>CM037646.1:47262535-47287916 GCA_015227895.2 Colaptes auratus | reverse complement strand
GATCATTGAGTCCAACCTACTACCCAACACTATCTAATCAAGTAGTTGTTGTCATTTGTTAGCTTAGCTTCATTGGAAGGTATAACCAGAAAGTACTATTTTCTTTGTTCTATATCTCATGTAGACATATAGATATAAGATATATATCTTATATCTATAACATATGGATGTAAGATATAAGACACAGATACAAGATATAGATATATTTAATATATACTCTGGACACATTGGTGTACGTCCATTAAGAATAATCTTTGTCATGTGCAAAACAAATAATGTGCTTTGTGTGCCTATCAAATACCAAACTACCTTATTTTGTAACAAAGCTGCTTTATTATTACTTTTTCCCCTTAAATTTTCAAAGTAAGCTTTCATTGATTAAGTTAAAAAAACTGATGACAAGTTACGTGGGCTTAACATATATTGCTCCTTTATCTTCAACTACCCTCAGAATGGAAGAGGTATAAGGATTTTTCATGTCCCTTGGTTAAAACTTAGAATCATAGAATGGTCCAGGCTGGAAGGGACCTCCAAAGGTCATGCAGTCCAACCTCCCCACAGTCAGCAGGGACATCCCCAACTGGATCAGGTTGCCCAGGACCTCGTTGAGTCTCACACTGAATATCTCCAGGGAAGAAGCCTCAACCACCTCCCTGGGAAACCTGTTCCAGTGTTCCACCACCCTCAGAGTGAAGAACTTCTTCCCGATATCCAATCTAAATCTGCCCTTCTCTAGTTTGAAGCCATTGCCTCTTGTCCTGTCACTGAAGGCCCTTGTAAACTGCCTCTCTCCATCCTTCTTGTAGACCACCCTTGGGTACTGGCAGGCTGCTCTAAGCCTGCCTGGAGCCTTCTCTTCTCCAGGCTGAACAACCCCAGCCCCCTCAGCCTGTCCTTGTAGCAGAGGTGCTCCAACTCCCTGATCATTTCCACGGCTCTATGATGTATGATTCTTTGTTACAGGCATGTCATATAGAATGAAAGGTTTTTCCTCCTCCAGTCTCATTCCTGAAGATGGTTCTTCTGCAGGGGCTGATGAATACTATTCTACTGCAAAACAAATTCCATGCAGCACTGTCTTCCTTCAAAGCTTTCCAACTTTTAGGTTATTATTCTGAAATGCTTATCTGCCCCCCACTGTTTTTAATTTGTTCTTAAGAAAGATGTTTGCTAGCTTTAATTTCTGGAAGCAATCAGAATTTTGGAAGGCAGCACAGCACCTTAACTGAATCTCATTCTGAGTAATAGGAAATGGTAACCATTTTGAAAGGGAGCAATGGAGGATCTTCTGTGACAGTTTGAAGTACAGTGAAAATAGTCATAGAAATGGCTAATGTTAGAATAGAATAGAATAGAATAGAATAGAATAGAATAGAATAGAATAGACCAGGTTGAAAAAGACCTTCAAGATCACTGAGTCCAAACTATCATCCAACACCATCAATCAAATAAATCATGGCACCAAGCACCCCATCCAGTCTCTTCTTAAACACTTCCAGTGATGGTGACTCCACCACCTCCCTGGGCAGCACATTCCAATGGCCAGTTTGCTTTCTGTGAAGAACTTCCTGCCTAAACCTCTTGGTGCAGCTTGAGACTGTGTCCTCTTGTTCTGGTGCTGGTTGTCTGGGGGAAGAGACCAATCCCCACCTGGCTACAACCTCCCTTCAGGTAGTTGTAGAGAGCAATAAGGTCTCCCCTGAGACTCCTCTTCTTCAGACCTCCCTCAGCCTCTCCTCACAGGGCTTGTGCTCCAAACCCCTCCCCAGCTTTGTTGCCCTTCTCTGGAAACATTCCAGCAAGGGCAGTACTTTATCCTTATCCAACTGAATCCACTTTACTTTGAATCCCAATCCTCTCCTCAGTGGCATGTCAGCTGCCCTAACATAAGTGTCTGCAGTTCATGTAAAGAACATTTTGTTTCATCATTCAAGCTGGTGCTGAAAGTCCTGAACAGAGCAGAATTCAGGACAGACTTTTGAGTCAGAAAGTGAACCAATTAATCTCTAAGTATGATTCTTTACAGTTTTTGTACCCATGTGGTGATTTGATCAGAACATCTGCTTTCAGAAATGGTAACTTTTCATTCCAACATCAAAACAAACATGACCAGTGGATGTGATCTCTCTAGTCTTCTGCAAAGCTTTTGACACAGTCCCCCACAACATCCTGCTCACCAAGTTGGAGAGATATGGGTTTGATGGGTGGACTGTTCAGTGGATAAGGAATTGACTGGGTGCTTGCATCCAGAGTGTGGTGCTCAATGGCTTGAAGTCCAGATGGAGAGCAGTGATAAGTGATGTCCCTCAGGGCTCTGTACTGGGATCTGTGCTGTTTAATACTTTTATCAATCAATGCTATAGACAGTGGGATCAAGTGCACCACCAGCAAATTTGCAGATGACACCAAGCTGTGTGGTGTTGTCGATACACCAGAGGCACAGGATGGCATCCGGAGGGACCTGGACAAACTGGAGATCTGGCCCAGGTGAACCTTATGAGATTCAACAAGAGCAAGTGCAAGGTTCTGCACCCGGGCTGGAGCAATCCTCACTATCAATACAGACTGGGGGATGAGGTGACAGAAAGCAGCCCTGTGGAAAAGGATTTGGGGGTGCTGATGGGTGAGAAGCTGGACACGAACAGGGAGTGTGAGCTGGCAGTCCAGAAGGCAAATCACATCCTGGGCTGCATCAAAAGATGTCTTGCCAGCAGATCCAGAGAGGTGATTCTGCCACTTTGCTCTGGGGAGACCTTACCAGGAGCACTGCATCCAGCTCTGGAGCCCTCAGCACAGGAACCTGATGGAGAGGGTCCAGAGGAGGGCCAGGAAAATGATCAGAGGGTTGGAACACCCCTGCTTCAAGGATAGGCTGAGGAAGCTGGGGCCTTTCAGCCTGGAGAAGACAAGGCTCTGGGAGACCTAACATCAGCCTTCCAGAACCTGAAGGGGACCTACAATAAGACTGTTTACAAAGGTCTGTGGTGATAGAATGAGGGGAAATGGCTTCAGAAGAGCAGGTTTAGATTAGATGCTAGGAATAGATTCTTTACTATAACGGTGGTGGAGGACTGCAACAGGTTGCCCAGGGAGGTGGTTGGGGCCCCATCCCTGGAGATATTCAGTGAGGCTCAACAGGGTCTGGGTGTCCTGATCTAGGGAAGGATGCCCTGCATGACTGCAGGAGGGCTTGAAGTAGATGACTTTCAGAGATCCCTTGCAACCCAGACCATTCTATGATTCTATTGCCTTCTGCCTTATCTATTAGGCCACTCACCCTGCCAGGAAAGGAAATTTGTCTGGCTTGACTTGATTAGTTCTTGACAAATCCATGTTGGCTATTTCTCATGATCTTGTTTTCCTCTGGGTTTTTGTAAAATGATTTCTTAGTGATTTGTCCTGCTATCTTTGGGAGTATCAAAGTCGGTCTGTCTGGTCTGTAAGCTCCTACTCATTTCAGCCTTCTGAATTGGTATAATCAAACACTGAAAGATTGTCAGGTTGCCAGTATAGATTGCCAAACATTATTTTTAACTACCTGCCTGCTATTTTAAACTGATGGAGAAGAGTGTATTTTATGGACATAGTTTTTACAGGAAATTGCTTTCTCCATCAGACCTTTCCTAGATATATATCAATCAGAAACTGAAAAAGAAGGGGGAAAAAAAAGGGAGGGGGGGGGAGTGGAATTAGCCAAAGCTTACTGGAAGTGGTGGAAAGCCTCCCAGCTGAGGCTTCAGACTTTGGATAAGGCTCTTAGTATGTGCCTGGCACTTGCATCAGTCTGGCACCTGCATCAGTTTGACAGACAGATCAATTTGTGAGCCTGGCAATGCAAACTGAAAAGTCTTTCCAAAGGCTTTGCTGCTATATGAAATGGGAAGCAATGACACACTGACCATAATTGAATTGATAAACGTAGTGCTGCATACTTTGTAGGAATCACCACTGTGCTACTGTTTTCTGTGTCAGTAATTAGAGCTAATAAGAAGAACAGAACAGAGCTGCAGTGTATTACAGTGGAGTAAAGAAAAGTGGAGACTTACAGAATTAGCAGCTCTAAGAAAACTGGAAGCCAATTGAAATAGCTGGAGATGGTTTCTGCTGTTCCAGGATCTTGTTTTGTTTACACCAACAAACCAACCAACCAACCAACGACTGCAAACCAACCAAACAGCCAACACACAAAAAAACCCAAACCAAACCGAAACAAACAAACAAAACCATTAAGTCACAACAGCTTATCCAACCCCAAACCTAAAACCACAACCAATCCACCAAACCACCCAGATCTATAAACCGAGGAAAAGGCAAAAGCAGCGATTTTGGCGTTTATTTCTGCCATTGTAAGGTCGCCATTGGTGGTAATTTTAACACCACAACTCTGAGGTGGTTTTTGAGCGGCTCTTGATTGTGAGCTGGGGTTGAATGTAAAAAATAATAATAATAATAATAATAATAATAAATAATCTAATAATAAAATAATATTGTATTTATTATTATTATTATTATTATTGTGGTTGTTGTTGTTATTATCATCAGGATTATCATTATTATATAACCCAGATTCAAGTACTGCCATTCAGAGGTTCTTTACCATTCTTTTGTGAAATGTTTGCTAAATAGAACATAGAGTAGAGTAGAGTAGAGTAGAGTAGAATGGAATGGAATGGAATGGAATGGAATGGAATGGAATGGAATGGAATGGAATGGAATGGAATGGAATAGAATAGACCAGGTTGGAAGAGACCTTCGAGATCATCGAGTCCAACCTATCATCGAACACCACCTAATCAACTAAACCATGCAACCAAGCACCCTATCAAGCCTCCTCCTGAACACTTCCAATGATGGTGACTCTGCCACCTCCCCAGGCAGCCCATTCCAATGGCCAATCACTCTCTCTGTGTAAAACTTCCTCCTAACCTCCAGCCTAAACCTCCCCTGGCACAGCCTGAGACTGTGTCTTGTTCTGGTGCTGGTTGCCTGGGAGAAGAGACCAACCTCTGCCTGGCTACAACCTCCCTTCAGGTAGTTGTAGACAGCAATAAGGTCACCCCTGAGTCCTCCTCTCCAGGCTAAGCAACCCCAGCTCCCTCAGTCTCTCCTCACAGGGCTTGTGCTCCAAACCCCTCCCCATCTTTGTTGCCCTTCTCTGGACACACTCCAGCAATATGACCCCTAAAAAAAAAATCAAAATCTGAGTAATCATAGAATTGTTAGGGTTGGAAGGAACTTCAAGGATCATCTAGTTCCAAATCCTCTGCCATGGATAGGGACACCTCACAGTACCTCAGGTAGCCATTTTGAACCAGAACAAATTTGTCAGTATTGCTTGCTCAAACATTGAAATGCCAAAATATATTTCCCTCAGGTTTGCATTGGCTTTCTCATCTCCATCATTTATAAAATTAATATTAAATTCAGTATCTGTTCCATGGTCTCTCTCATGCTCTCTGATGAGAAAGAATCAGAATCACAGAATTGTTAGGGTTGGAAGGGACCTCAAGGATCATGTAGTTCCAACCCCTCTGCCATGGATAGGGACACCTCACACTACAGCAGGTTGCTCACAGCCACATCCAGCCTGGCTGCAAAAACCTCCAGGGATGAGGCTTCCACCACTACCTTGGGCAACCTGTTGCAGTGTCTCACCACCCTCATGGGGAAAAACTTCTTCCTAACATCCAATCTGAATCTACCCATTTCTAGTTTTGTTCCATTCCCCCCAGTCCTATCACTCCCTGACACCCACAAAAGTCCCTCCCCAGCTTTCTTGTATACGCCCTTCAGATACTGGAAGGCCACCATTAGGTCTCCTTGGAATCTTCTCTTCTCCAGACTGAACAGCCCCAACTCCCTCAGTCTGTCCTCATAGCAGAGGTGCTCCAGCCCTCTGATCATCCTCTTGGCCCTTGTCTGGGCACACTCCAGCACCTCCAGACCCTTCCTGCAATAAGGACTCCAGAACTGGACACAGTACTCCAGGTGGGGTCTCACCAGAGTGTAGTAGAAGGGGAGAATCACCTCTCTCAACCTGCTGGCTATGCTTCTCTTGAATAATAGTAATGACTGTCCTAACAAGTGGGTTACTATAATGGCTATAAACAGGGATGCTCTATGGATGTGACTGGTGAGATTTGTTTGGGTACTTACATAAAATCATCAAGAAAATAAATTTAACTCATAACAACCTTGGCCAAATACATGCTTTAGGTTTCAAAATCAAGGACAGTGTTTATCTTCATCAACTTCAACAATCAAAGCATGAATTCAAGTAGCTGTCTGGGGTACCTCTTGTCAGTAAAAACAAGTAGAAATCCCTTTAAACAGAAATTCATAGGGACATGTAAGATAAATGTTGTGAAACACCTTTTAGAATGGCTCATCTCTGGTCTGCCAGTTTACTTACTCTTCCAAACCTTAAGGCAAGGGAAGCTGAGGAAGGTGAAATCCATTCTAAGGTATAGTGTTGGAGGTTCTCTACTATCCAGGAAATTTTTCTTTCCAATTCTTATCTATCAATCAAACAAGCTGCCTGTGACTTGTTGAGGCCAGAAATGTGAGTTGCTGAAGACAGCAGGATGGTAGCAGGGCAGGGATGGGACTTGGTCTGTTTCCAGACACGTTTCTTGTGCAGATATAGAAGCACTATATCAAGGCCTTGTGAGATGTCACTATAAACTCACTAATTATGAAGCTTTTTATTTAACCAAGGACAAAACTTCTGGGTCGTGTTTGTTTCCCCACTAGGAGAGAAGAATAAGTGAGTCAGCTTAATGGAAAGCAAGCATTCTCAATTAATACCTGTAACAGTGTATTTGGGCTGCAAAATGCATATCATTTAACAAATTATCCAGACAGAGAAGACATTTGTTTTAACCTATTGCATGCCACAACTGTTCCCTAAACACTTATGCATGCAGGAATAGCATAGCATGGCATAGCATGGCATAGCATAGCATGGCATGGCATAGCATAGCATGGCATAGCATAGCATAGCATAGCATGGCATAGCATAGCATAGCATAGCATGGCATGGCATGGCATAGCATAGCATAGCATAGCATAGCATTGCATTGCATTGCATTGCATTGCATCAAATTGAACTGAATTGTATTGAATTGAATTGAATTGAATTGAATTGAATTGAATTGACCAGGTTGGAAAAGACCTTTGAAATCATCAAGTCCAACCTATCACCCAACACCATCTGATGCACTAAACCATAGCACCAAGTGCCCCATCCAGTCTCTTCCTAAACACCTCCAGTGATGGTGACTCCACCACCTCCCTGGGCAGCACATTCCAATGGCCAATCTCTCTTTCTGGGAAGAACTTCTTCCTAACATCCAGCCTAAACCTCCCCTGGTGCAGCTTGAGACTGTGTCCTCTTGTTCTGGTGCTGGCATAATCTGGTATTACACATATTTTTAATTGTAAAGCAATACTTCCAAAATGTGTTAAAATACTGTCTAGAGCCTTCAAACATGTTTTTCCATTAAAAATTTTGCTGTAATCTATACATGACATAATGGTTAACTACTGGAATAGCTCCTTGAAAGATGTCCTGAGAATGCTGCAATTTTATTAATCACAGAAGGACAGAATGTTAGAGGTCGGATGGGACCTCCAGAGATCATTGAGTCCAACTCCCCTGCCAAAGCAGGATCCCCCAGGGTACTCTGCACAGGAATGCCTGCAGGTGGGGTTTGAAAGTCTCCAGAGGAGACTCCACAACCCCCCTGGGCAGCCTGTTCCAGTGCTCTGTCACCCTCACTGTCTAGTTTCTCCTCATGTTGAGGTGAAACCTTCTATGATCAAGTTTGTATGGTTTCTTGTGTTACTAATGTGCACCTCCAAAATGAGCTTGGCCCCCTCCACTTGACACCCACACCTCAGATATTGATAGACATTGATCAGATGCCCTCTCAATCTTCTCTTCTCAAGACTAAACAGCCCCAGGTCTCTCAAGTCTCTCTTCATAGGGGAGATGTTCAAGTCCCCTAAACATCCTTCTTAAGGTCTTCCTTGTTCCAGTAGAGAGAATTCAGGCACAGCTCAACAATAAACATTACTGTATTGTAATTATGACTCTATGGTAAGATTGCGAAGGAAGATCTGGATGGGTTCCTGTGCAACCTGTGCTAGATTCGGTGGGCCTGCTCTGTTAGAGGGGCTGGACTCAAAGATCTCCAGAGGTCCTTTTCAACCCCTTACACCCTGTGATCTCAATTTTTATGATTAGAAGATAAGAAACCAAACTTCCCAAAATATAAAGACTTTACTTATTTTGCTAATGGGACCAATCCCTCTTTGTTACCCCAAATTCTTGGTATAAATAAGCCTCATTTTTTTACCAATAAGCCACCACAACCAGCACACATTTGGTTAAACTCGAATACATGCTAGACTTCTTTGGTCATGAAATGAGGATTTACACAGTGCTGTGAGAAATGAAGGTTTTATGAGAAGTGCTTCATTCCAGTTGTAGCTGAGATGTAATCCTTCATGATGTGTAGTAGATCTGTGGGACCATCCTCGATGGGAACTCAGTTCAGGTAATGCAAGTCCTGCAATTAGGTTTTGGAGAAGAGAGCAACGAGCTTGTCACAGAAATCCACACAACCTAAATTAATTTGTCATTGCTGTTGCTTAGAGCGCCACCTAAGCATAACCAAGCTAAACATTGATTTTAATTTATGCTCAGGAATTTGAAACAGTGCAGAAGTACATCTAGCTAAGCATTCTGTTTGCAGATGTTCAGCATTACTGAGCATCAGAGTTATTCAAGATTTAAGCCAACACAACTCTGCACTTCAAAGAGCATACATCTGAAGCATTAGGCAACTCGAGAGCTACATAGCTCCTTGATGTTACTGACTCATATATGAAAGCTTGTGTTTTCAGAAACATCTGTTTGCATAACTGCTGTAAACAAACAAACAAACAAACAAAATATTACAAAAATTGAATAGCCAAGGACTTCTGCAAAGAGAAAGGAAAGAATATTCCCTTTTGGGGGAGACACGTTGTATGCATCTCGCTTATTTTAACAGGCTAGTTTAACTTTTGCCTCAAATGCAGGTTTTCTTGCATTCAGCAGATAGTTGTTATCAACAAATGCAAAGCACAAAGGGAGAAAATTACCTTTCAAAATTATAAAGGGATAAAACTGTATTCCTTTGAAAGCGGATGGTGCAGCTCAGTTCTGGTTTTCATTCAGTAGCTCAAGCCAGAACGAAAATACAAGATGGAGAAAAATCTACAGAATCACAGAATCACCAAGGTTGGAAGAGACCTCAAAGATCATCAGGTCCAACCTGTCACCACAGAACTCTTGACTAAACCATGGCACCAAGTGCCACGTCCAGTCACCTCTTGAACACCTCCAGGGACGGTGACTCCACCACCACCCTGGGCAGCACATACCAGTGGTGAACAACTCTCTCAGTGAAGAACTTTCTCCCCACCTCCAGCCTAAACTTCCCCTGGTGCAGCTTGAGACTGTGTCCTCTTGTTCTGGTGCTGGTTGCTAGAGAGAAGAGACCAACCCCTTCTGGCTAACACCACCTTTCAGTATTTGTAGAGAGCAATGAGGTCTCCCCTGAGCCTCCTCTTCTCCAGGCTAAAACAATCCCAGCTCCCTCAGCCTCTCCTCATAGGCTGACTCATGGCAGTAGTAACTGCATCACCTTAAGACTATCTGGAGATTTTATTGCTTTATGAAAGTTCTCACTTTGTTTATCACTTTAAATACTACATGTTATCAATGCTATTCTTTGGATTAATCTTATCTGACCCTATGTTATGATTTTACAAGCATCAAGATCTTATGGATACTTCACCAGAATAAGCAGCTTGTGGCTAATTCCAGAATTCACAGTATCACACAGGATCACAGTATCACCAAGTTTGGAAGAGACCTCAAAGATCATCGAGTCCAACCTGTCACCACAGACCCCATGACTAAACCATGGCACCAAGTGCCACATCCAATCCCCTCTTGAACACCTCCAGGGATGGTGACTCCACCACCTCCCTGGGCAGCACAATCAAAAGGCTAAAGACTCTCTCAGTGAAGAACTTTCCTCTCCCTATATACATAAAATACATATAACGATTTTACTTATGAGAAATGTATAAATAGGACAATCACTACTTTAGCTGATTCAGTCTTTAGACATTAAATCTAGGCAGTGTTTTGGTTTTTGGTTGGGGTTTTTTTGTTTGTTTGGGTTTTTTGTGAATTTGAGTTCCCTTACTAAAACTCAGGCTTTAGACAGACTGAAGCAAATTCACATTTGGGAGCTGTCAAAATATTTCCTTTATACTTTTAAAAAACTTCTCCTTTCGGAAAGACTCTTTGTGGAACACTTACTCGCAGAAAATAAGTTTAAGCAAAGACAGTAATTAGCCAGACAACGATAGAAAGCATTTCTGTCTCAGATTGATCAATATGCCTCGGAAGGTTATGATGGAGGTGGTGGAGTCACCTTCATTGGAGGTGTTCAGGAGGAGACTTCATGGGGTGCTTGGTTGCATGGTTTAGTTGTTTAGGTGGGTTGGATTGGTTGATGGTTGGACATGATGATCTTGAAGGTCTCTTTCAACCTGGTGTATTGTATTGTATTGCTTGCTTGCTTGTTGGTATCACTGTTTGTATCATCAAAAGAAACATTAACAAATGCTAAAAGAAATAGCCAGATATTCAAAATTATTTTCAGTTTGACCTGAGTAGAATTTTTACCATATTTTCCATTAATAAAGAGAAGAGAAGAGAAGAGAAGAGAAGAGAGAGAGAAGAGAAGAGAAGAGAAGAGAAGAGAAGAGAAGAGAAGAGAAGAGAAGAGAAGAGAAGAGGAGAGAAGAGAAGAGAAGAGAAGAGAAGAGAAGAGAAGAGGAGAGAAGAGGAGAGAAGAGGAGAGAAGAGGAGAATAGAATAGAATAGAATAGAATAGAATAGAATAGAATAGAATAGAATAGAATAGAATAGAATAGACCAGACCAGGTTGGAAGAGACCTTCAAGATCATTGCATCCAACCTATCAACCAATCCAACCCACCTAATCAACTAAACCTTGGCACCTAGCACCCATCAGTCTCCTCCTGAACACCTCCAATGATGGTGACTCCACCACCTCCCCAGGCAGCCCATTCCAATGGGCAATCACTCTCTCTATGTAGAATTTCTTCCTAACATCTAGCCTAAACCTCCCCTGGTGCAGCCTGAGACTATGTCCTCTTGTTCTGGTGCTGGTTGCCTGGGAGAAGAGACCAACCTCTGCCTGGCTACAACCTCCCTTCAGGTAGTTGTAGAGAGCAAGAAGGTCACCCCTGAGTCTCCTCTTCTCCAGGAAGCCAATTGTTCCTTTGTTTAAGCATTTGGAATTTCTGTGAATGCCATAAAAGCTGTATGAAAATTAAGCCTCTGTGTCAACACAAAGAATAAAATTATACAAGGGGATTTGCATACACAGTATTTTATTACCCCGTGGAAACAGAATGCAGGATTTGAAGCATCCTCTAGAAACGGAGGATCGAGGCACACGCAAATAAATGATCACAAAAAGAAAGATCTCCCAGAGAGATTTCTTCAACATTTTTTGTGTAATATTACTTAAGAATAATTTTTTATAATTATTTATTTTAATTATTAATTATTTTTGTCTTTTTTTTTCCTTTCCTAAGGATTTCTCAAACCATCAAGAGCCACATTCAGCCTGGCCTTCAAGACCTCCAGGGATGAGGCTTCCATCACCTCCCTGGGCAACCTGTTGCAGTGTCTCACCACCCTCCTGGGGAAGAACTTCTTCCTACACCCAGTCTGAATCTACCCATTTCTAGTCTTTTTCCATCCCCCCTAGTCCTATCATTACCTGACACCCTAAGATGAACGGAAAGGTTATTATGTGAATCAATTTACTATGTGAATAAAGTAAGGACATTGCAATATAATAACAGAGAAAAAACATTTTCTGATCACAAATTCTTGCTTTTCCTATTTATTTCTCACACTCTCTTCCCAGTATTACTAGAAATCGAAAATTATTTGTGTTCTTCCTCTGGAAATAGGATGTCACCAGAGGATAGACTCACAGGGTCATGGTCTGGGTTGGAAGTGACCTCTAAAGGTTATGTAGTCCAACACCCTCTGCATTAAGCAGGGGCATCCTCAACTAGATCAGGTTGTCCACAGCCCTGTTGAGCCTCACCTTAATTTTGCATCATGCAAATATTGCATTTTATGTTGATAGACAAAGGAACTAACAACTTCACAAAGATGTTGAAGGAAATGGAGCAGCTGCCTTATGAGGAAAGACTGAGGGAGTTTGGGCTCTTTAGCTTGGAGCAGGTTTATAAAGATGTGATAGGCAGTGTTGGGAGAATAGAGGCAGGCTCTGCTCAGTGATGTCCAATGATGGGACAAGGGGCATCAGGTGCAAGGTGGAGCAGAGGAGGTTCCATGTGAGCATAAGGAAAAGAGTGACCGAGCCCTGGAACAGGCTATCCAGAGAGGTTGTGGAATCTTCTTCTCCAGAGACAGGTTTAGGCTGGAGGTTAGGAGGAAGTTCTACACAGAGAGAGTGATTGCCAATTGGAATGGGCTGCCCAGGAGGTGGTGGAGTCACCATCACTGGAGGTGTTCAGGAGGAGACTTGATAGGGTGCTTGGTGCCATGGTTTAGTTGATTAGGTGGTGTTGGATGATAGGTTGGACGTGATGATCTTGAAGGTCTCATCCAACCTATTCTGTTCTATTCTATTCTATTCTATTCTATTCTATTCTATTCTATTCTATTCTATTCTATTCTATTCTATTCTATTCTATTCTAAAACCTGCCTGGATGTGTTCCTGTGTGACCTACTCTAGGTGATCCTGCAAGCAGGTTGGACTGGATGATCTTTGCAGTTCCCTTCCAGCCCCTAACAATGTTCGAGTCAGTGATTCTGTGCTGCAGCTTTCTTACATCTTTCAGCAATGAATTTATACAGGCCAATTAAAAATTTGTAATGTTCACAGTCTTTTCTCACAGTGTCAGCTTATTGTTTATTTTGGATTGCATCAACCCTTTGTGTGTGTGTGTGTGTATGTGCACGCCTCTCCTGGTTTTGCAAACCAGAACATATTTACAGCGCACACAAACATCTCCCGCTTGCGCGTACTGCGAATCTGCATCATTCCACACCAGCGTGTTTAAACAGGAATAAAGTGCAAGGCAGTGAAAGATTACAGAAATGAATTGTATACAAATACATCACAAACAAACTAAGCACTATCTCAAAGTATAATGAACAGTTGATTAATAATGCATTAGAAGTTAGCACTGAAATCAAACTGTCGTCGCAGGAAGTTCGTCTGCCATTTATTTATTTCTTTCCTCCTTGTCACTGATGGTGCAGTAATAGTTTTTACAGCAACTCTGTCTCTGTGTTAGGTTCATTTAGTATTCAGTATAATAGCACTGATAATAATGAGCTCATTTGGCTGCCATTATATAAGCATTAGATAATGGATACCTATATTAAAGTGTTACTGTTATGGCAGTGCTTTTTTTTTCCTCTCCACTTGGTACACACTGTTAGAATTTTTAAAGCCAAGCTTTTATGCAAATTGTTGATGTTTTTCATCTCTGAATCATGACTAATTTTATGGATTCTGGAATCCTGTTATTGTCAAAGTTGCTGTTGATAAGAGATTCAATAATTTGACTTGCCAAGAGTTTTATTGTCACTAGTTCTATCCCAGATTTTTTTGCTTTCATCTTTTCTCCCTTTGTCAGCTTTTTATGTACTGCTACTTGTAGTATCACCCAACAAAAATATACACACTTCTGGCAAGGCTCTGGTAATGTTCACACTATTAAGGTGTCATAACCCAGAATGTTGGTTCACTCTTCACTGAATGACCTATTTGGCTTTGCTGGGAGCTAGAATTCCTCCTGACAATTGCTGGCACTGTGCTGAGTGTATCCAATCTCCCCTTAAGCTGATTCAAACTTTTCATGTACATGTCATCTGAATGAAAAAGGGATGCAAAGCTTCATTGTGTTAAAAGCACCTGCCTTTGAATGAGTTACTACCTGATGAAAACAAACCACAGGGGGTTCAAAATGTATTACTAAAGCAATCAGTTGAGGTACTGACAGGAAGGGTTCTTCAGTGAAAAAAAATACGAAGTTGTGAAAACTTTCAGTTTTGAAAGTGCATTCTTTCAACATCTGTTTGCACCAGATGTGGGTAAGCTTTCTTTAGACTGTGCTTAGTTAAACTCTAGACAAATGATAAGGAAAAGAAAATGTCAAAACAAACAAGCAAACAAGGACCCCACAAACAGACAAAGAGAATAAAACAAACAAAGTCAATCAAACAAACAAACAAAACCTACAAGTCACATTTTTGTTGTACTTGTCACGTGTGACTTTAATGCTCCACCTGGAGGGAAAAGTCAGGATTCAACTGTGAAGCAAAGCAAACATCTTGTCCATGTTGGACAGTTCCTAGTAACAGGCTCTGGGAGTCATATGGATGAGGGAAACTAAGAGAGTAGATGGTGTCTAGATCACATCTGGTAAGTGTTTCGTCTGAATTTTTCACAGGGAACATTTCTAGGCATTGATAACAATTTCAGGGCAAGACAGCACCTGAATCTTTGAGGTGTCCCCCAGAGACACTTGTCTGCTTAGCTCCATGAGTGCCATAGGAAGAGGCTGGGTCTTTGTAGTGGGCAGTGTGCTGAGCTGGCATCTCTCAGTTAACGTTTATGTGGTAACTTTGAGAAGGACTCTGACTCCTCGGGCACAATTTCTCTGACCTCCATGGGTCACTGAAGGCTTGTAGCCTTATCTGTGCACATTTCAAAGCCTAATTGCAACAGACTGACTGGCTAGTCTAAAAGAGAACAGGATTGTTTTCACCCACTTTTTAAATGGAAATCAAGGGAAATGGAAAATCTTAACTATTTTAGGCTCCTCATAAAAGCCTTGCTGAGTTCAGTGGTCTTTGAATAAGGGAAAGAGTTAATGTGCATTGACAGGAATAAGTGTTGCTCTGAAATATCTTAGAGACTGCTGAATAATTGTTAGACTGTTGGAACTGTCTCCCTCGCTTCACTAAATCACACTGATTTTTTTACCCTGATTTAGTGTCAACATTAAATCCAAAATTATTATAGACCATTTTTCTCTTGATCTGCAGAACACTTTGAACTTCTGTAAACCCACAGACTCAACTCCAGAAATCATCCATCTTCCTCCTTGCCTGTTGGTTCAACCATTTGGAGAGGTTTCTGAGGTGTTTGCACCCCACTGGATGCTTTAAAATATTCTGGCATTATATATTGACAAGATTTGAAAATGTTGCCTTAGAACCTATATCAAAATGTCTGCTGCAGCAGAGTTCAAATCAAATTATTTCTGTGGTTCTTTTGAAGAAAAAAAAAAGCAACTTGCCCTCCAATAGCAAAGGGGAAAAAAAGTATCTTAGATTGCACGTCAATATTTGTGACTAAAGTCCCATTCTAAAGTGCATTGATAAATAGAATTACCTGAAGGGAGGTTGTAGCCAGGTGAGGGTTGGTCTCTTCTTCCAGGCAAGCAGCACCAGAACAAGAGGACACAGTCTCAAGCTGTGCCAGGGGAGGTTTAGGCTGGATATGAAGAAGAAATTCTTCCCAGAAAGAGAGATTGGCCATTGGAGTGTGCTGCCCAGGGAGGTGGTGGTGTCACCACCACTGGAGGTGTTTAAAAGAGCCTGGATGAGGCACTTAGTACCATGGTTTAGTTGATTAGATGGTGTTGGGTGATAGGTTGGACTCATTGATCTCTTTTCCAACCTGGTTAATTCTGTGATAATTCATTTCAGATTCCTTGGATGAAATTCCTTTAACTCTTTAGTATGTATCCTACTAATTAACCAAGAATCATTAAGTACTTCTGCCTTAATATACACTATGGTTTATAACTACAAGGCAACTGAGTTTTTATCTTACTTGAATTGAAACATAACAATAACTTCTGAAATGAAATCCCAAATATCTCCAATCCCTTTGATCAGAACCTTATTAAATCAATTCTGATCTGTTTCAGTGGCATACTTCCCTTTCCTAGAGTTTTGATGGGTTTTGTTCCTTTCAAGTTTGTCCTGTCTCTTTGTCTTCCCACAGAGTTTCTTTGTTTTATATGTGAAAAGCCAGAGAGGTAAAGCAGCTCCCCCACTGCTCACCGACTACAATGCTGCTTTTGACAGAGCTCTCCATTGAACCCCATATTGGATTTTACTGTTATCTATATTCTGCATGAAGTGCTGCTCCTCACACAAAGAAGAAGAGAACTTGTTGGCAAAGACCTTGTTAGCAACTGAGAGATTGATGAAACTTGTGAAAGAGTTTACGTAAAGATGCCGAGGAGAACATATTTGGAATAAATAATAGTAATCAAGAGAAGAAAAGAACAGGAAGAAGGGGAGATGTGGTGGGTTGAAATTTCCCCCCCCTCCAACATTAACTTTGCCAGACCAGCCCAGCTGGAAGCACATAAAAGCTGTATTTACAAGCAAAACTACAGTCTACAATGGAATGCAATGAATATGTCCAAAATACACAGGATTCACAGTATTTACAGGTATTTGCAATTAACAAACACCGTGAGAATCCCCATGGTAATACAATACAACAGGTTGGAAGAGACCTTCAAGATCATCACGTCCAACCCATCAACCAATCCAACCCACCTAAATACAATACAGTACAATACAGTACAATACAGTACAATACAACCCACCTAAACAACTAAAAAACTAAACCCTGGCACCAAGCACCCCATCAAGCCTCTTCTTGAACACCTCCAATGAAGGTGACTCCACCACTTCCACAGGCAGCTGATTCCAGTGGGCAATCACTCTCTCGGTATAGAACTTCCTCCTAATATCCAGTCTAAACCTGCCCTGGCGCAGCCTGAGACTGTGTCCTCTTGTTCTGGTACTGGCTGCCTGGGAGAAGAGACCAACCTCTGCCTGGCTACAACCTCCCTTCAGGTAGTTGTAGAGAGCAATAAGGTCACCCCTCAGTCTCCTCCTCACCAGACTAAGCAACCCCAGCTCCCTCAGCCTCTCCTCATAGGGCTTTTCTTCCAAACCCCTCACCAACTTTGTTGCCCTTCTCTGGACACGCTCAGTAAGACAACAATTTCTAAACTGAGGGGCCAGAACTGGACACAGGACTCAAGGTGCGGCCTAACCAGTGCAGTGTACAGGGGCAGAATGACTTCCCTGCTCCTGCTGGCCACACTGTGTCAGACACCAGGAGAGCTGTCTCTCTTCCCTCACCCCCTATCCAAAAGGGAGAAAGGAGCAGAGAAAAAAAGCAGCAGTTAGGCTTCACCAAAACAATGCAGCCAAGGTCAGGCAGAAGCAGGGTTAGCATCCTCTCCAGAGCAGCAAAGCGAGAAGAAAAGCCTCCAGAACGTTTTGGTGCAAGCAGTCTTACAGCAGATATTTCTCCAATGAAATTGTTTAGGATGCTCTTTAGTTCTCCTTTTCACAGCCAGTAGTGAGTTATTTACATTCTTTTACTTTTCTGCTCAAAATCTGTCACAAAATTTTAAAGGCACAGCCTAAAACTACCACAGGAGTGTACACAGGAGAAAAGAAAAAGGAGAGAAGGAGAAACAACAGTTAGAGAGGAAAGAGTAAGGGAAACTTACAGAATAAAAGCAAGTATAAATAATAGCACAAAAGGAAGAAATCCTTTCATGTCCTGCTAGACCTGAGAGGGAGGAGGACATGATTCACCAAATCCCTTGATGGAATAAAGTGCACACAACACCAAAGGTTCTCTAGTCTGTACACTTTCTCTTATTTTTTTCCCCCACAAAAGCTTCTCAGGATTGATTTACTGCATTAAGAATTTACTTATGGTTCATAAAAAAGCTGTGACTTGACTTGCATTATCTAAAGCCTTATCAGAAAGGGAAAGAGGGAGAGAGGGAGATGAAAACATTACTAGAACCGGTCCTGCCAGTGGGGTTCTTCAGTCTATGAGAAAATTCATACTGAAGTCCCACCTGGTGCTGTTTGCCATTCCCTTTCATCCTCATTCCCTCAATATGGATTGTCCTCTTTGAAAACTGGTCAGAACTTGGAAAGTTTACCTTCTGGACAGAACTCACAACTCTTCTCTGCAGACATTCAAGGCCCATCTGAACACATTCCTCTGTGACCTGAGCTAGATTGTACGGTCCTGCTCTGTCAGGGGGGGTGGATTCAATGAGCTCTTTGGGTCCCTTCCAACCCCTGACCTCCCATGATCCTGTGATTTTCATTTGGGGAATTTTGAGTCCCCTGACAGTGTTTGGGACACTCCTTGGAGAAGCTTAGGAGAGTCTTCACCCCCTCCTCACTTTTACCAAGTCCCATCTTTGCTGTTCTGCATCCCCTGCTGAGCAAACAACCCTCTGCTCAGAGAGATCAATGGCTTGCCAAAGGATACCAGGACCATTGCTCAAGTGTGTTTAGCTTTCTGCCGGCCTCCCACAAAACCAATAAAGGTTAAAAATACATTAAGGGGAGATTAAAAATTTCAAGTGGAACAACAAATCTGAAAAGAAGGGCAACAAATTTACCTGGACCTGAGCAAAGCCTTCGACACTGTCCCACACCACATCCTGGTCTCCAAGCTGGTGACACATGGGTTTGATGGATGGACCACTAGATGGATAAAGAACTGGCTTGATGGCCACACCCAAAGAGTGGCTGTCCATGGGTCCATGTCCCAGTGGAGG
Organism: Colaptes auratus; assembly: GCA_015227895.2. Taxonomy (NCBI): domain Eukaryota; kingdom Metazoa; phylum Chordata; class Aves; order Piciformes; family Picidae; genus Colaptes; species Colaptes auratus. Next base: position 47,269,138 of record CM037646.1, on the reverse strand, counting down.
CCAGGGACAAGCGGAGTCCCTCAGGGATCAGTCCTGGGACCAGTCTTGTTCAACATCTTTGTAGGTGCCATGGACAGTGGCATTGAGTGCACCCTCAGCAAGTTTGCTGATGACACCAAGCTGTGTGGTGCAGCAGACAGCTGGAGGGAAGGGATGCCATCCAGAGGGACCTTGACAGGCTGGAGAGGTGGGCACAAGCCAACCTCATGAGCTTCAACAAGACCAAGTGCAGAGTCCTGCATCTGGGTCAAGGCAATCCCAGGCACAAATCCAGGCTGGGCAGGGACTGGCTAGGGAGCAGCCCAGAGGAGAGAGACTTGGGGGTGCTGGTGGATGAGAAGCTCAACAGGAGCTCTCAGGGTGCACTTGCAGCCCGGAAAGCCAATCAAATCCTGGGCTGCATCAGGAGAAGTGTGGCCAGCAGGGCAAGGGAGGTGATTCTCCCCCTCTACTCAGCTCTGGGGAAACCCCACCTGGAGTACTGCCTCCAGTTCTGGAGCCCCTATTACAAGAGGGATCTGGAGGTGCTGGAAGGTGTCCAGAGAAGGGCCACGAGGCATAGCAGAGGGCTGGAGCACCTCTGCTATGAGGACAGACTGAAGGAGTTGGGGCTCTTCAGTCTGGAGAAGAGAAGGCTCTGAGGAGACCTCATTGTGGCCTTCCAGTATCTGAAGGGGGCTACAAGAAAGCTGGAGAGGGACTTTTTAGGGTGTCAGGGAGTGACAGGACTAGGGGCAATGGAACAAAAATAGAAATGGATGGATTCAAATTTGATGTTAGGAAGAAGTTCTTCCCCCTGGGGGTGCTGAGACACTGGAACAGGCTGCCCAGGGAGGTGGTAGAAGCCTCACCCCTGAAGGCTGGGGAGGGACTTCTCAGGCTATCAAGTAGTGATAGGACTAGGGGGAATGGAATGAAGCTGGAGGTGGGGAGATTCAGGCTGGACGTGAGGAGGAAGTTCTTCCCCTGAGGGTGGTGCAGCCCTGGAATGGGCTGTGCAGGGAGGTGGCTGGGGCCCCATCCCTGGAGGTGTTTAAGACCAGGCTGGATGAGGCTCTGGCCTGCCTGATCTAGTGCAGGGTGTCCCTGCCAATGGCAGGGGAGTTGGAACTAGCTGATCCTTGTGGTCCCTTCCAACCCTGACTGATACTATGATACTATGAAATATTTTGAAGAGAATATGGAATTAGAATATTTTTAAGAGAAAAAAACAACAACAACATCAAACACAAGTAATGCAAAAAATATTTCCTGACAACATGGAGTGAGAATAAAACATTGAAAGATTATAGACAAAGCTGATGAAGAAGTACTTGAATGAAGAAGGGAAAGGATAAGAGAGTGGAAAATCAAAGTCATTGTGGAATTGTAGGACTCTGTACATTTCATTTTACACATCCAAAATTGCTCAAAGTGTGCTTCCTGGCTCGGAGTTGAGCAGAAGGAAAATTAGTTTGAGGAATTTCTAAGCTACTCTTCTCCTGCCTGTACATGTCACACACACTGGTAAATCGATGTATCATTAACATTTTATGAGCCATTACAATGGCTTTCTTGAAACGCCAACTGCAATGAGACACGATCGCCGTACATCACAGGATCACAGTATCACCAAGGTTGGAAGAGACCTCAAAGATCATCGAGTCCAGCCTGTCACCACAGACCTCATGACTAGACCATGGCACCAAGTGCCACATCCAATCCCCTCTTGAACACCTCCAGGGACGGTGACTCCACCACCTCCCTGGGCAGCACATTCCAGTGGTGATCGACTCTCTCAGTGAAGAACTTTCTCCTCACCTCCAGCCTAAACTTCCCCTGGCACAGCTTGAGAATGTGTCCTCTTGTTCTGGTGCTGGTTGCTAGAGAGAAGAGACCAACCTCTTCCTGGCTACAACCACCTTTCAGGTAGTTGTAGAGAGCAATGAGGTCTCCCCTGAGCCTCCTCTTCTCCGGGTTAAACAATCCCAGCTCCCTCAGCCTCTCCTCATAGGGCTGTGCTCAAGGCCTCTTCCCAGCCTTGTTGCCCTTCTCTGGACATGTTCAAGTATCTCGATGTCCTTCTTAAACTGAGGGGCCCAGAACTGGACACAGGACTCAAGGTGTGGCCTAACCAATGCAGAGTACAGGGGCAGAATGACCTCCCTGCTCCTGCTGGCCACACTATTCCTAATGCAGGCCAGGATGCCATTGGCCTTCTTGGCCACCTGGGCACACTGCTGGCTCATGTTCAGGTGGCTGTCGATCAGCACCCCCAGGTCCCTCTCTGTCTGGCAGCTCTCCAGCCACTCTGACCCCAGCCTGTAGCTCTGCATGGGGTTGGTGTGGCCAAAGTGCAGCACCCGGCACTTGGACTTGTTGAATGCCATCCCATTGGACTCTGCCCATCTGTCCAGTCGGTCGAGGTCCCTCTGCAGAGCCCTTCCACCCTCTAACTGACCAACATCTGCTCCCAACTTGGTGTCATCTGCAAATTTGCTGATGACTGTCTCAATCCCCTCATCCAGATCGTACATGTCCCAGCTCTGGAATGTTAGAGCATCCATAGCAGCCTCCACCTACCAATAACTTCATCTTAACTCATGCTGTGTTTGTTATTTTGTTAATGCCAACAAAAATATCATCTGGATAGAATAATGTCTGTGTCTTGTCTTTCCTTTTCAGAGTGTGAAAATCTGCAGTAACTGCTTTTCTTCCCCAGTGTCTCATAAGTATCTTGTAAGGCAAAAAAAACTCCAAATCACTGAATGACTTTCCATTCCTAACCAGGCATATGGCTGGTAGGTAACAAAAAAGCTGACATGTGATATTAAACAAGTTACTTGATTAATCCATTATGTCTTTTCATTTGACATTCAGATGCAGATCCACTTTTATCTCAGGAGTACTTTATTAATTTTCTTTGCCTACTTTTCTGTCTTCACCTTCAGTTACAGACTCAATCAAGTGATATGTGCTGGAACATGTCCAGAGAAGGGCCTCGAGGCTGAACAGAGGGCTGGAGCACCTCTCCCATGAGGACAGACTGAGGGAGTTGAAGCTATTCAGTCTGGAGAAGAGAAGGCTCCAAGGAGACCTTATTGTGGCCTTCCAGGATCTGAAGGGGGCTACAAGAAAGCTGGGGAGGGACTTTTTAGGGTGTCAGGGAGTGATAGGTCTAGGGGGAATGGAGCAAAACTAGAAAAGGGTAGGTTCAGATTGGATGTTAGGAAGAAGTTCTTCCCCATGAGGGTGGTGAGACCCTGCAACAGTTTGCCCAGGGAGGTGGTGGAAGCCTTATCCCTGGAGGTTTTTAAGGCTAGGCTGGATGTGGCTCTGAGCAACCTGATTCGGTGTGAGGTGCCCCTGCCATGGCAGGGGGGTTTGGAACTGGATGATCTTTGAAGACCTTTCCAACCCTAACAATTCTGTGATTCTATATGTACAGGGCACATGCAATCATTCAACTAAAACATGGCTGATGGCTAATGATTCTTGCAACATTTAGCATAACAGCAGCCCAGTCCTGTGTCACCCACACTATTTGGGCATGCCACTGAGCCCTGAAGGCATTGCACCAGCAGAACTTCTAACATTATTTTTTTTTCAGTTCCATGAATCAGAGGACTGAATTTTTTGACCACTTCTCTGCAAAGAGATACTGTAAATATAATGAGTAATCCAATATGGTTTTGTGCAATCGCTACATGACCAACATGCAGGTATTCCTCTGTTGTGGTCAGAAGCCTGTTACATAATGAGGTAGTCCAGTGTTTTGTCATACTTGCCATTCATAGAGTTATAGAATCATAGAATTGTTAGGGTTGGAAGGGACCTCAAGGATCATCTAGTTCCAACCCCCCTGCCTTGGCCAGGGACACCTCACACTGATTGCTCACATTCATGTGAGCAAATACTCAGGGCTGCAGTTCTCCATGTCATTTGCCTCAATTCAAAGGGTCTTTTACATAGGAGGATAGGGAGAAAATCACATATTCATGAGTATATACTTACATATAGGCATTTTATATTTCATAGAATCATAGAATGGACTGGGTTGAAAAGACCTCCAAAGGTCATCCAGTCCAACCCTCTCTGCAGTAAGCAGGGGCATCCTCAACTAGATCAGGTTTCCCAGAGCCTTGTCAGGCCTGACTTTGAATATCTCCAGGGATGGGGCCCCACCACCTCCTGTTCCAATGTTCCTCTACCCATATGGTAAAGAACTTGTTCCTTTGTGGGGTTTGGTCAGCTGGTTTTTTTGAAGTGATTTCTTTTAGAAATACTTTCTAATCCTGAAGTGATAATGGCAAGGTGTTTCAAAAGGATGTCTAGGATTTGGGTACTGATGGTTTTAGTCCTGTAGTTCGCAGTTAATGCTTGAGCAGGAAGTACTAGTTTGGAGACTCTAGAAAACTGACCAGTGTTCTGTCAAGGTGAAATCCCCAGTTATGAATAAGTCTAGTCCCAGAGAGTGAGATCAGGCTCAGAGTGGATACTGGACTTGCTTGGAGCTTAAAAGCACATTGATTCAGCATGCAGTTCCAAGAAAAAGAAACTTGAGATGTTACAGAAGGGTTAATAACTTTCAGTACTTTTATGTTAGATACAGAAGATGATAACCTGCCACACATGAAGCTGCAGCAGCAGCTTTGAAGTCACAGGACAGCATCAAGGTTTCCTAGGATCAAACAGCATAGTGAATCATGCAGTGGTGGTGGGAGTTGAAGTTATCACAGTGGTGGCTCAAATAATACTGACAGGAGTGACAGCTGTGGCAAGAAGCTGTTCGAATCATTCCATCCCAGTTCTCCTCTGAAGAAAAAAAACAAAAAGGTGGCAGGATATTTGAGCCAAGCTACTTCCAACTGCTCAGATTTTAAGTGTCATTTGCAGAGCCTCCGGAAGGGACAACTCAGTGTCCCCTCACAGCTGTCAGTGCTAGTTGTAAAGCAATATTTTCTATGTGTATGAAGAGAAGACAAAGAAGAGAAGAGAAGAGAAGAGAAGAGAAGAGAAGAGAAGAGAAGAGAAGAGAAGAGAAGAGAAGAGAAAGAAGAGAAGAGAAGAGAAGAGAAGAGAAAGAAAGAGAAGAGAAGAGAAGAGAAGAGAAGAGAAGGGAAGAGAAGGGAAGAGAAGGGAAGAGAAGGGAAGGGAAGAGAAGGGAAGAGAAGGAAGAGAAGAGAATTAACCAGGTTGGAAAAGCCCTTGGAGATCATCATGTCCAACCTAGCACCCAACACCATCTAATCAACTAAACCATGGCACCAAGCACCCCATCCAGTCTCTTCCTAAACACTTCCAGTGATGGTGACTCCACCACCTCCCTGGGCAGCATAATTCCAATGGCCAATCTCTCTGGGAAGAACTTTCTTGTCACCTCCAGCCTAAACTTCCCCTGGCACAGCTTGAGACTGTGTCCTCTTGTGCTGCTGCTGGTTGCCTGGGAGAAGAGACCAACCCCTACCTGCCTATTACCTCCTTTCAGGTAGATAGCAATAAGGTCTCCCCTGAGCCTCCTCTTCTCCAAGCCGAACAACCCCAGCTCCCTCAGCCTCTCCTCAGAGGGTTTGTGCTCCAGACCTCTCCCCAGCCTCGTTGCCCTTCTCTAGACATGTTCAAGTGTCTCAATATCCTTCCTAAATTGAGGAGCCCAGAACTGGACATAGTACTCAAGGTGTGGCCTAACAAGTGCTGAGTACTCAAACATAGAGTAAGAATTCTGAATGAGGCATATTTTAGGGTAAATTTATGAGGGTGTTTTCTGCTTTATTCCTCTTGTGTATGTTGAGGTAAACCAAAGGCTGCTGCAGATTGAGACTGTGTCCTCTTGTTCTGGTGCTGGTTGCCTGGGAGAAGAGACCAACCCCCACCTGGATGCAGCCTCCCTTCAGGTAGTTGTAGACAGCAATATGGATCAGTTAGAAAGAACACACTGTCATTCCCACCTCCCCTCTTTCTGGGATGTACAGGAATTCCCTTTTTCTGGGATGTACAGAAATTCTAGCACTAATCTGTTGTTTTCATAATACCATTTTAATCTGTGGGGTGGGGTTTTTTTTGGTTGGCCCCTTCATCCTTATCATCTTTTACAGTCTGAAGTGTATGGTATAGGATTCCTCTAAAAACACAAAGATTTTGTGGTTAACTTGTCAGTAGGTCAAAGTTGCAGTCTAAGTATGATAAATGAGTGCTTTTCAGTTGTTTCTCTTTTTAGAGCAAGAAATGCTATGGAATTATGTTCTTTGAACACAGAGGGAAGTCAGAGCCTGGTACTGTGGACAGTGTATCAAATTCAGATACTTCATAAACGAAATCAATCACAACCCTATTTCCTAAGGCAAATGAAGTCATTTCCAATTATGACAGCACCTGGTTTGTATGCAGTAATAGCAAAGCTCATTTTGGAAAGTTGGAAGGATGTTGATAAATCATAGGATCATGGAATTATTAGAGTTGGAAGGGACCTCAAGGATCACCCAGTTCCAAGCCCCCTGCCATGGGCAGGGACACTTCACACTACATCAGGTTGCTCACACCCACATCCAGCCTGGCCTTCAAAACCTGCAGGAATGAGGCTCCCACCACCTCCCTGAGCCATCCTGTTCCAGTGTCTCACCACCC
>CM037646.1:47217842-47262035 GCA_015227895.2 Colaptes auratus | reverse complement strand
TCATGCACAGTGTCTAAGTTGCCTTTGCTCTGATCTCACAGCAGGAGACATTTGTTTCTATAGACTCTCATCTGGAGCATCAGCCCCAGGAGAAATCTTTTATGCATTCTTCAGCCCTTAGTGGTGAGCATAATAATGAGTGATCCTCTGCAATGAGCACTGCTGTCTTGATGAACACACTTATAAATTTAGAGGAAAGCATGTCTTAAAATTATAACTTCATGTCAAGGATATTCAATATTTAAGTCTTTCACTGGGAAGTATCTTCTGAAAGAAAAAAAAAGCAGCTTAGCACAACAGGAGACAGCAGCAGTCTGAAGAAGCAAAAAAAACAACAACAACAAAACAAACTTAAAAGCAAATCCATGTGTAACCTGGCATTTGGTTAAAATTAAACACAGGTAGGTGCTTTCTACCAAAGAGAGCTAGACCCCTGCCCTGCATATTTGGGACTTCTCCGTATCTGTGACAGTTTAGGCTGTGCCTTAAGAAAGGATAGCTGCAGAATTCTCTAGCTGAATGCTTGGGTGTAAAAAGGAAAACAAAAAGGAAGATAATTCCAAATGAGTTTCATTGGTAGATGAGTGGGATGTAGTTTGATGATTTCCATTCTGTTCTCACCCTGGCTTCTGTCTTTCTCTTGGCATGCACCGCTGACCCCAGAAGAAAAACTGGTAAGATAAGCAACTACCTTCTTAAAGCTTTGAACTAACTGAAATTTCCCTGACATCCTTATGTACTCTTCTATTTTCTTTTAATTAACTAGATGGAAAGGGGGAGAGGAAGAGAGAGAAAGTTGGGGGAAACCCAAGGTGGAATCCGAGGAGGATTTCTAAGTTGCTTGCTTCCTGTAAATTCTTGTGTAAGATCATAGTATCAGTCAGGGTGGAAGGGACCACAAGGATCATTGTATTGTAAATACTGTATATTTCCTATCTGTGCATTGCATTTCATTATGCTTGTAAAATACAGCTTTCATTCACTTCTCAGCTGAGTTCAGCTGTACTTTTTGGCAGTGCAGTGGGCTAACACCCACACCACTACAGTACCACAAAAGCAAGTGGAAGAGTTGAAAAGTTTTCATGAATCACAGAATCACCAAGGTTGAAGAAGAGACCTCAAAGATCATCGAGTCCACCTGTCACCACAGGCCTCATGACTAAACCATGGCACCAAGTGCCACATCCAATCCCTCTTGAACACCTCCAGGGATGGTGACTCAGCATCTGGCAGCCCATTCCAATTTGACTTAATGCAGAAGGTGGAATCTCAGCCTGACCAAAGGCTGTGGGAAAACCTCTTTGATAGCAAAGCAGCTGAGTTTCCAGTAACCATGATGTTTCTGCATCTGACAGGTCTGTACAGGGAGTGAGGGAGTATTGGTGGGGATTTCATGACATCTAGTAGTTTTTTTTTTTTTCCCTAAAAGAGTAGCTGTTGTGGAAATCAAAGCACAGAGATGAGAGATGATACTAAGAAACTATAGTGGTGAATCCTAGAATGGGTTGTCCAGGGAGGTGGTGAGGCCCCATCCCTGGAGAGGTGTTAAGACCAGGCTGGATGAGGCTCTGCCAGCCTGATCTAGTGCAGGGTGTCCCTGCCATGGCAGGGGGGTTGGAACTAGATGATCCTTTGTTGCAGTAGGGGTGCAGTGCGGCACCCACAGCGACGGGGATGGAATTCAAGCAGGGGGCCAGGGAGTGCCCAGGTCAAGATCCTGGCTGCAGCAGCAAGCCCATAGGACTGACAACTGCCTTCATGGCAGCTCACATTCGTTGCTCCCCTTGGAGTGGCTGCAGAGGATTGGCTAATCAACCTCCTCCTCTTACTGGCTGGTGATACTTATTAGGGTAGTGCAGCTGACCCTCATCTCATCTATTAGTGTTACTTGTTAAGCCATCACACAGGTGGCTCCATTTCATCTCTCCTTGCAGTTTCTCATCTTCAATCATTCAGTCTGGGGGACACAGTCCCCAGCAATCCTTGTGGTCCCTTCCAACCCTGACTGATACTCTGATAAATCCTTTTTTTTTCCTGTGGTGTCTGACAAAAGGGAGATAAAATGATAAACATATGTGTACCTTCTTAAATCCTTCTTTGTGTCATCTGTGACAGAGCCACACTGAGTGTGGGACTCAATGAGTGCTGAGAAGCAATGGAGTATTTTTCAACATGCTTTTGTTGTTATTCATTTCATGTTTACAACATTTCCCCAAATGTTGCTTCCTTCAGGCTTCTGCATACTGTGTCCAGTTTAGGAAAGATGTTGGGTTGCTGGAACGTGTCCAGAGAAGGGCAACAAAGCTGTTGAGGGGCTTGGAACAGAAGCCCCATGAGGAGAGGCTGAGGGAGTTGGTATTGCTTAGCCTGGAGAAGAGGAGGCTCAGGGGAGACCTTATTGCTGTCTACACCTATCTGAAGGGAGGCTATAGCCAGGAGGCAATTGGTCTCTTCTCCCAGGCAACCAGCACCACAACAAGAGGACACAGTCTCAAGCTGCACCAGGGGAGGTTTAGACAGGATATTAGGAAGAAATTCTTCATAGAGTGATTGCCCATTGGAATGGGCTGCCCAGGGTGGTGCTGGAGTCACCATTATTGGAGGTGTTTAGGAGGAGACTTGATGTGGTGCTTGGTGCCATGGTTTAGTTGATTAGATGGTGTTGGACGATGGGTTGGACACGATCTGAAGGTCTCTTCTAACCTGGTTTATTCTATTAACTTTCCTTTAGCTTTCATTTGAACAAAATAAGTCTAAAAAAAAATTTATAATGATGTACTTGAAGTAAAAAACAAACCAAAAAACCCCCAACAAAACTCTCCATCCCATGAAGCCTCTCACCAAAACTCAGATGAGCACCCTGAATTTAGAACTGTTACTTAAAAGACATACATCTCCTTCTTTTTTCTCTTCAGTGCTTTAGCCTCCTTTGTTGCAAGTGCTGTGCTTTTACTTACACAGGAGCATTTATCATGAAGCATAACCTTGTGAGGCAAGACTGGAGAGACACAGAATTATTAATGCTTAAGGGAAAAATATTAAGCATGCAGTTGGCCAGCCACAAAGGACACAGGGTTAGAACTGGCACATACCTTTCATTAACCTCAACTTAATCCAAAAGCAGTAGTGGTGAACAGTTTGAAAATTGAACAATGAAATGTAAATCTGGTTTTGTATTCCTTATTCTGCAGATTTTGTGATCCTACAAGGTTTAGGGGTGAACTTTGTAGAGTAGGATTAATGGTTGGACTTGGTGATCCTGAGGGCCTTTTCCTACCTGAATGTTTCTATGATACTATGATTCATCTTTCCAAAGCAGCTTCTGCTCCTCCACCATTACCCTCACTTCATCCTCCCAAAGCAGCTCCTCCACCCTACCTAAACAGGTCCTGCTCCATCCCCACCATTTTTGCACCCATCCCAGAGCCGGGGCAAAACCCTCAACCAGCCAAAATACCACACAGAGGAGCTCAGCCCGAGCAAGGAGGTCCAGCCAGCACCCATGGACAATAGTGGAAGTGCAATCAAAAACTCTCCTAGCTAACCGGGGGGCCACCAGGCCCCCCGGCCTTGTTGTCACCACCACCATCACCCAGTGTGCACCATGGGCACTCACCAGCGATGAGAGGAGGATCCCTCAGCCCAGATGGGCTCAACTTGGGGCTTCTCCCTTTCCTGTGGGGATTAAAAAGGGGAGTGGGTGGGGAGGGCCAAGTGCCCACACTGAGGTGGAAGGAGACTCCAACAGAGCCCAAGTGCTCTGGGATTGATGGGGGGGAAATGGTGGGGTGGCAAAGATGCAGATTTAGTGGTAAAGGGGAGGTGGTGGTGGTGAAAGAGGGGATTTTAAAACAACTTTTCTTTCATAGATCTTCATAATCACAACTGCAGTTCATGCTTGTTTTTTTTTTTTTTTTACCTTCATGCAAAAAAGAACAAAACCATCAATACTTCATAAATAAAAGCACCTGGAGTATTTGGTTCAGTTTTGGGCCCCTCAATATCCAAGAAGGATATGAGTTGTTGGGGTGGTATGGTTGGTTAGGGTGGACTTGATGATCTTCAAGGTCTTTTCCAACTTTCATGATTCTGTGATATCTATGATGTTCATGTAAGCAGAGAGACCTCAGTTCTCTGAAAAAAAAAAAACCCTAAAACATTCAAACATTAAATGGATTAAGATGAGCAAATTTCAGGTAATTAATTGATTTTTGGAGTCAGGGTATGAGTTGTTTTCTTCAGGAGTGCAGAGATTCCTAGTGGGGGAGGAGGTGGTGTAAGGAAATGGACAGCAAATAATAATAATGGGTCATGAAAAGCTGATTGATTGAGGCTGTTCTCTTTGAAAAGTATATTCAGTTTACTGCTGCAGTGCATTCTTTACCCATAGGTGTATGAAACTTAAAAGTTTATGAAGAACTTAGTTTAATCCTGGTACATTTTGAATATTCTCATTCCCTGTATCATTTAGTTTGCATCATCACGAAAAGCAGGTACATAATATTGCAGCACTTTGTCCCCTCCACAGCTCACTGTAGCTTGCTGAATGGATGGGATTCACTCTGTTGGGCTTGGCACAGTGGGATTCAGATGTCCTACAACACAGGCACATTTTTCCACCCCCCCATCCCTCCTCAAAGGCAGCAGGCACCTGGCAGAGATCCCAGCCACTGCAGGGAACAAGGTAAGGCTCTTGGCAGGAGCAGGAACTTCTGCCACACCAACTCAATATCCATCAGTCACTTACTAGAAAGATCCAGCAGGAATGAATCCATGCACTCCAAATGAAAGAAATCTACACAGCAGTAATGAAAGCAAGCCAGGCTCTGTTTTGTTTGAAATCTTTGCTTTCTCTGGAGCCCCTCCCAGCTGCACAGCTCTACAAGGTCAGCATGTGGAAGCCCACAAGTGATTCAAGATTTGCATCCTGCTCAGGCTGTTCAGCCTGGAGAGGAGAAGGCTCTGGGGAAGCTTTGTTGCAGGCTTTCAGTACTTAAAGGGCCCTGTAAGAAAGATGGGGACAGAATTTTAGTGGGGCCTGTTGCAATGGTGATGGTTTTAAACTGAAAAAGGGAGATTAGACAGAGATATAAGGAAGATATTTTGCAGCATAAGAGTGGTGAGACACTAGCACAGGATGCCCACAGATGTGGTAGATGACCCATCCTGAAACACTGAGGGTCAGGTTGGACAGGCTCTGAGAAAACTGATCTAGTTCAAAGTGTTCACTCTTTTCACAGCAAGAGGTTCAGGCATTGGAATGTGATTCCCAGGAAGGTGGTGGAGTCACCAACCCTGGAGATGTCTAAAGGTGGTGTGGATGTGGTGCTTGGGGATATGGTTTAGGGGTGAACTTTGTAGAGTGGGGTTCTGGGTTGGACTTGGAGATCCTGAGGGGCTTTTCCAAACTGAATGTTTCTGTGAGTCTGGTCGCTGCAGGGTGGACTGGATGACCTTTGAAGGTCTCTCCCAGCAGACATATTCTCTGACTCTTCTGATCCTGTTATATGATGTCATCAACAGTATCTTCAAACGAGCCAGAAACATTTATTTACCTTTTCTCAAAATAACTTGTGTACACTCTCCAATATTTTTTCCCTTTCAGTTGTTTTTGCTGGAGGTGGGGAGATTCAGGCTAGAATGTGAGGAGGAAGTTCTTCCCCATGAGAGTGGTGAAGCCCTGGAATGGGTTGTCCAGGGTGGGTTGAGACTCCATCCCTGGAAGTGTTTAAGAGCAGGCTGGATGAGCTCTGGCCAGCCTGATCTAGTGTAGGGTGTCCCTGCCCATGGCAGGGGGTTGGAACTAGATGATGCTTGTGGTCCCTTCCAACCCTGATTGATACTATGATACTTACACAGGAAACTTTCTGAGGCACCCTCTGCCCCTTCATCCAGGCTGTTGATGAAGATGTTGGACAAGACTGGATCAGTATGACCTCTGGGGGACATCACTAGCTGCAGGCCTTGAGCATGCTACTCTTCCTCTTCTTGCCTAATTCTGTTACAGTCAGTTTAATTTATACAGGAATATTATATCACAGATTTCTGTAGCTGTGCTAACAAAGATAAATGGAAGCAGAGATTTCAATAAAACTTTGCAAACAATTCCATAGCTTGTCAAGAGCACACAGAACCTCAGCTGTAAGTTGTCTCATTTATATGTCAGCTTTGTCAACAGTATGGACGCTCTCATTCAGTCTCTGCACAAAAGAATAAATAGACAATTCAAGCCAGAAGATTTAAACTGTGGTTTTAAGTTCTGACATTTCTTACTGGCATAAAAGGTTTAATACTGTGGGGAAAGAAAAAAAAAAAAAGAAAAAAAAAAGGAAAGAAAGAAATATTTCTGGAACAACCTGAAGGCAAAGTTGTAACTTGTTTGATATTAATAAAGCATTCGATCAGAGTGGAGCAGAAAACTTGCAGGAATGCTTTTGTCTCCTTTTCACATTATTTTCATACTGCTGCAACAGGCAAGAGAAGTTGAAAATTGTGGACTCTAATTATAGATCATTTCTCCCATGTTCATGATGTTGCTGGTTTACAGTTTACTGCTGTTAAAAATAGTGGGGTTTCTATTTCTGGAAATTAGAATCAGAGAATTGTTAGGGTTGGAAGGGACCTCAAGGATCATCTAGTTCCAATCCCCCTGCCATGGGCAGGGACACTCTACACTAGGTCAGGCTAGCTAGAGCTCATCCAGCCTGGTCTTAAACACTTCCAGGGACAGGGCCTCAACCACCTCCTGGACAACCATTCCAGGGCTTCACCACTCTCATGGGGAAGAACTTCCTCCTCACATCTACCCTGAATCTCCCCACCTCCAGCTTCATTCCATTCCCCCTAGTCCTATCACTACCTGATAGCCTGAAAAGTCCCTCCCCAGCCTTTTTGAAGGCCCCCTTCAGATACTGGAAGGCCACAATGAGGTCACCTCGGAGCCTTCTCTCTCCAGACTGAACAGCCCGACTCCTTCAGTCTGTCCTCATAGGAGAGGTGCTCCAGCCCTCTGCTCATCCTCGTGGCCCTTCTCTGGACACCTTCCAGCACCTCCAGATCTTCCTGCCACAGGCAGGAACACCTCACACTAGATCAGGTTGCTTAGAGCCACATCCTGCTGGCCTTATAAACCTCCAGGGATGAGACTTCCACCGCCTCCCTGGGCAACCTGTTCCAGTGTCTCAGCACCTCAGGTGGAAGAACTTCTTCCTAACAGCCAATTTGAATCTACCCATTTCTAGTTTTGTCCATTCCCCCTAGTCCTATCACTCCTGAACCCTAGAAAGTCCCTCCCCGCTTTCTTGTAGGCCGCCCTCAGATACTGGAAGGCCACAGTAAGGTCTCCTTGGAGCCTTCTCTTCTCCACACTGAACAGCCCCAACTCCCTCTCTCTCTGTCCTCATAGGAGAGGAGCTCCAGCCCTCTGCCAATCCTTGTGGTCCTTCTCTGGACACATTCCAGCACCTCCAGATCTTTCCTGTAGTAGGGATTCGAGAACTAGAAGCAGTACTTCAGGTGGGGCCTGACCAGAGTGGAGTAGAGGGGGAGAGTCACCTCCCTCAACTGCTGGCTATGCTTGTTAAAATCTTGGTTTTCATGACGTTCTGGACCATACTCAAGTTCATAGTGTATAGGCTATTTTGATTTCAAAATTCACTAGTTTACTCAGGAATTGGAAGTAGCATCTTACAGTGGGTTCAGGGAAATATGTAGCCTAGGCTCAACAGACAAAGCTGTCAAAGCCTTTCAGCCTTGCCTTTCTGCTTGGGACTCAGTGTGGGGTTTCAGAGAGAGAAAAAAAATTACTTAATTGGGCAAAAAGCTGTACTTACATAACTTTGTAAGACTGCCAGTTGAAGTCACTGATTCCTAATCTGCTTTATATTACTTTGTAGGGCTTATAAAAAAACATCAAACAAACAAACAAACCCCCAAGTCAGTCACCATAAATCCAGAGCACCATCAACTATTAATCCAAGGAATTTGATATCATAATTAGAAGATCAAGCTCAGCTGTAGGACTCAATTAAATCACAAACCATTGAATTAATATATGCAGCAATTCAAACCAGTAAGTTAATACAGGATGCAGCCAATTCTTACAGTTTACCACGGGAACTGAATTAGGTTGTCCAATAGAAATAATCTTCTATATTTGCCTTAATATACAAAGATCCAAATTAATTTAATATTCAGTCCTCAGGCCAAACTGAGATTTATTGTTTTTCCCCTGAAAACTTTTCATGTGCAGGAGACCTTCCTGCCCTCTTTACTTTTAATTCCTATTCTGTCTGCATTCTGCAATCTGAATCTATGAGTCACACTGAGCAAGAATGTTTTCCAGCAAGAGTATAGTAGATTCTCTGACATCTCACACAAACATTTAAAGAGAAAGCACAGCTGTGGCTCACCAAGTAGACCCTTTAATTTCCTAGAGCTAGAAATTCTTCTCAGTGCATTCCTAAGTAGAAGGATTATCCTTTGCAGGAAGAAAGGCTGAATAAATACACATATAAGAATATTAACAAAAGTGCCAGATATAATATTACTTCTATAGCCCCATTATAGAAGGATCTGGAGGTGCTGGAGCATGTCCAGAGAAGGGCCATGAGGATGAGCAGGGGGCTGGAGCACCTCTCTTATGAGGACAGACAGAGGGAGTTGGGGCTCTTCAGTCTGCAGAAGAGAAGGCTCCCAGGAGACCAAATTGTGGCCTTCCAGTATCTGAAGGGGGCTACAAGAAAGCTGGGGAGGGACTTTTTAGAGTGTCAGAGAGTGATAGGACTAGGGGGAATGAAACAAAATTAGAAATGGTAGATTCAGATTGGATGTCAAGAAGAAGTTCTTCCCCATGAGGGTGCTGAGACACGGAACAGGTTGCCCAGGGCGTGGTGGTAGAAGCCTCATCCCTGGAGGTTTCTAAGGCCAGGCTGGATGTGGCTGTGAGCAACCTGATGTAGTGTCAGGTGTCCCTGCCCATGGCAGTGGGGTTGGAACTGGATGATCCTTGAGGTCCCTTCCAACCCTAACAATTCTATGATTCTACGTGATCAAAGGAGAATGATGAATACATAAAACTATGGTAAACTGGAAGGAAGGACAAAATCTTGATGTGTTGTGGCATGTGGGCACCATCATGTTTTTCTATGCTCCTGTGATGCTGGAATATCATGAGATTCCTCTCATAAGGTCTGGGGTGACAGGTTGGACTTGATGATCTTTGAGGTCTCTTCCAACCTTATTGATTCTGTGATTCTGTGATTTTGGGGCACATGCTAGTAGAAACTTTGGAGTAGTCAGGAGTAAAAGTAAGACAAAATTTTTGCCCTTTGATGATAGAGGGTGTGGTGTTTAATAAGAAACTTTCTTGTTCTGACTTTGGGCACAAGAACACAAGCTTCTTTGTGTAAACTAATCAATACTAAAAAATAAAGTCATTGGCAATGGCTGATGTTGGCCTCAATAAGGTGGTAAATTCATTTGAGAGGAACATGGAATACATTTTGTAGGCTAAAAAAAAAACATATATATATATATTTTAATCCAATACAGTAAGTCCCAAAGGTTCAGTTGAACAAAATAAAATAAGTTTCATCTGGGATCTTTTTCAATTTAGCATATTCATATCTTCACTAATTTAAGCCTTGTTGGTATGATAGAGACAGGAGCTCAAAGGAATACCAGCTGGGAAAACAGGATGCTGAGTAAGCTGCAGCAGAATTATTCTGCCCTTGTAGGAACTAAATGTAAAATTGGTGCTTGTAAGGTAGTTCCAGCTTTTCCCATTTAAAACTTGCTTATGGTTAACAGCCAATCAATGTCTTAGGTATTTAGTAATTATGTTGAGAACAGTCCATAATTATCTTGCTGTAATTTGTGTTTCTATTATTCTGTTTTGTTTGGTGTTTTTATAAGCCATTAGCTTATTAGCACTACAATCTTCATGCCAATAAGCATATTAGAATATCTACATTTCTTCCTTGCAGTAAATGCTCATGTTTAAGATATTGCTTGTTCAAAATCAGCTGATATTAGTTAATTAAGAGCATTCTAGGGCACAATATGTTTACAATTACTAAGAATAATTGTTTCTCTGTCTTCTGGATCTATTGCTATGATAGGAAATTATCACTCTCCTTGTAAGCCAAAGTCTTGCCCACCAAATTGCACTTCCCACTTCTTATTTTTATGGAAGATAACTGCAAACACAGTGCTTCCCTACATTGTTATCCCAAAATATATTCTCCTGTGTTAGAAGCTGGGCTTCTAAAAGTGTATCTGGCACCTTTTTTGCAAAGAGCTCTGCTTTCTTCGTGACATGAACAGATGCAAGCTCCCCGGGTTATGAGCCCCAAAACAGGAGGCTGCACTGCTATGCTGCCAGCCTGTTAGAAATCAAAGCCTTGAGATGGGCTTTATGATATTGACATTTACAGTGTGCTGACATGGCCACAGGGCTCCACTGAGGTCTAGGCATAGTCATCAAGTTTTCCTCTGCATGCAAAGGGCCCACAGACACCAATGTGTTCACAACTCTGTCTTTGTGACCTCACATAAAAGCAAGCTAGATAGGCTCAGCACTGTACTGTACTCAGCACTGGTTAGGCTACACCTTGAGTCCTGTGTCCAGGTCTGGGCTCCTCAGTTCAAGAAAGATGTTGAGATGCTGGAAGGTGTCCAGAGAAGGGCAACAAAGCTGGGGAGGGGTTTGGAGCACAGCCCTGTGAGGAGAGGCTGAGGGAGCTGGGGGTATTTAGCCTGGAGAAGAGGAGGCTCAGGGGAGACCTTATTGCTGTCTACAACTACCTGAAGGGAGGTTGTAACCAGGTGGGGGTTGGTCTCTTCTCCCAGGCAACCTGTGACAGA
This sequence comes from Colaptes auratus, assembly GCA_015227895.2. Classification (NCBI taxonomy): domain Eukaryota; kingdom Metazoa; phylum Chordata; class Aves; order Piciformes; family Picidae; genus Colaptes; species Colaptes auratus. Next base: position 47,251,169 of record CM037646.1, on the reverse strand, counting down.
ACAAGAGGACACAGTCTCAGGCTGTGCCAGGGGAGGTTTAGGCTGGATGTTAGGAAGAAGTTCTTCCCAGAAAGAGAGATTGGCCATTGGAATGTGCTGCCCAGGGAGGTGGTGGAAGTGTTTAAAAACAGCCTGGATGAGGCACTTAATGCCACGGTTTAGTTGATTAGATGGTGTTGGGGGCTAGGTTGGACTTGATGATCTCAAAGGTCTTCTCCAACCTGGTTAATTATGTGATTCTGTAGCCCATTTTAAACAGAATTAGATATGTTCCAATGAGAAGGCTTAAAGGAAAAGCAGTTTGAAAAAATCATTTTTCTGGAGATAGAATAGAATAGAATAGAATAGAATAGAATAGAATAGAATAGAATAGAATAGAATAGAATAGAATAGAACAGACCAGGTTGGAAGAGACCTTCAAGATCAGACAGAGCAACTACCTGCAAAATATTAACGTCCTTAAGGACAAGACAACTGAGTCCTCCTGTCTCTTTAAAGGAAAATGTTACAGAATTGTAGCTGCAAATATTTTAAACTTCCCAATTTTAATTAGAAATCGAATAATAAATAAATCTGCACTTACTACCAGCCACAACTATAAATAAATGTTACCATATACTCATGAATAATTGTGATTATAAACCCGCTAGAGTAATTATTTCTTCCCAGAAAGCATGTCTAAATAGAAATAAATTCAAGGAATGTGTGATCTGTTTGTGATAAGCCTTGAACAGAAGGAGAGGTTAACATTTTTAGCTAAATTATGCATTGCAAATGGCTCACTCAGTTTTGTTTCATTTGCATAAGTGGCCCTGGTTCAAAAACCACTGATTGCAATGGAAACAGTTTTGCTGGCTTTTATTTATTTATTTAAAATCACTACATAGGGCTCAGAATTGTAGTTTAGGGGGGAAAAAACAATATGCCCTTTTAAAGACCACCTCCTATGCTTAATTAATATGGCAACAAAACCTGTTTTAAACTTCAAGTTCTGGAACTGGCATCTGGAATAAAGAAGCTGGAATTTTACCGAATATGGAGGATAACACTTTCAAGTTGCAGACAGACATTATCAGTACTAAGACCCAATGTTTTATTCCCCTTAAGCTATGGTTTAAAAGAAGAATCCTCTGAGTAGCAGCCTGTGGATAACTACCTCAGGAATGTTGGAGACTGAAAAACATATGCTGTTAGTTGGATGCCATCCAGAAGGACCTTGACAGGCTGGAGAGGTGGGCACAAGCCAACCTCATGAGGTTCAACAAGACCAAGTGCAGGGTCCTGCATCTGGGTTGAGGCAATCCCAGGCACAAATACAGGCTGGGCAGTGACTGGCTGGAAAGCAGCCAGGAGGAGACAGACTTGGGGGTGCTGGTGGACGAGAAGCTCAACATGAGCTCTCAGTGTGCACTTGCAGCCCAGAAAGCCAACCAGATCCTGGGCTGCAGCAGGAGAAGTGTGGCCAGCAGGTCAAGGGAGGTGATTCTCCCCCTCTACTCAGGTCTGGTGAGACCCCACCTGGAGCACTGCACCCAGTTCTGGAGCCCCTATTACAAGAGGGATCTGGAGGTGCTGGAAGGTGTCCAGAGAAGGGCCACGAGGATGAGCAGAGGGCTGGAGCACCTCTCCTATGAGGACAGACTGACAGAGTTGGGGCTGTTCAGTCTGGAGAAGAGAAGGCTCTGAGGTGACCTCATTGTGGCCTTCCAGGATCTGAAGAGGGCCTACAGGAAGGCTGAGAAGGGCCCTGTTCCAGTGTCTCAGCACCCTCAGGGGGAAGAACTTCTTCCTAACATCCCGTTTGATTCTACCCATTTCTAATTTTGCTCCATTCCCCCCAGTCCTATCACTCCCTGACACCCTAAAAAGGTCCCTCCCCAGCTTTCCTGTAGCCCCCTTCAGATACTGGAAGGCCACAATAAGGTCTCCTCAGAGCCTTCTCTTCTCCAGACTGAACGGGCCCAACTCCCTCAGTGTGTCCTCATAGGAGAGTTGCTCCAGAGATATGCTCATCCTCTTGGGCCTTCTCTGGACAGCTCCAGCACTTCCAGATGCTTCCTGTACTAGGAACTACAGAACTGGACACAGTACTCCAGGTGGGGTCTCACCAGAGTGGATTAGAGGGGGGAATCACCTCCCTCATCCTGCTGGCTATACTTCTCTTGATGTAGCCCAGGCTCTGATTGGCTTTCTGGGCTTCAAGTGCACACTGCAGGCTCATGTTGAGCTTCTCATCCACCAGCATCCCCAAGTCCTTTTCTTCAGGGCTGCTCTCAGCCAGTCCCTTCCCAGTCTATATAGGTGCTTGGGATTGCCCTGACCCAGATGCAGGACCTTGCACTTGTGTTGTTGAACCTCATGAGGTTTTCATGTCATCATATATATATATATGTATGTATGATATTAAGTCATTCAGCAACTCAGATGTCTATTATTTCTCACTCAGTTGAATAATTCAGAAAATATTATGGCTTGACTAGGAAATAAATTTCAGAGCTTCATCTTTATCTCATTAGCTGAAGACATCAGTGATGAAAAAAGCACAAAACCAAAAAACCCAAATCAGATTAAAAATTTATCCACTAAAGAGCCAGGAATGGGATTTTGTTATTCATTGTTATTTTAAAATGATTCTTCTAAAGAGCTGTTTAGAAGCACAGAGGTCTAAAGAGACACTCTACAGACACTTGGTTTTCTTTCTGTTTCTTGACTGTGGAATATTCTTTCACTAAGTTATTGGATATTCACCTGCTTGTCACGGTGGATAATTTTGCTGTCAATATGGTCATGGTCAGTGAAAATATGGGTACATTTACAAGGCTCAACAAGATTTTGAACCTACCCAGAGCCCAGTGTGCATGGGTTAAAAAAGTTCTCGTTGGTATGTTAATCTTGTCAAAGAAGTATTCAATCGGGAGTAGATTGCTGAACATGAGCCAGCAGTGTGCCCAGCTGGCCAAGAAGGCCAATGGCATCCTGGCCTGCATCAAGAATAGTGTGGCCAGCAGGAGCAGGGAAGTCATTCTGCCCCTGTACTCAGCACTGCCTAGGCCACACCTTGAGTACTGTGTCAGTTCTAGGGCCCTCAATTTAAGAAGGACATTGTGACACTTGAACGTGTCCAGAGAAGGGCAATGAGGCTGGAGAGAGGTCTGGAGTGCAATCCCTGTGAGAAGAGGCTGAGGGAGCTGGGATTGTTTATCCTGGAGAAGAGGAGGCTCAGAGGAGACCTTATTGCTGTCTACAACTACCTGAAAGGAAGTTGTAGCCAGGTGGGGTTTGGTCTCTTCTCCCAGGCAACCAGCACCAGAACAAGAGGACACAGTCTCAAGCTGTGCCAGGGGGATTTTAGGCTGGAGGTGAGGAGAACTTCAGAGAAAGAGTAATTGGCCATTGGAATGTGCTGCCCAGGGAGGTGGTGGAGTCACCATTCCTGGAGATGTTCAAAAAAGGATTGGATGTGGCACTTGGAGCCATGGTTTAGTTGTCATGAGGTGTTAGGTATTAGGTAATAGGTTGGACTTGATGATCTCTGAGGTCTTTTCCAACCTGGTTGATTCTGTGATTCTGTTATTCCATGATATCACTGGTATATGTTCTCTGTAGAACAACTGAATTATCAGCTTGGGATTTACAACTTGGAAAATGCAATTGTTTTTTTCATTGTATTTTCCTATTTTGATTAGTCTTTAGGTTGGTTTTTTTTTAGGCTATACTGTGACTACTTAATAGGCAAACTCCTCATTGATGGGTGCAGTTCATTTATATTCAGAAAAGCAAACCTATTTCATGTAGTTTTAGATTTCAAGAGATTTTCAGTCCTGGCTGAGATATTTGCAAGGAATTTCACATTTGTGTATAGAAGTAAAGTTGAATCATTTGCATATGCCTTGCTTCCCAAATTTGGCACAAACTCAGCCAAAGCAGCTGAACTGTGAGTCAAACTGAATCCTTGATCTCATTTAGCTGTTTTTACTAGAAGAAGCATGACTGAGTACCCCTGAGGAATTATTGCAGTGCAATTCAATTGTATCACAGTATCACAGTATCACCAAGGTTGGAAGAGACCTCAAAGATCATTGAGTCCAACCTGTCACCACAGACCCCATGACTAGATCATGGCACCAAGCGCCACGTCCAATCCCCACTTGAACATCTCCAGGGATGGTGACTCCACCACCTCCCTGGGCAGCACATTCCAATGATGAATGAATCTCTCCATGAAGAACTTTCTCCTCACCTCGAGCCTAAACTTCCCCTGGCACAGTGTGAGACTGTGTCCTCTTGTTCTGGTGCTGGTTGCTAGAGAGAAGAGACCAACCCCTTCCTGGCTACAACCACCCTTCAGGTAGTTGTAGAGAGCAATGTGGTCGCCCCTGAGCCTTCTCTTCTCCAGGATAAACAATCCCAGCTCCCTCAGCCTCTCCTCACAGGGCTTGTGCTCCAGACCCCTCCCCAGTCTCGTTGCCCTTCTCTGGACACATTCAAGTGTCTCAATGTCCTTCTTAAACTGAGGGGCCCAGAACTGGACACAGGACTTGCGGTGTGGCCTAACCAATGCAGAGTACAGGGGCAGAATGACTTCCCTGCTCCTGCTGGCCACACTATTCCTAATGCAGGCCAGGATGCCGTTGGCCTTCTTGGCCACCCGGGCACACTGCTGGCTCATGTTAAGGCAGCTGTCAATCAGCACCCCCAGGTCCCTCTCTGTTTGGGTGCTCTCCAGCCACTCCGACTCCCACCTGTAGCTCTGCATGGGGTTGTTGTGGCCAAAGTGCAGCACCCAGCACTTGGACTTGTTAGCTCCATTATTTTAACCTGAAGTGAGATCTGGATATTATTTACAACTTAAAACGTGCTGCAGGTTTGATTCAAAGTACCTGCTCCACAAGAAAAACTTATTTCTTGAAGATAAAATAGTTGTTTTTTATGTTTTTCCCTTTTAATCCATATTTATAAATGACCAAAAGGATACTTCTACAGGTTAGAAGAATAATCTAAGCTTTAGGAGCCTTGCATTATTTTTTTTGTCCATAGAAATCAATTTTAGGTAAACATGAACAAATCACTAACACCTTTCACGTGTCTGTCACTTAATCTCATCAAATCAACACTTTCTTAACTAGAAAGGACTTAAGGAAGTTTAATATATTAGGAAGGTTGACTAATATAGTTAATACAATAGGAATAGTTGTCTTTAAACCACTGGGGATAGATATATTCAGTAAAACAAAGAGTGTTTAAACTTTAACTAAATGCATAAAAAGACATTATCATCATCATGTAATGTTACCATAACTTAGGTGCTAGGTCGATTATATTGATTGCAGCTGTGACAATGTAAGAATATAAATAATGTGATGTTGTAGGAAGATATAGTCTCTCTCTTTTTTATTTTCTTTTGTCCCCAGGTCAATTGCTATAGCTCCAGAAAACAGCCAAGCTTTTGGTTCCATAAAACCTTAGAATCATCAAATCAACCAGGTTGGAAAAGACCTCAGAGATCATCAGGTCCAACCAATACCTAATACCTAACACCCCATGACAACTAAACCATGGCTTCAAGTGCCATGTCCAATCCTTTTTGAAGGATGAATATCTACTGCTTTCAAGTAGGTATTTGGCTTGTTGATAATTAAAGCATAGAGAACATAGACCAGTATATCATAGAATCACAGAAGCAGCCAGATTGGAAAAGACCTCAGAGATCATCAAGTTCAACCTATTACCTAATACCTAACACATCATGACAACTGAACCATGGCTCCAAGTGCTGCATCCAAGCCTTTTTTGAACACCTCCAGGGACAGGGACTCCTCCACCAGCCTGGGCAGCACATTCCAATGGTCAATTACTCTTTCTGTGAAGAGCTTTCTCCTCACCTCGAACCTAAACTTCTCCTGGTGCAGCTTGAGACTGTGTCCTCTTGTTCTGTTGCTGGTTGCCTGGGAGAAGAGACCAACCCCCACCTGGCTACAACTTCCTCTCAGGTAGTTGTAAAGAGCAATAAGGCCTTCCCTTCCAGTATCCAAACTGAAGACAGTCTTCAAAGCTTTAGTACAAGCTATAAAACAAAGGTAACAAGATACATTAATCAGATTGTCTTAAAAAAAATATTTGGTCCCAAAATTCTATTAAAGGAGAAAGAGGAGATGAATTGTCACACTGCATGAAAGTATTGTCTGTAGAGTTTACAATTTTGGAGAGCTGATGATGCTATTTTATTTTCCAGCCTAATCTTTCAAAGGTTGCTTGTTTTGATTCTTTATAAAATAAATAACTAAATAAAAGGATTTCTCTTAAAAAACAAATATGAAGATGACCAAGCTGAGGTGACTGATGTTTGTTTTTGGAAATAATGAGGATTCACGGAATCATAGAATTGTTAGGGTTGGAAGGGACTCAAGGATCATCTAGTTCCAGCCCCTGCCATGGGCAGGGACACCTCACCTAGATCAGGTTGCCCAGAGTCATGTCCAGCCTGGCATTCAAAACCTGCAGGGATGAGGCTTCTACTACCTCTCTGGGCAATCTGTGCCAGTGTCGCACCACCCTCATGGGGAAGAACTTCTTCCTAACATCCAATCTGAACCTACCCATTTCTAGTTTTGCTCCATTCCCCCTAGTCCTATAACTCCCTGACCCTAAAAAGTCAAAGGGCAACGAAGTTGGTGAGAGGTTTGGAACACAAGCCCCATGAGGAAAGGCTGAGGGAGCTGGGGTTGCTTAGCCTGGAGAAGAGGAGACTCAGGGGTGACCTTCTTGCTCTCTACAACTACCTGAAAGGTGGTTGTAGCCAGGAAGAGGTTGGTCTCATCTCTCTAGCAACCAGCATCAGAACAAGAGTACACAGTCTCAAGCTGCACCAGGGGAGGTTTAGGCTGGAGGTTAGTTGGAAGTTCTATACAGAGAGAGTGATTGGCCATTGGAATGTGCTGCCCGTGGAGGTGGTGGAGTCACCTTCATTGGAGGTGTTCAGGAGAAGACTTGATAGGGTGCTCGGTTGCGTGGTTTAGTTGAGTAGGTGGGTTGGATGATAGGTTGGACGAGATGATCTTGAAGGTCTCTTCCAACCTGGTCTGGTCTGGTCTATTCTATTCTATTCTATTCTATTCTATTCTATTCTATTCTATTCTATTCTATTCTATTCTATTCTATTCTATTCTATTCTATTCTAACTTACCCTAGCATTGTCTTAACACATAGATACTGCAGACTGCCACATTTCTACTAAAGAAAACATTGAGACATTTCAGAGTTTCTGCTGACCTCTTATCTCAGTTTATCATAGATCTTTCCACTACTGGAGCAGTTTCAGTTTTGTGAAATTATTGAAATGAAAATTTAATTGTGTCTTAATTTATAACCACCCCACACTCTCTCCACCATGATTTCTGGTTCAAGTAATGCTAAAGCAACAGCCATAAAAGTCATTTCAGGAAAACTTACCTGAAGAGATATTGCACCCAGATGCCATTAATCTGAAATGAAGACTAAATTATGATCTGCACAAAAGCTGTTGCAGCAAGATTTGGGGGCTAGGCTTCCTGATAAGAATCAGGAAAAACACTATAAGAAAAAAACAATTACCTGAAACCACAGGAAGCTCCATTTATTTTGTTTTGCTTGCCCCTTCCCCACCCTCCTTTGGATTCCTCTCTCTTTAACTGACTGCCTTCTATTCTCAGCATGATTTGGCATATATGTAGGAAAGTTTAGGCTTAAAGCTTACTACTTAAACCCTACTCTTGCTAAACAATCAGCTGTATATATTCTAAAATGTGAATTGTTTTCTCCTCAGCAGGGTGGCATTTATATGTATGATAGTTGTCAGGCATGTATTTTACCCTTTTTCCTGTTTAGTTTTAGAAGACAACTTTGGAGGAAATTTTTCTTCCTTATTCCATCTTTTTAAGCCAGAACTGCTGGAAGTTCAACATTCATTGTCATGAGATGGCGATGAAATAATATTAAACTTCAATAACTTTGAATCAGTCACTTACATGAGATTAATTCCCAGATGGCAATCGCAGGTTAAGATGAATAGAAAAGCTGCAATGTATCAATGAAGTTGGTGTTCTGTTCTGTGTAAGATTCAGGGTATCTGAATAACTGAATGAGTCCTTGATCTATTAAAAGATATTTGCTTAAAGAAAACAGTTAAAACCACACAAACCACAACCAAAAAAATAACTTTGGAAACAAATGTCTGTTAAACGGAATTCCAGAGGCAATGACTTCTAAGCTTGTTCCACAGGAGAATCTTGGCGACCTAAGTCATTGAAATCTTTGTGGTTGAAAACTACTTCAGATTTTTTCTACAGCCTTTTTCTTTTTTTGCTAACAACTTGATCTTCAGGTGTCAAAATTCATAGTTTCATAGTTTCAGTTAGGGTTGGAAGGGACCACAAGGATCATCTAGTTCCAACCTCCCTGCCATGGGCAGGGACACTCTACCCTAGATCAGGCTGGACAGAGCCTCATCCGCCTGGTCTTAAACACCTCAAGGGACGGGGCCTCAACCACCTCCCTCGACAACCCATTCCATTTGTGTCCTTTCATACCTTCTAAAGCACTAATATTTCCTTAGTTACCAAGTATGATACCGGGCCTACAGGAGATGCCTGTCCTTTGGATACAGCTGCTAGAAGGTAAGCAGGACATGTGGGCTCTTTAAAACAGCTGTAGGCATCAAAGCTTAAGCAACTAAAGCCCACCACAGACTTTCAAATTACCACAAACCTTACGTTTTCTTACAAAATATTTGCATTTTTCTGCCTTATCTTCCATGCTTTCCAAATATCTTTCTTCAGCATGAAGACTTCTGAAAAGTCTGGCATCTCAAAATAGTCCAGCTGAGATTTGGCAGTGCTAAGTAGTATGCGCTAAATAGGATAGGATAGGATAGGATAGGATAGGATAGGATAGGATAGGATAGAATAGAATAGAATAGAATAGAATAGAATAGAATAGAATAGAATTAACCAGGTTGGAAGAGACTCTCAAGCTCATCAAGTCCAACTTATCACCCAACAATCACCCAACACCATCTAATCAACTAAACCATGGCACCGAGCACCCCATCCAGTCTCTTCCTAAATACCTCCAGTGATGGCAACTCCACCACCTCCCTGGGCAGCACATTCCAATTGCCAATTACTCTTTCTGTGATGAACTTATTCCTATCATCCAGCCTAAACCTCCCCAGTGCAGCTTGAGACTGTGTCCTCTTGTTCTGGTGCTGGTTGCCTGGGAGAAGAGACCAACCCCCACCTGGCTGCAGCCACCCTTCAGGTAGTTGTAGCCAGCAGTATTTTGCAAATATATGTTGCCTCATTTCAGAAGTATCCTCACGTTTATTTGGGGTGAACCTCTTCGAAGATTCACAGCTGGCTGACTTCATGATTCATTTTAGCTTTTCAAAGTTAAGGTATTTTCTGAAATTCAGAGTATTTCCTATTTAAAATGTTTGAATGCAATTACGTCAAATAGATGATCTCTCCAAAATCCACACTGTGCTTTCAATGATTCTCAAAAAATATGTGTTATGAAAAGAGTTGAATTAACTTCTATAGTCAAAATGGAGGGAAAAGCACAGGAAAAATGCCTCTGTTGTTCTTTACTAAATAGATGACCCTGCTTATGGAGCTTCTGCAGGAAGTTCTCTACTTTTCTGTGCTAAATGGACAACCAAACTTAAGGAACTTCTCCATGCATTAGAAGTAAGCCCAGGCAGAATGAGCCTTCTGAATTTCTAAGAGGAGTGAAGTCTAACTCCCAAAAGACCAGCTTAGGTAATTCTCCACTTGGGACGCTGGCTTCTGCAAACTTTTTGTGTAAAGTATGGAGAGAGACTTGTAAATCTCCTTTGGGGCTGCAGACATTATTAAGCTGTAGGATACATGAAACTGAGTTACTCTAATGTCTGAGTCATTTGGTGCATTTAGTGGGTACACTTCAGTCTTATGAGTCACAAACGATTATTCATAATCCATGAATCTGAAGTATGGTTTGTCATGGCTGCAATTCATCAAGTCTAATTGTTGTGGTAATAAGACATCTCACTTGGTTTCTCCCAAGAGAAATGTGTAGCCAGAAATACTGGAAAGCCCTTTCAGAGGTGCTTATGATGGTGTCACATGGAAATAATTTCCTTCTCTTGACCCAAAACAAAGCAAAAGAAATCTCTGACATTTTTGTGCAAGATCATGCCACTTACTGTGATGTTTGTAAGTCCTGATTGGTAAATCTGCATGCAATTTGTTGAACCTACTAATATAAGGCACTGTTTTCTATAATACATTGCTGAAAAGTCTTTTTTTTTATTTGACTGTTCCTTGAAAAGTCAGATATAGAATAGGTGAAAAAGATCCTTTGATTTCTGTGCTCATTTGATGCTTCTTTTCTTTAAACACAAAATCACAGAATCACCAAGGTTGGAAGAGACCTCAAAGATCATCGAGTCCAACCTGTCACCACAGACCTCATGACTAGACCATGGCACCAAGTGCCACATCCAATCCCCTCTTGAATACCTCCAGGGATGGTGACTCCACCACCTCCCTGGGCAGCACATTCCAGTGGTGATCGACTCTCTCAGTGAAGAACTTTCTCCTCACCTCCAGCCTAAACTTCCCCTGGCACAGCTTGAGACTGTGTCCTCTTGTTCTGGTGCTGATTGCCTGGAAGAAGAGACTAAAACCCTCCTGGCTACAACCTCCCTTCAGTTAGTTGTAGACAGCAATAAGGTCTCCCCTGAGCCTCCTCTTCTCCAGGCTGAACAACCCCAGCTCCCTCAGCCTCTCCTCACAGGGCTGTGCTCAAGGCCTCTCTCCAGCCTTGTTGCCCTTCTCTGGACACGTTCAAGTGTCTCAATGTCCTTCTTAAACTGAGGGGCCCAGAACTGGACACAGTACTCAAGGGTGGCCTAAGCAGTGCTGCGTCCAGGGGCAGAATGACTTCCCTGCTCCTGCTGGCCCCACTATTCCTAATGCAGGCCAGGATGCCATTGGCCTTCTTGGCCCCCTGGGCACACTGCTGGCTCGTGTTCAACCAGCTGTCGATCAGCAGCCCCAGGTCCCTCTCTGTTTGGGAGCTCACCAGCCACTCCAACCCCAGCCTGTAGCTCTGCATTTGAAACCAGAGCAATCATAGACTGTAATCTAAGGAATAACAAGAAAATTACTAGCAGACAATACACCAAATCAGTACAATTTGTTGCTTTTAAATCCAGAATATGCTTTTTATTGCAGAGTAAATACAGTCATTTTCAGTTAAAAAGTAGTCCACATTCTTAAGTTAAAATGAGTGAAATAAGAAAGCAATTGAATGTTTGCTTATAGAAAGTGGAGTCTGTGTTCACATCTGTAAAGAGAAAGTCACAGAATTGTCAGGGTTGGTAGGGAGCTCAAGAGTCATCTAGATCCAACCCCTCACCACCTCACACTAAGTCAGGATGCTCAGAGCCACATCCAGCCTGGCCTTAAACTACTCCAGGAATGAGGCTTCTGTCACCCCCCGGGGCAACCTGTTCCAGTGCCTCACCACCCTCATGGGGAAGAACTTCTTCCTAACATCCTATATGAATCTACCCATTTCTATTCTTTTTTTCCCATTCCCCCTAGTCCTACCACTCCCTGACACCCTAAAAAGTCCCTCTCCAGCTTTCTTGTAGGCCCCCTTCTGATACTGGCAGGCCACAATAAGGTCTTATTGATGCCTTCTCTTCTGGATTATTAATTACATTTCCAGTGTAAATATCACTTAGGAAATGGGTAACATTCAGCAACCTGAACACAAATGTGAGTATCACTTCTTCATGTGCCATGTGTACTACGATGCCTCTCATTAAAGGAGAACATTTCATTCATCGTTTCAGAAACATTTTGCTTAATGAAGATGACATCATCCTCATCAGTCAGGGACTGAGGATTCTATTAATTAAATCACTTAACTTACTCAGCAGAGTTCCCTCTGGATTCTTCCCTTCAAAGGTTCTTTGCTATGAGGGTGGTGGACCACAGGAGAGGTTACCCAGGGAGGTGGTTGGGGCCCTATCCCTGGAGATATTCAAGTCAGGATTGCTGGACCTCTGAGCAAACTGATACAGTTGGAAGATGTTCCAGCTCACTGAAGGGGGATTGGACTAGATGACCTTCAGAGATCCCTTCCAACTCAGACCATTCTATGATTCTATGAAATAGCTGCAACTTAGTTGATTTTTATTCTCTTTATTTTCTTGTGTGAAAATCCAGAAAATCTGGATCACTTCCACACTGTTCTTTGAACTCTTTCCATACACTTGCCACTGAGCAATAATGCTGCAAAAAACCTGTGAAGGGTGATGACTCACTACTTTAAAATTTCAGGCACATAGTAAAATCCTCACCTCCTGCACAGTGAGGGTGGCTATGCTCCCTGCAGGCAAAACTACTTGAAAGAAACTCACTGAGGATAAAGCAACCCCGTCAGAAGCATATGCTGAGAAGATAGATAGCTCAGCTCACGTACAAGATGCTTCATATATTATTCTGAGATGTCACTAGCATTTTGATCAGTTGTTACAGAGAAGGTTTAGCCTCCTACACAGATACAACTCTTGCTTATTTTATTTTAGAATCATAAAATCAGAGAATTGTCAGGGTTGGAAGGGACCTCAAGGATCATCTACTTCCAACCCCCCTGCCACAGGCAGGGACACCTCATACTAGATCAGGCTGCTCAGAGCCACAACCAGCCTGGCCTTCAAAACCTCCAGGGGAGAGGCTTCTACCACCTCCCTGGGCAACCTGTGCCAGTGTCTCAGCACCCTCATGGTAAAAAACTTCATCCTAACATCCAATCTGAATCTACCTATTTCTAGGTTTTTTTTCCCATTCCCCCCAGTCCTATCACTCCCTGACACCCTAAAACGTCCCTCCCCAGCTTTCTCATAGCCCCCTTCAGATACTGGAAGGCCACAATAAGGTCTTCTCAGAGCCTTCTCTTTTCCAGACTGAACAGCCCCAACTCCCTCAGTCTGTCCTTATAGCAGAGGTGCTTCAGTCCTCTAATCATCCTCACAGCCCTTCTCTGGACATGTTCCAGCACCTCCAGATCCTTCCTGTACTAGGGGCTCCAGAACTGGACACAGTGCTCCAGGTGGGGTCTCACCAGAGCGGAGTAGAGGGGATGGACCCAGGCTCTTCTTGGTGGTGCCCAATGACAGCACAAGGGGCAATGGGTTGGAAGTTGGTCATAGGAAGTTTTGTGTAAATATGAGGAAAAAAATTTCACTGTGAGGCTGACAGAGCACTGGAACAGGTTGCCCAGGGAGGTAGTGGAGTGTCCCTCCCTGGAGATACTCAAAACTCACCTGGATGCGTTCCAGTGTGATCTGGTGTAGGTGACCCTGCTCTGGTAGGGGGGTTGGACTGGACGATCTCTCGAGGTCCCTTCCAGCCCCTGAAATTCTGTGATTAGTATTGTGCAGCTATTTTCATTTGAACCTAAATGTGTGACAGTAGAACTTCTGTCTGAGACAATCTTCAATTTCCATGTAAGAAAGGCTTAGGTCTAAAAAAGTCAATGTCTGTCATGATAGATGTAATTTCAGACCTGCATATAATAAATTATTTTCTTCACAGAATAATTGACCATTGGAATGTGCTGCCCCAGGGAGATGGTGGAGTCCCCATCCATGGAGGTGTTCAAAAAAGGATTGGATATGGCACTTGAAGCCATGGTTTAGTTGTCATGAGGTGTTAGGTATTAGGTAATAGGTTGGACTTGATGATCTCTGAGGTCTTTTCCAACCTGGTTGATTCTATGGTTGGTACATTGTATATGGACTCCCTCAGGATTACAGTAGGCTCAAAGTCTATGTACTTGGCTTATATTATTTATTTATTTATTTAAAATACATTGAGTTATCTACTTAATTAATGCTACCAAAACAAATCATACCTGACTCTAGCAAACACCAGTAACAAGTGAGGAGATGTGCTGCAAACATACCCAGTGTTTTCACCAACGAAGTATACACATTGCCTTCATTATGGCACTTAAAATCAGCCCCATGAAGGAGGAAGAACTCCATCCTATCTTGCTCCTCTTGAGTGTCTGCTTGTCCCATTTGGTACACCTGCAGCTGGTGCATATCCTGGTTAGTCCTTTTTTTTTAACATATCATCTGCCAAGGAAAGAAGAGGAGGGTAGGAATAGCTCAGCAAGCAGCTGCTGGCAGAGAATGAAAGCTTTCATGCTGTGTGAATCAAGTATTATATTGTGAAGTTGGCAGCTTGATGTAAAGTTTGGAAGCAAGGATCTGCTTTTTTCAAATCATGAATTCTGAGAGTTGTTTGTGTGAACTCAGAGAGTGAATCCTAGTCATGCATAGTCAGAGCAGATATTACCCAGATTTAGACAACAAAGGTAAAATAAGAAGCATTTTTGGTATTCAGAGCAAAAGGAGACTCAGGATTAACATTATTTTGTTAACATTATTTTGTTCTTAAAATACATTGCAGAGGTATATGGAATTAGCAAGTCCAATGGTCATCTTGTGTGTTTGGTGTCTGTATGCTATTGCTGTTTTGGCTGAACTCAGACCATCCTGGCACGCATGAAGAATAGTGTGGCCAGCAGGAGCAGGGAAGTCATTCTGCCCCTGGACTCAGCACTGCTTAGGCCACACCTAGAGTACTGTGTCAGTTCTGGGCCCCTCAGTTTAAGAAGGACATTGAGACACTTGAATGTGTCCAGAGAAGGGCAACGAGGCTGGGGAGAGGCCTCAAGCACAAGCCCTATGAGGAGAGGGAGCTGGGGTTGTTTAGCCTGGAGAAGAGGAGGCTCGGTGGAGACCTTATTGCTGTCTACAACTACCTGAAGGAAGGTTGTAGCCAGGAGGGAGTTGGTCTCTTCTCCCAGGCAATCAGCACCAGAACAAGAAGACACAGTCTCAAGCTGTGCCAGGGGAAGTTTAGGCTGGAGGTGAGAAGAAAGTTCTTCACTGAGAGAGTTGTTAGCCATTGGAATGTGCTGCCCAGGGAGGTGGTGGAGTCACCGTCCCTGGAGGTGTTCAAGAGGGGATTGGACATAGCACTTGGTGCCATGGTTTAGTCATGAGGTCTGTGCTGACAGGTTGGACTCGATGATCTTCGAGGTCTCTTCCAACCTTGGTGACTGTGATTCTGTGATCAAGCTTGCTTGAATTTACCAGCACTGTGTCGCTGGATGCTTCAGAGAAAATGGCAACAGTAAGATCTCCTCTTACCATATCCCCCATGCAATTTATTTGTACTGATTTGTGTAATTTGTCTGTTTTTCTTTTTTTTTAACACATTATTGCTCAGTTCAAATTCAGGACATTTTTAGGGAAGAAATGAATTCAAAAGAAGCTAAACCAAATTAAAACAAATAAACAATAATAATAATAATAGCACAGGCCACCGGAATCTGCTCTCATAACCAGAAATCCCTTGAAGGTCCCCCAAGCAAAATTTGTGCCATCCAGTATGCTTGAGGGGCAGAGGTGGGGTAGAAACTAATTCAAAGACAATTAATCTGCAGTTCATTAGCAAACACTAATGCTGCTTTTGGGAATGAGGATATTAGCAGGGTTATAATTACAAGCAACACGTGTCTTCATAAACATCTAATTGCATGTCAAGGGTGCACAATATACGATGTAAGGCCATTAGGTAGGATTGGTACATGCCATAGATCAAGTTTTCAGTTGTGCAACAGATTAGGTTTATAATGGATCACTGTTTCTGAAGAGACATTGCAGTGACCTGAGCAATTTCACAGATGTCAACAGGTCTGGTGAACTGTAATAAGAAGTGAATTAAAGAACGCTTTCTTGCCTTATCTTTGTAGATTAGTCATCCTACCCTACAGCTATAGTCAGACACCATTTACAGCTGAGACCCCGGTAAAGACAATAAACCAGCATTAGACAATGAGGGAAGAGGTTCAAAGAGAAGATCTCATGCATCAGGCTGTCTAGGCTCTTGTCAGGGTTTGTGTGTGTCCATGCAAATGCAAGCAGTGATGTGAAAGAAGAAGGGAGGCAAGCCTGTTGCCAGTAAGTCACTTTCTTTAGATGTAGCAAAGAATTTGGCTGCCAGGGGAATCAACTTAGACATTGGTTTCTATGGGGGCTTATTAGGCTGTATAGCAGACATCCTGCAAAAACTTTGAATAACAAACAAGCCTGGCAGGCAGAAATCATTGTGATGCCTGCGACTGCTCTAACTAGTCTCTTCCAGCAGGGTCACTTGGTGGGATACTATAAAAAGCATGAAGGGGATTTAGAAGAGCCAGGTTGCTTAGAAACTGACTCAACCTTTTTTACTGGGGAAGAATTTCCACAGTCAGGACTCTTCAAAGCCTTTTCTGCTTTTAGCATGCTACAGGTTGTATCTGGGATTCTGAGGGCAAACAGGATTGCGGATCAGTTGTCTGTAAATCTTGCTAAATACGCATTTCATGATTTCATTGATTTGAGAAAGCCTTACATGAAAGGCCTGAAAGGGAAACGGTTCCACGTGCGTTTTTATGTTTGTTCTAAATTTGATTTGCACTTTCTGCCTCATTTTTAATGTTTGTCACTTTAAAGGCCTGCATCAATGATTCAGGCATTTGCAAGGTGACAGGAGTGACATGAAAATACACAAATAGATTAAAGTGTCTGTAGCTACATGGATCTAGATCAATGACTGCTGTGCTTCTTACAAATGTGCTCTTGACAGGAGTCTCAGGCAACAGCAAATATAAACAACTATAAAATACATTTCTATAGTTGTATATACAAATATAAACAGCACATATAAAGAAGACATTAAAAATCCTTCTAAAGTTTTAATATTTACCTTTTTTAATTTATTGTTTTTTTCTTTATATCTATAGGGACTACAGTGGATAGGGACACAAAAGTAACAAGGGTGAACTGCTTTCTTGTGGTTTAGCTTCCAATGCTATTAAAGCAGTTCCTGTAATGTTCTCAGGCAAAATTCCCCTAGACATTAACATTGTTTTACCTCACTAAGGGCTAAGCAAGGACTGAGAGATTTCTGATTCAGTGAGCTGAGCTGAAATGGGAGGCAGAGACTGCTCAGAAGTGAGAAACACTTTCTAGACACAGAGTAAGTAAGTAGAAGTTACAAAAGGGAAATGGATCCAATGCCAGTGAATAAGCATTGTTTTATCAAGTATCCTCCGAAATCTTACACTTAAAATTAATTATTCTATGTTCAGTAAAGGCATATGGCCTCTGGAATATTTTTAGATACCTCACCCAAAACATGTAAATTTCTTGTACTCAGTGGAATTCCTCCTAGTTCTCTTTTCTGCCAAGGAAAAAAGTTTGCAAGGTCTGAGACCATACCTCACCCAAAACACGAACATTTCTTGTATGCAGTGAAATTCTTCCTAGTTCTCTTTCCTTCCAAGGGAAAAAAATTGCAGGGTCTGAGACATTTAGATGAGGAAGCTTGGTGCCATGGTTTAGTTGATTAGATGGTGTTGGATGATGAGTTGGACATGATGATCTCGAAGGTTTTTTCAACCTGATCCACTCCATTCCATTCCATTCCATTCCATTCCATTCCATTCCATTCCATTCCACTCCACTCCACTCCACTCCACTCCATTCCATTCCACTCCACTCCACTCCATTCCATTCCATGTTAAATGCAGGTGTTGTGAAGAGGTTATTAAATTTATGAATAGAAAATATAAATTAGGAAAATATTAAATTTTTATTATCAAATTATTAATAACCGATGAATCAACAACTTATATACATGTTCTAGTGCACGTTCGTGAAATACCTTCCATAAGTGGCTTAGTGTTATGATTAGAACTTAATTAAACTACCTACAGACGATTTCTATATTTTATATAATGGACGGTGCAGTTCCACCGCTTGGCCACTAGATGGCGACTCGGCGGAACGCGGGCGGCTTCTGGCCATATACAGCAATATTGCAATCTCTATGCGTCAGCGATTACTCTGCTACACGCGGATGCTTTGAACTGAGCGCTAGTGGATGGAAAGCACGTGGAAGACACTCTGTAGCTGTTGTTTGTAGCAAGCTAAAGGTCCGGCAGGCTACAGTCGCTGGACTGGCTCCTAGTCGAGTTGGACGACGGCACTAGGTTACCCTCTCCTCTCTCCGCAGCAGTGGAGAGGGAATACTGGAACCTGGGCTTAACTTGGAAGCAGGTTCCCTTCAGGACTCGGTCGGTTCCCTCCAGACAATAGGGATAGGTCCTGGTCGGATTCGGCTCGCACGGCAGGGTGGGGCGACGGTTGCTGGTAGGCGGGCTCAGAGGTTCCTGGTCGGACAACAACAGCAAACGATAGCTGTGAGGTCGGCCCCATGGCGACGAGTCTCGGGGCTGATGTAAACAGCCTCGGAGAGAGAATGCGGCTGCGCTGAGCTGCGGCTTCTCCGTTACTGGGCTTAAAGGAACAGCAGGGCGCTCGGAGTGGTCCCGGGTTCGGTGCAGGATAGACCTTCCCTGAGGTTTACAGGGTTCATAGCGGCACACGTGGCAGGTCTTCTCCCGCTATAGCGGGGCTAGGCATATACGGACTCAGTCTCTGTCAAGTCCCTTCTCCCCGACAGCTGGGCAGATCTTACCCTGGGGGCTGGTCCAGCCCTCCGGTGGCACGGTGGGCTCTCCCGGTCGGTACGACTGGCTGTGGCAAGGCTTGTATATTGCAATAAAACTGTATTGATAAAATAATATAGAATCATAGAATCAATAAGGTTGGAAAAGACCTCAGAGATCAGCAAGACCAACCTATCACCCAACACCTCCTAAGTAAACCACGGCTCCAAGTGCCACATCCAAGCTTTTTTGGAAAACCTCCAGGGATGGTGACTTCACCACCTCCCTGGGCAGCACATTCCCCTGGCCAATTACACTTTCTGGGAAAAACTTTCTCCTCACCTCAAGCCTAAAATCCCCCTGGCACAGCTTGAGACTGTATCCTCTTGTTCTGTTGCTGATTGCCTGGGAGAAGAGACCAAACCCCACCTGTCAACAACTTCCTTTCAGGTAGTTGTAGAGAGCAAGAAGGTCTCCCCTGAGCCTCCTCTTCTCCAGGCTAAACACCCCCAGCTCCCTCAGCCTCCCGATCTATTCTTTTGGGTTTCTGATTAGTTTCTTTTTGGTTTCTTATGGGGTTTGGTTTTTTTTGGTTATCTGCTGAGATGTGTTGGTAAATAACAGCATTTCAGATATTCCCCCTGCTTATATTGAGCATTCTGGTACTGTCAGGTGCAAAATCCTCTGGATTCATTGAGGGTGAGAAGACCTTGAAGTAGGCCTTCTAGTGGAGGTATTTTGTTTTATTGGCAGTAGTAACTGCATCACCTTAAGACTATCTGGAGATTTTATTGCTTTATGAAAGTTCTCACTTTGTTTATCTCTTTAATATACTACATGTATCAATGCTAATTCCCTTTGGATTAATCTCATCTGAACCATATACTATGAGTTTTACAAGAACATTCAAGATCTTATGGATACTTCCACCAGAATAAGCAGCTTGTGGCTAATTCCAGAATTCACAGAATCACACAGTATCACAGTATCACCAAGTTTGGAAGAGACCTCAACGATCATCGAGTCCAACCTGTCACCACAGACCTCAGGACTAGACCATGGCACCAAGTGTCACGTCCAATCCCCTCTTGACCACCTCCAGGGATGGTGACTCCACCATCTCCCTGGGCAGCACATTCCAATGGCGAATGACTCTCTCCGTGAAGAACTTCCTCCTCACCTCAAGCCTCAACTTCCCCTAGCACAGCTTGAGACTGTGTCCTCTTGTTCTGGTGCTGGTTGCTAGAGAGAAGAGACCAACCTCTTCCTGGCTACAACCACCCTTCAGGTAGTTGTTGAGAGCAATGTGGTCGCCCCTGAGCCTCCGCTTCTCCAGGCTAAACAATCCCAACTCCCTCAGCCTCTCCTCATAGGGCTTGTGCTCAAGGCCTCTCCCCAGCCTTGTTGCCCTTCTCTGGACACATTCAAGTGTCTCGATGTCCTTCCTAAACTAAGGGGCCCAGAACAGGACACAGGACTCAAGGGGTGGCCTAACCAATGCAGAGTGCAGGGGCACAATGACTTCCCTGCTCCTGCTGGTCACACTATTCCTAATGCAGGCCAGGATGCCATTGGCCTTCTTGGCCACCTGGGCACACTGCTGGCTCATGTTTAGGCGGCTGTCAACCAGCACCCCCAGGTCCTTCTCTGTTTGGCAGCTCTCCAGCCACTCTGACCCCAGCCTGTAGCTCTGCATGGGGTTGCTGTGGCCAAAGTGCAGCACCCAGCACTTGGACTTGTTGAATGCCATCCCCTTGTCCCCCCCATCTGTCCAGTCAGTCAAGGTCCCTCTGCAAAGCAGTCAAAACTCTTCCCTTCACTGACATTTTCTGTTGTGTCTCTCCATTTTTAGATTTTGGACAATAGATTGATTTTAATTTTTTTTTTATTGTTAAATATGTCTTTTTCAGCTCAATGGAAACAGATTACTTTGTTGATGCATCAGGCTTCTGCATGGCTGAGAGAAATGTACACCCAATGCTTTGTGAATAAAAAGAAATGAGGCTCATTTATAATATAAACAGAACTTTCAACTTTCAGCTTAGCTCTCTGGGTTGCCTAACAGATTCCTCTTATTTGCCTGGAATATTAGTTTGATGAAACAAAACATTTCACTACTTTAGAACCTAATCATGTTTTTCTTTGAGAAGAGAGGGAGAATTATCTCAATAATAAGTCACTTTGAAAATTAATTGCCAGAGAAAATATTTAACTATCTGTTCTTTGATGCAGTACATACTCAGGTTTTGCCCTGTTTGTCTGAAAATGAAGATAGGCAATTACACAGCTAATCTGGATTCACAGTTTGATACTGAAAGTGTAGATTATTGTGAATACTGCAGTAGAATTGTAGAATTGTTAGGGTTGGAAGGGACCTCAAGGATCATCTAGTTCTAACCCCTCTGCCATGGGCAGGGACACCTCACACTACAGCAGGTTGTTCAGAGACACATCCAGCCTGGCCTTCAAAACCTCCAGGGATGAGGCTTCCACCACTGCCTTGGGCAACCTGTTCCAGTCTCACCACCCTCATGGGGAAAAACTTCTTCCTAACATCCAATCTGAATCTACCCATTTCTAGTTTTATTCCATTCCCCCCAGTCCTATCATTATCTGACAGCCTAAAAAGTCCCTCCCCAGCTTTCTTGTAGGCCCCCTTCAGATACTGGAACATCACAATTAGGTCTCCTTGGAGCTTTCTCTTCTCCAGACTGAACAGCCCCAACTCCCTCAGTCTGTCTTCACAGGAGAGGAGCTCCAGCCCTCTGATCATCCTTGTGATCCTTCTCTGAACACATCCCAGATCCTTCCTGTAATAGGGGCTCCAGAACTGGATAGAGTACTCCAGGTGGGGTCTCAGCAGAGTGGAGTAGAGGGGGAGAATCACCTCCCTCAACCTGCTGGCTGTGCTTCTCTTGCTGCAGCCCAGGATGTGATTGGCTTTCTGGGCTGCAAGTGCACACTGCTGGCTCATGTACATTTAAATGTTTGAAAACCTCAGCCCTTCTTCATATCACATGGTCTGTTAATGCAGATCCAAATACAAGTATTTGCTTTAGAAGTGTTGAAAGTGTTGTAAAGAAATCACATCCTGCAGTGTGATATGTTAAAAGGGAATATCAATTATTAACATAACAAGCTGTGAATGTACAACTGAATATGAAAACCATGCCTGCTTTAGACTTGCATGTAGTGTGACTGTGCTTGAAATTAAGTTGTATGTCAACAGGCATGAAGTTAGACACGCTTTTCATAGCATCATAGCATCACAGAATGAGAAGGGACCTTAGAGATCATCTACTCCAACCACCCCACCATGGGCAGGGATGCCTCTCAGCTAGGTTCAGTTGTTGTCCTCTGAGCAGCCTCTTCAGCTCCATGAGTTGCAGCAAGCAGAACTTAGGACAGGGAGAGAGGTTCTTCCAGGCTACATGGTGATGTCTCTGTAAGACATGGAGAGAGGGTCCCTCTTGGTTACATGGTGATGTCTCTGTCCTGGTATCCTCTCTGTTTTTCTTCAGAGCAGCGTTGCCCCGGGCTTTTCCTTCTCTCGCGTTTTCCTTCTCACCAGCACTGTCCAGGTCTTTTCCTTCTGTGTTTTCCTTCTCCTCTGTTTTCCTTCGACTGAGCCAGTAGTTGCTCAGATCTTTTATACTGGTTTTTAGGTATGTATATTCCAGAGAGTATCGATTGGCCTCTGCCCATTTCCAGGACAGCTGCAGTCTGGTGAGCAATCCTTATCTATCTACCTTCCTGAGAGTCATGCCAGTGGCTCTGCCCAATACACATCAGCTATTGTCAGGGCAAGCAGCAAACGTGATTTTATCTTTGTTGAGTCACATCAGAAGAGACAAGATTTAGTCTCTCACAAACCCCCAGTAAGGAGACAGACACAACCTCCCTGGGCAAGCTATTCCAAAGTTTCACCACCCTTGTTGTGATGAATTTCTTCCTGAGATCCAGTCTAAACCTACTCTCACTCAGCTTAAAGCTATTCCCTCTTGTCTTATTGCCAGACATCCTTATGAAAAGTTCCTCTTCAGCCTTCCTGAAGGATCCCTTCAGGTGTTGGGAGGCATTGTCATGAAATACTGAGGAATATGTGCATTTGAAAATTAGAAGACCACTTTCAGTTTTGATAATGATTTGATATTTGTATTTCCTGTGAGAAAAACTGGCATCTACAGCTTGTTTCTTTTAATTCATGTTTTGTATTACTGCAGTGGAAGATAATTATCAACAGTAAATGCTAAAAGAACTGATTGGCCTTTTGTCTGCAGAACTCAAAATATCTCACTGGTAGCTAATAATTTTGTAATTAAATGAAATTGTTGTTTTCAATGCTTGTGTGGAATGTTCAATAACGTGTTGGGCAAAACCAAGAGAAATTTGCCAAAGGGCAAATTCAGGGACACCAGGAAAATTTTCTGTAAGCCATTTCACTCTGTTGAAACAAAAAAAAATAGTCTAAATAAATAGTCTAAATAAATTACAGTGTAAAATGTGAAGAGCAGAACTGATGACACACTTAGCAGCAGCAGAAGTGGTTTGGGTATGTTGCACTGCTTATTAAGTTGTGTTAAATACAGCAGTAAATATCATCAGCTGAAAGTGGCCCATCTTCTACCCCAAGGTTAAGACATTTGCTAAACACAATGGACATCTGTCATTCAAATGTATGTAAATGATCCAAGTCACAGACATGGAAATATCACTCTGGAGTAAAGCATAGTTAACAACTGACATTAGAATGGTGAAACGTCAGGGGCCACTGAGTTCAAAATGGCCTTTCCTTAAACCATCTACATCACTTAGTTCTTAAATACTGAGTTATAGAGCTATTCCTGCTGCACACATTCCCCTATAACCTCAGAGTATGATAACCTGAGATATTTTCCAGGTGCTTTAGCTCTGTTCCATTTAATGTTCATTGTTACTAATGGCTGCTGCCATGTCCTCCAAGTAGGATAAACTGCTTTGACTCAGGGTATTTTGCTCTGTGACAGACTGAAAGATGCTCACCTTTCCCTGTTTCAAGCATGTGCAAGGAGTCACTTAGTATCATACAGCTCTGGACTTGTTCTGTTTCACCAGGGGAGCACTGCAGAGGAAGAAAAAAATGCAAAGATTCAGACTAGAAAAGCAGAATGTGTAGCACTCTTGAGTAGGAGTCAACTTCACACTATAGGTTTCTTCAGATACTCAGCTCATGCCCAACTTTAGTAAGAGCCCAGGATACTCAGATGTTATTGACCAATGTATAATACACCATAAAAATAAATTATTATTTACTTCTCTCATATTTTACAACAAGTCTTGAATAGCCATGAACTCCTCTAGAGCCCCTTTCTCTCTGATCATATCATACTTGTGCAGAGTGTTAACCTGACCTGACATCCCATCAACTTTAAATAACTTGGATTCAATGATCTTCCTTCAACTTGTCTGTCATATGAGTCTGGAAGAAACACAGTCACCAGAGGTTTTGATATGGTGGTGGCTTTTATGAAGATCATCCTATTGTGAAAAAGGCACCATTTATCAACTATCACTGACTGCCAGGCTTCATCTTAGGGAAAAGTTATATATACCTTTAAGTCTCAACATACAGATGGTAAATGAGTCCATAAAATACAACTTTTCCTCACCAATCTCTGAACTTTGTTTTGTCTGTTTTACAGATAGAAAATCAAACTGCAGGAGTATATAGACTGACAAACATCTGTGGATGTTTAGGAATACTAGCACAAAGACATATATATAGTCACAGAATCACACAGAATGGCAGAATGTTAGGGGCTGGAAGGGACCTTGAAAGATCATCCAGTCCAACCCCGCCTGCCATAGTAGGATCACCTATACTAGATCACACAGAACCACAGAATTAACCAGGTTGGAAAAGAACTTTGAGATCATCAAGCCCAAGCTGTCACCCAACACCATCTAATCAACTAGACCATGGTACTGAGTGCCTCATCCAGGGCCTTTTTAAACATTTGCAGGGACAGTGACTCCACCACTTCCCTGGGCAGCACATTTAATGGCCAATTTCTCTTTCTGTGAAGAATTTCTTCCTAACATCCAACCTAAAAAGTAAACTTGTTTTAGAATCATAGAATCATAGAATTCTTAGGGTTGGAAAGGACCTCAAGGATCATCTAGTTCCAAACACCCTGTCATGGGCAGGGACACCTCATACAACATCAGGCTGCCCAGAGCCACATCCAGCCTGGCCTTAAAAACCTCCAGGAATGAGGCTTCTACCACCTCCCTGGGCAACTTGTTCCAGTGTCTCACCACCCTCATGGTAAAAAATTTCTTCCTAACATCCAATCTGAATCTACCCATTTCTATTTTTTTTTCCATTCCCCCCTAGACCTATAATTGCCTGACACCCTAAAACTCCCTTACCTGCCCAATTTTCTCCTTTTCCCCTCAGATCTCAGAGCACCTGGGCTCTGTGGGAGTCTCCTCCAACCCCAGGTGTGGCCATTTTGCCCCTCCCACTAGTTCACCTATTTAATCCCCACCAGGAAAGGCAGCATCCCCAAGCTGAGCCCATCTGGGCTGAGGATCCTCCTCTCATCGCTGGTGAGTACCCCTGGTGCACACTGGGTGATGGTGGTGGTGACAACAAAGGCCGGGGGGGCCTGGTGGCCCCCCGGCTAGGTAGGGCAATGATTCACAACAACTCCAATATCATCCATGGGTGCTGGCTGGGCCTCTTTACTGTGGCTGAGCTCCTCTGTGTGATATCTTGGCTGGTGATGGTCTTGGCCCTGGCTCCGGGATGGGTGCAAAAAATGTGGTGGTGGAGCAGGAGCTGTTTAGTCATATAGTGCTATGCTAATTACACTATTTTTACCTGGAGGCCGCTTGAGTCTGCACTCATCATTCAATACAGCTGCTGTTGTGCCTCATTTACAGACCATTTCTTCCCCCTCACTGCTTCTTTTCAGAAATAAGGAAGGAAAGGAGGAAAAAAAGCAATGAAGCATTATCTGCAAAAATGCATTCACTTATCAATCAACTCTGGCCAGGAGGCCTTCAGGAACAGGGGCAGGTTGGAAAGTGAGAATCACTTCTTATGAATCACAAGACAAATTTCATCAAGAACAGACAGAAAAGGACTGCATCATCTCCATTGTGGTTATGTTTATGGTGGCTAATGTAGGGGGGAAGTTCAAGCTGGCTTGGGAATCTCAGTCACACTTCTCCACAGAACAAATCACTGAGAAAATGGACATTGTGACTAGTGAATACCTATCCTTCATACAGAACACAGAATTAACCAGGTTGGAAAAGATCTTTGAGAACATCAAGTCCAACCTAGCACCCAAAAACATCTAATCAACTAAACCATGGCACTAAGTGCCTCATCCAGGCTCTTCCTAAACACCTCCAGTGATGGTGACTCTGCCACCTCCCTGGGCAGCACATTCCAATGGCCAATCACACTTTCTGGGAAGAATTTCTTCTTAACATCCAGCCTAAACCTCCCCTGGTGCAGCTTAAGGCTGTGTCCT
This sequence comes from Colaptes auratus, assembly GCA_015227895.2. Taxonomy (NCBI): domain Eukaryota; kingdom Metazoa; phylum Chordata; class Aves; order Piciformes; family Picidae; genus Colaptes; species Colaptes auratus. The sequence goes on along the minus strand of CM037646.1, from coordinate 47,225,043 downwards.
CTAGTTCTGGTGCTGGTTGCCTGGGAGAAGAGACCAACCCCCACCTGCCTACAACCTCCCTTCAGGTAGTTGTAGAGAGCAATAAGGTCTCCCCTGAGCCTCCTCTTCTCCAGGCTAAGCAACCCCAGCTCCCTCAGCCTCTCCTCACAGGGCTGTGCTCCAAACCCCTCCCCAGCTTTGTTGCCTTTCTCTGGACATGTTCTGGTAACTCAACATCTTTCCTAAACTGAGAGGCCCAGAACTGGACACAGGACCCAAGGTATGGTCTAACCAGTGCTGAATACAGGGGCAGAATGACTTCCCTGCTCCTGCTGGACACATTGTTCCTCATGCAGGCCAGGATGCCATTGGCCTTCTTGGCTGCCTGGGCACACTGCTGGCTCATGTTCAGCCTACTATCAAACAATACCCCCAGGTCCCTTTCTGCCTGGCTGCTCTCCAGCCACTCTGACCCCAGCCTGTAATACTGCATGGGGTTACTGTGGCCCATGTGTAGAGCCTGGCACTTACATGTGTTCAATCTCATGCCTGTGGACTCTGCCCATCTGTCCAGCCTGTCAAGGTCCCTCTGCAGAGCAATCCTATCCTTTAACAGATCAACACCTGCCTCCAGCTTGGTGTCATCTGCAAACTTACTGATGATGGACTCAATCCCCTCATCCAGATCATTAATAAAGATATTGAATAGGATGGGGCCCAGCACTGATCCCTGGGAGACACCACTAGTGACTGGTGTCCAGTTGGACATGGCACTATTCACCACCATTCTCTGGGCTCGGCCCTCCAGCTAGTTCCTAACCCAGTACAGAATGCACCTATCCAATCCACACACTGACAGCTTGGCCAGGAGTTTGTTATGGGGGACAGTGTGAAAGGCCTTGCTGAAGTCAGGAACACATCCAGGTGGGTTTTGAATATCTCTAGAGAAGGAGTCTCCACAACCCCCCTGGGCAGCCTGTTCCAGTGCTCTGTCACCCTCACAGTGAAAAATGTTTCCTCCTGTTTCCATGGCACTTCCTATGCCTCAGCTTCCACCATTGTCTCTTGCTCTGTCATTGGGAATCACTGAGCAGAGCCTGGCTCCATCCTCTTGGCACTCACACTGCACATCTTTATAAACATGATTGAGGTCATACCTTAGTTGTCTCCTCTCCAAGCTATAGACCCCCAGCTCCCTCAGTCTCTTCTCATAAGGAAGATGTTCCACTCCCTTCATCATTTTTGTGATTATTATATATGTAAATGATTTTTTTGTACATACATATCTATGTGTGTGTGTATATAAATGAATGACTGATTTGGCATTTTTAACACTGTATTACAGAAAAAACAGCTCATTCTGTTCATTATTTACAGTGCATTGTGATTTCTTGAACCATTATGTAGTAACATTCACTGATAGGCTTCATACTTCAACCTTTTTTTAAGCAGAAATATTGGGGGGGGAAGGATGCAGAGCGTGGGCAAACATTAGCAAGCATCATAGAAGGGTGACAATGTGGTCACCAGCCAGCTGCTGTGCAAGTTCTTTTCCTATCAATCCATCTCAGCCACTGTTTATATTAAATTTTAAGGAGATTTAATTTGAATAGGAATAAATGAGATTTTATTTAAATGAGAAAGAAATGAGGTGGTTGTCACGACACTGAAGAGGTAGAAGGAGAACAGAGGGCAACATATTCTAAGCAGAGTAAAAGGGAAAATATTTTCTCAGTTAAAGAATTCTTTTGTCTTCCCTGCTTTTGATGTTCTTGCTGGTGAAAGTTGCTCTTCAGTATCCAGCAGTAAGGGGATTATGAAGTTAAACACTCTGGTCACATCTTTTGTTTACACTGTCAAAGAATAGGATCTGTTCTGTTCTACCTTCAGTATGAAAACAAAGATTTCTTAGGAACAGAAATGGAGAGTACAAGGAAGATGGAATTTTATGTAAAAAGGGGAGAAAAGTAAAAAAGTGTCCTTGTGGCTTTGAGATTTTTTTCCTCTCCTTTTTATTCATGGAAATGCTAAGTAAATTCACATGTTACCCAAACTCTCATGCCCTTTGTTTTTCCCTAAAAGTAACCTGTGGGGGTACTGCTCTTTAGAGCTGCTTTGTGTTTGTTTTCTACAAGAGACAGCCCTTTCCTTTCCATGTGTAAACCTACTTCTCTTCAGTGGTGAAAGCCACTGTTGTCTCTTTAGAACCCAGATTGTTCCCCTTTCTGGGCTTTTACAGTTTGTACTCTGTATTCATAAAATATAGAATCCTAGAATTAATAAGGTTGGAAAAGACCTCAAAGATCATCAAGTCCAACCTCTGTGTCTGGAAGTGAAAGGCATTTTGATGGTTTCAAGCAATAGTTTGACCAGATATGATTTGTTATGGTAGGTTTGCTTGCTTACATCTGAATTTGCCAGTCTTCAAATACAAAAGCAGGTCCAGCATTTCTCAACTCTGCCCTCCTTAGCTGAAAGTCACCAAAATCTAAGGAACATTAAAATTGCCCTGTGGTTTGAGAGGGATTATGATGATCCTAGGATCAAGGAACAGCCTGTAAATATATTCACATCAGTGAAATCTAAAGCAGGGCCATAAAGATGATTAGGAAAATAGAGCATCTCTCTTATGAGGACAGGATGTGAGACCTGCAGCTCTTTAGCCTGGGGAAGAGAAGAATGAGAAGAGATCTTATAAATGCATATAATTATCTAAAGGGTGGAGGTCATGGGAAAGGGGCTGGGTTCTTTTCAGTAGTGGCCAGTGATAAAATAAGAGGCAATGCATGTAAACTAGAACACAGGAGGTTTCACTTGAACTTAAGGAGAAACTTCTTTACTTTGAGAGTGATGGAGCACTGGAACAGTTTGCCTGGAGAGGTTGTGGAGTCTCCTTCTCTGGAGACCTTCAAAACCCATTTGGATGTGTTCATGTGCAACCTGATCTAGGTATAACTGTGCGATCAGGGGAATTGGACTTGATCTTCTTCAGAGGTCCCTTCCAACCCCTCCCATTCTATGATTCTATATCATCTTTACACAAAATAGCTTAATTATCATAACTAAAGTCATTCTTATTCTCTGTATTGTTCTTGGTTTTTAAAGCATTTTTTGAGTGCATGGACCAAGAGCCTTTTTACTGCTGTTTTACACCTCCATGAAATCCTCTGACACTTTTCTCACAATTCCTGAATATTTAGAGGAACATAATTGGAAAGGAGTTCTGCATAGGAACCTCTCTGACCTTTCCTCTCTCATTGCCTGAATGCACCGTTTAGCTGTTCACAAACAGACTCTAAATGTCACCCGAGTAGTATTTCTTTCTGGCCCCTAAATGTCCACAGTAATGCTAGGAGAGTTATCTGACTTGAATACTACATAACCATTGATAATTTTATTGACTTGAAAACTTGGCCCTGTGTGAAGTGGTTTTCACAAATTTTAACAGAGGCTGTTTTGTGGGCTTAAAAAGATTGAGCTTTACTCATTTCTTCCCTGGCCTACTTTAATATAATAACTGTTTTAATCCGCATCAAAGTTTGCTTGTGAATTAGGCCTGAAGTCCTTTAACTGTATAAACAATAAAAAGAAATGCACAGATGTTGCATCTTTGCAGTGGAAAGTTTTCCTTTTCTCACCCATCAGAGTGAATTTAATTTACAGCTGAGGTAGGACTTGATACAGACACCTTTGGTGCCTGCACACATTGCCTTGCTCACATCGTAAAACTGCACTCCATCTTTTCAGGAGAAGCTACCTTGGAGGGTGATAATATAGAGAGTGCTTCTTAGTATCACCTCTTCATTTTCTCTCTGATTCATATTACAAACTTTCTGAGCACTATTTTTATTTGTCTTTTCCAGGACGGAATGACTTGCAGGAGGAGTCTAGAAGTGTAAACATGCTTGGAAATAGGGCATTTTGCTTCACGAGTGCGTTTAGTTGTGCTAAAGAGAGAGCGAACCTGAACTACCGTCATTCATGTCAAAACAGACTGCAGCAGACACTCTTTCCTCAGTCTGTCTAGTGGAGTAACAGCTGCACCCTCACTCCTGCAGAATACCAATATAAAACAATAGTGCAGTACAACAGATGGAAGGGATTCAGGGTAAATCCTGTGGAGTTTGCAGGCTGCATCAGACCATTAAGGCTGAGAGAGAGAGAGAGAGCACAGTTCACAAAATGAAAATATTTTTGCCAGAATTCTGTAATTTATAATTCAAAGAATTAGTATCTATAGAATTTGTAATTAAAAATATATATATATATATATGTATTTGAGAGACATGTAGATGTGGCAGTTAAGGGCCTGGTTTAGTGGTAAACTTGACAGGGTTAGGTTTACAGTTAACTCAGTGATCTTAGAGGCCTTTCCCAACCTGAATGCAACCAGCACCAGAACAAGAGGACACAGTCTCAAGCTGTGCCATGGGAGGTTTGGGCTGGATGTTAGGAAGAAATTCTTCCCAGAAAGAGAGATTGGCCATTGGAATGGGCTGCCCAGGGAGGTGGTGGAGTCACCATCACTGGAGAAAGAGACTGGATGGGGCGCTTGGTGCCATGGTTTAGTTGATTAGATGGTGTTAGATAAGATGGATTTGATAATCTCAAGGGTCTTTTCCAACCAGGTTAATTCTATTCTATTTTATCTTATCTTCTCATTCTATGAATAAATGCTAAAACTGAACACGTGTGTTATATCTAACACTAAATCCTAACAATCCATGGATTTCTATCTAGCTGTTTGTGGCATGAATTTTTTTTGTAGCTAGACAGTCTTTAACCCAGCAAATTTAAGCTGCTATTGCTCAGCTCAACATATTTGTATGCAGAGATGTGTGGTTCATATCAAAGAATTAAATGATTTAACGTTATCATCTTTAGTGCCACAGGATCACAGGATGTTAGAGGGTGGAAGGGACCTCTGGAGATCATCAAGTCCAACCCCTCTGCCAGAGCAGACCATAGAATCTAGCACAGGTCACACAGGAACGCATTAAGACAGATCTTGAATGTCTCCAGAGAAGGAGACTCCACAACCTCTCTGGGGAGCCTGTTCCAGTGCTCCATGACCCTTACAGTAAAAAAGTTCTTCCTCATATTGAGGTGGAGCTTCCTGTACTGTAGTTTACATCCATTGACCCTTGCCCTATTACAGGGGACAAGTGAGAAGAGGCTGTCCTTTCCTTCTTGACACCCAGGCCTCATGTATTTATAAACATTTATTAAATTCCCTCAGACTTTTCTCCAGACTAAGAGTCCTCAGGTCTTAGCTGTCAGGTTGAACTATTCTGATAATTTAGGTTTAATATTGAGAAGGTTTCCCTCCCCCCACCCCCCTTTTTGTTACAATTATTGAAATGACAGTACAGCAAATAAAATGTGTATATTCTATTTTATATATTCATAGTATTCATGGATTTAGAGTAGCTAGTAATCATTTCTATAAGAAGATCTCAAGATGACCTAACTCTGCTTCTACTGATAAAGAGCTCTAATGATGATAAGAATTTGACAAACTTATGGTAATATAGCAGTGATGCAGAAAAGGATATTTTTTTCCCCAATACTTTTGTGTCAGTCAATGACAAATATCCAGTATGGACAAAAAAGTCTGTAACACAGAGTTCTGCAAGGCATCAGAGGCAGAGCCCTGTGTCAAGAATTCTTTGTGACCTGAGAAGGCAGACATTATGTCATTCTGATCCTCTTTAGCCCATAGGAGGTCTATCATCTTCTTCTTCTCAGTGTCACAAAGTTTGCAATTTACCTCTGTGCAGAGAACTACAACAGCTCCATAGCCAATCACTAACTAGCCTTATTTCCTGAGCTACTTGTTACTACTATCAATGCACTAACTAGCCCTTTATTTCCTGAGCTACTTGTTACTACCTGTCTGTGTTTGCACCATGAGAACACAAAGAAAGCAAACCAGAAGAATAAATGTTGCTATAGCCAAACTAACCCATATTCTTTTTAGCCCATAGGAGGTCTATCATCTCTTCTTCTCAGTGTCACAAAGTTTGCAATTTACCTTCTGTGCAGAGAACTACAACAGCTCCATAGCCAATACATAACTAGCCCTTTATTTCCTGCTACTTGTTACTACTGTCTGTGTTTGCACCATGAGAACACAAAGAAAAGCAAACCAGAAGAACAAAGATGTTGCTATAGCCAAACTAAACCCATATAAATCAATGGGCAGGTTAATATGAGTTCACAAACAATAAGCCCTGGAGCACTCAGAACTGAGGCCTTGCAAATTAAATGCAATGCCTCTAGGTTGCTGTTAGCAATACCGTAGCTTGAGACTACAGGGCTACATGAACTAACAAAATATTCCACTCACTCTCCACCCACCCTTCTGCCAGAAGATATCCTGCACCTTCATCATGGCTGTAAAAATACCCACACAGGATGATTTATTTATCTTAGCAAAACACACCCAAACTGATCTTTCATTATTCTTATTGATTCTTGCAAAGCCTTGTTTGGTTTATAACTGAAGGAGAACCTAGTTTGGTAAATTCTACTCATTATCAGAGCTGCAAGGCAATGGAGGAGCTACGTTCATATGGTGAGACTCCTGACTTCATAGATTGGCTTTTACACTGTAAGAGCGAGAGGACAGTCTCAAGCTGCACCAGGGGGTTAAGGCTTGATGTTGGGAAGAAATTCTTCACAGGAGAGAGATTGCTGCTGGAATGTGGTTGGAGTCATCATCACCGGAGGTGTTTAAAAGGAGAGATGGATGAGGCACTTAGTGCCAAGTTTAGTCGATTAGATGGTGTTGTGCTAGGTTGGACCTGATGATCTCAAAGATCTTTTCCAACCTGGTTGAATGCTGTATCTTAATGCAAATTGATCTAAAGCTGCTATGAGATCTTTTTCTTTTATTGTTTTAATTGTGTCAATGAGGTTCACAGTAACTGTGGGGGTGCAGGGTGTCAGTTGGATCCAGGTTTGATGCAGCTCTACTGAAAATCAACAGTAAGGCTTCTCATCTGAGGTTTTCAGGGAAAGAAAAAGAATCTCTGTAGATGAGTAAAAAGGTTCTGCTGAACTGAGGAAAGTTTATTAGCTGGCATTAAGTAGGAAGCTCCAGAATGGATCATGATGTGCAGTACAGTTTGATTACTCCTTTCATTTCCTCAAAGGTTTTAGCAACATGTATTATGTTGAATATCAGAATTCTGAGAGAAGTGGTCAGCAAATAGACACA
>CM037646.1:46957555-47217832 GCA_015227895.2 Colaptes auratus | reverse complement strand
CACAATTTCTGTTTGTTTATCTCAAAGATGATTTCTCTGTAAACAGTATCCAAACACTTTGTATCTTTCCCGAGTTGCCCTGGTGTGTTGTTGCTCCCTGTTGTTCTTGTTGCCTGAGTTTTGGAACAGCCAGATCAAAACACAGGTCACTTCTAAAACTGCAAACTGTTCAGGACTTCATGGGAAGATTGACATGACCTAGGGGAAGAATCCAGGACCCCTGTGCCATAGAAGGGTATTTCTATCAGAAAATATATGGCATCCTTCCTGTTTTGGTGAAGTTGTAGCACAGGCAGTGCAAAGCTTCTAAGTACTGTAAGTAAAGTTGAAATTCATCACCCCAAGGACAATGACAAAATTAATTGAATCTTCTGGAAGAGCCCAAAGTATTCCTCCAGGTACCATTTCCCTTCCTGGCTCGAAACACTGATAATGAACTCATTCCTAATACCGATAATGAATAGCTGCAGCCCAATTTCCTGCACGCATTTACTTGTCCTCTCCCTCGGACTCCCATTAATGCTGTGCACATGACTTTCAGGGAAGGGAAAAACCAAAACAAACCCCAGCCATCTGTGCTAAAATGCTGGCACAGGGTTCCATGGAGCAGAGCCACAAACACAGAGCGGCACACCAGTCATATGTTGGTCTGTGTGGTCTATCTTGATTTCAGTAAGGCATTTGACACTGCCTCCCTCAGCATCCTTGCAATTAAGCTGAGGCAGTGTGGTCTGGATGATCAGGTTGTGAGGTGGATTGTGCACTGGTTGAAGGGAAGGAGTCAAAGAATTGTGGTCAATGGGACAGAGTCCAGTTGGAGATCTGTGCCTAGTGGAGTCCCTCAGGGGTCAGTACTGGGACCAGTACTGTTCAATATATTCGTTGATGACCTGGATGAGGGCACAGACTGCACTGTCAGCAGGTTTGCTAAAGACACTGAGTTGGATGGAGTGGCTGACACACCAGGAGGTTGTGCTGCCATTCAGCCAGACTTGGAGAGGCTGAGAGCTGGGCAGGGAGAAATTTGATGAGGTTCAACAAGAGCAAGGGTCAAGTCTTGCACCTGGGAAGGAACAACTCCAGGCACCAGTACAGCCTGAGCTGCTGGAGAGCAGTGAAGGGGAAAAGGGACCTGGGGGTCCTGGTGGATGGAAGGATGACCATGAGCCAGCAATGTGTTCTTGTGGTCAGGAAGGCCAATGCCATTCTGGGGTGGATTAGAAGGGGGGTGACCAGTAGGTCGAGAGAGGTTCTTCTCCCCCTCTACTCTGCACTGGTGAGGCTGCATCTGGAATATTGTGTCCAGTTCTGGGCCCCTCAGTTCAAGAGAGAGAGTGAGCTGCTTGAGAGAGTGCAGCACAGAGCCCCAAGGATGATGGACTGGAACATCTTCCATATGAGGAGAGGCTGAGGGAGCTGAGTGCTCTTTAGCTTGGAGGAGACTGAGAGGCGACCTCATCAGTGGTTGTAAATATGTAAAGGGTGAGCCCTGAGAGGATGGAGCCAGGCTCTGCTCAGTGGTACCCAGAGACAGGACAAGGGGCAATGGTTGGAAGTCGAGGCATAGGAAGTTTTGTGTAAATATGAGGAAAACTTTTTTCCCTGTGAGGGTGACAGAGCCCTGGAACAGGCTGCCCAGGGAGGCTGTGGTGTCTCCCTCTCTGGAGATAATCAAAACCCACGTGGATGCATTCCTGGGTAATCTGGTGTAGGTGACCCTGCTCTGGCAGGGGGGTTGGAACTAGATGATCCTTGTGGTCCCTTCCAGCCCTGACTGATTCTATGATTCTATGATTCTAACCTCTATGATTCTAAACCTCCCCTGGTGCAGCTTGAGACTGTGTCTCAAGCTGGTGTGCAGGCTGTGTTGGTAAGACTCATTATTCTCTGAGGGATGGAGAAATGGATAGAGATTAAAAGCTAATTTATGTTGTTAGTGGTTTGGGTCTTTTTCTGTATGCTGCACATTTCTAGCACATCGTTAACCAAAAGAAAAGTGATTTTGTCTTAGGAGAAAAATGCCTCTTGATCATGATTTGAAGTAACTTACTGTACTCTACTGCATTAAGTTAATGTTCAGGAAAAAAAATAAGAATTACTTTTATCACAGTAGCACAGTATCACCAAGGTTGGAAGAGACCTCAAAGATCATCAAGTCCAACCTATCACCACAGACCTCATGACTAGACCATGGCACCAAGTGCACATCCAATCCCCTCTTGAACACCTCCAGGGACGGTGACTCCACCACCACCCTGGGCAGCACATTCCAGTGGCGAACAAAACTCTCTCAGTGGAGAACTTTCTCCTCACCTCCAGCCTAAACTTCCCTGGTGCAGCTGAGACTGTGTCTCTTGTTCTGGTGCTGGTTGCTAGAGAGAAGACACCAATCCCTTCCTGGATACAACCACCTTTCAGGTAGTTGTAGAGAGCAATGAGGTCTCCCCTGAGCCTCCTCTTCTCCAGGCTAAAACAATCCCAGCTCCCTCAGCCTCTCCTCATAGGCTGACTTCAACATACTTATACTCTGACTTCAACAGCTTTTCCATGGACTACAAGCAGAAATGTAGGTGTCAGTATTGGTGTTGAGGTAAAGCCACTGCATTCATTTAAGAAGTCAAAGTGATACAGTTATTATTCACTAAAGACTTAAAAGACATACTTTGGAATACTGCAATTTTTGGTGTTGCTGTTTTCCAGAAATGATAGGAAGTCTTAACAAGGGTCTAAAGAAAGAGCTAACATGGAACTTTTCCAGTGCATTTTCTGTGCTGTATTTTATGTTTAAGGAACAAAGTTGGCTTTTCAAAAGTGCCAAAAAGTTAGCTACATAGATAATGTTGAATGTATTTATACACAGAGTGATGGTATTCATTAGAAGCTTGTATTAGGATTGTCAAACACCTCCAAATAAATTCAGAGCATGAACAGAAAATAAATCTTCCACATTTTCATCAGATTTCCCTTTTTTTCTTGAGGAAACTCTAGTGCTACAGGTATAGATACAAAATGTTACAGATACAGAATTGACCAGGTTGCAAAAGACCTTCAAGTTCATCAAGTCCAACCTAGCACCCAACACCATCTAATCAACTAACCCATGGCACCAAGTGCCTCATCCAGTCTCTTCTTAAATATTTCCAGTGATGGTGACTCCACCACCTCCCTGGGCAGCACATTCCAATGGCCAATCTCTCTTGCTGGGAAGAATTTCATCCTAACATTCAGCCTAAACCTCCCCTGGTGCAGCTTGAGACTGTGTCCTCTTGTTCTGGTGCTGGTTGCCTGGGAGAAGAGACCAACCCCCACCTGGCTACAACCTCCCTTCAGGTAGTTGTAGACACCACTAATTGGGCAGTGACTGGCTGGGGAGCAGCCCAGAGGAGAGAAACTTGGGGGTGCTGGTGGATGAGAAGCTCAACAGGAGCTCTCAGTGTGCACTTGCAGCCTGGAAAGCCAATCAGATCCTGGGCTGCATCAAGAGAAGTGTGGCCAGCAGGGCAAGGGAGGTGATTCTCCCCCTCTACTCAGCCCTGGTGAGACCCTGACTGAAACTATGAAACTATGAATCTATAATGTCTCCCCTGAGCCTCCTCTTGTTAAGGCTAAGCAATCCCAGCTCCCTCAGCCTCTCCTCATAGGGCTTGTGACAAAACTTTTCCATTTTCTCTTAATTTAATAGTAGGGCAATAAACGAAACAATGGGTTACACACTCTGTAAGAAATTAGTGCATTCCTTTCTTAGTTGAAGTGTAATATGTATGATAGCTCTAATTCTTGGAAGACAGAACTATAATTTTCTTCTACCACTAGCATAAATATTAAATAACCAGCAGCATTTCTTATTTGTTACCTGGTTTTCCTGCTAGAACAGATGAATTATCAACATTGGTGGGGAAACAGCACAGAAAAATGGGTTTGCAGTAAGTCTGGGTAGGAGAATAACCCAAACAACTGTTATGTTAATAGCTACCTAAAGGAAGAAGCATCACTTTGCTTCAGATTTTTTTCACTTCTTCATCACAGGTGTATTTTGTACAGAACTTCTAGTTTCAGTTCTGTGGAGGTGGCAGTACTGCTCACTGCACTAAATAATTAATTCGTAGTCTGGTGGAAGTTCTCATTTAGGAATTGCTCTTCTGCTCTGTAACTCGTTATCACAGTGCATTAGAGGTTGGAAGGGACCTCCAGAGATCAGTGAGTCCAACCCCCCTGCCAAAGCAGGATCACCCAGGGTAGTCCACACAGGAATGCATCCAGGTGAGTTTGGAAAACCCCAGAGAAGGAAACTCCACAACCTCTCCGGGCAGCCTGCTCAGTGCTCCTTCACCATCACTGTGAGGAAGTTTCTCCTCATGTTGGGGGGAAATTTTCTATGTTCAAGCTTGAACCTGTTGTTTCTTGTCTTATTATTATGCACCACAGGAAAGAGCTTGGCCCTCTTCACTTGGCACCCACCCCTCAGGTATTTATAGACACCAATCAGACCCCCTCTCAGTCTTCTCCAGACTAAACAGCTCCAGGGTTCCCAGTCTCTCTTCATAGGGGAGATGCTCAAGTCCCCTAATCATCCTCGTGGCTCTCCCTTGGATTCTCTTCTTGCCTCCTTAGCTTACTGCTTCTCTCTACACTAGTGTATAGAGAAGGTAGTATATACACTAGTGTATATACTACCTTGTACACTACTATGTATAGTCTACACTGTCTACACTCTAGTGTAGAGTGTCCCTGCCCATGGCAGAGGGGCTGGAACTAGATGATCCTTGTGGTCCCTTCCAACCCTAACTGAAACTATGAAACTATGAAACTATAGAAGTCACCTTGGCTAATGTCACTCAAAAACCTTCTGAACTGAGTTTCAGGATACAGTAACATTTGGATGGATGAACACTCACACAGGAAATCATTTTAGCATCATGCACTGCAGTGCAAATTGAACTTCATGAGGTTAGAACAGCTGCATAGCACCCTCTGCACCTCAGGAGAAAGTAGCAAGATTTTGCATTTTTACCATTTCCAAGCACCTACCAAGTAATCAAAGATGCATCTGATGCTCAGTGATCTCAGAGGTCTTTTCCAACCAAAACGTTTCTGTGATTCTATGATACATTTTTACCACTCAATCTCCACTGTGAGGGTAAAATTCAGTACCTGGTCTAGTGGAAGGTGTCCCTGCCCCTGTTCTTCCCCATGAGGGTGGTGAGGCACAGGTTGCTGAGGGAGGTGGTAGAAGACTTATCCCAGGAGGTTTTAAAGCTAGGCTAGATGTGTCTCTGAACAACCTGAAGGTAGTGTGAGGAGTCCCTGCTCATGGCAGGGGGGTTGGAACTAGATGATCCTTGAGGTCCTTTTCGACCCTGAAAAGTCAGTGATTCTGTGTTTGGGGGAAATCCTCGGTAGAATCAATATGATTGTTAAAACATCTGATTGCTGTAAAATAGCCCATCCTGCCCATAATTTACCATGGGCTAAATATACCTGGCTTGTCTGTCTTCTCTTTGAATCCAGATTCTATGAGGCAAATTGTTTTCTCTTTATGGGAGAGCTTGGATTTTATGATGACTACGAACGTGTTCCAGTTGAAATATTTCTGCAGCACCCCCGCAAAATTAAGATCCTGTTTCTGTGTCATTATTTTCTATTTTAACTCATTTAGTGATTGAGGGGAAAAAAAACCAAATAAATATCCAGATCTGAATTTTCAGGTTCAACATGCCTTTCATGCCAAAGCTCCTCAGACAATCAATAAGAAAAATACCAGCTGAGCAGAAGCATTGCAAGCTTTGACTACAAAAGCAAATCAACCTCAAGAAGAAGGATGCTGTCACATAACAGATTTCCATCATGTTTCTTTGCACCTCCACACCCTACTGTTTGAGAAAGACATGATGAAGCCATGACATCTCACTTTCTTCAAATATGGTTGGGAATAATGTGACATTTTAGTTAACTAATCACTCCTGAAGAGATCATCTTCAGGGTGGTAGCAAACACAGTAACATACTCCACTGTCAGTCACGCTTCTAAAATGCTTTATGGCATATGACAGGAAACTGAGCATTACTGAATCACTGCTGAGCAGCTTAAATCAAAAGCAACACAGACAAACTGAACATTTCTAAACTCCTTTTCATATTTCATTAACTTTCAGGACTTCATTCCATGCCAAAATGCACTAAGGAGCAACATAGCAGGAGATGCTTTCCTACACTCAAGTGCAGGATGTAGATTTTGTACTTTTATTTGCTAACTGGAAACTAAATCACTCTTGGTCAAAAAAAAAAACTTGTGAGGGAGAACCAAATTCTGCTCCTCAGGTTGGTCATAATCTGTCTAAATCAATGTAATTTCACTTGTATTCTCTACCAGCAGGAGCATGGAAGTCATTCTGCCTCTGTACTCAGTGCTGGTTAGGCCATGCCTTGAGTACTGTGTCCAGTTCCAGGACCCCCCGGATTCAGAAAGATGTTGAGTTGTTGGAACGTGTCCAGAGAAGGGCAACAAAGCTGGGGAAGGGTTTGGAGCACAGCCCTATGAGGAGAGGCTGAGGGAGCTGGGGTTGCTTAGCCTACAGAAGAGGAGGCTCAGAGGAGACCTCATTGCTCTCTACAATTACCTAAAGAGAGGTTGTAGGCAGGTGGGGGTTGGTCTCTTCTCCCAGGCAACCAGCACCAGAACAAGAGGACACAGTCTGAAGCTGCACCAGGGGAGGTTTAGGCTGGATGTGAGGAAGAAAATTGTCCCAGAAAGAGAGATTGGCCATTGGAATGGGCTGCGCAGGGAGGTGGCGGAGTCACCATCACTGGAGGTGTTTAGGAAGAAACTGGATGAGGCATTTGGTGCCATGGTTTAGTTGATGGTCTTGGGTGATAGGTTGGACCCAATGATCGTGAAGGTATTTTCCAACCTGATCTATCCTATCCTATCCTATCCTATCCTATCCTATCCTATCCTATCCTATCCTATCCTATCCTATTGGCAATGCTCTGTGAAGTCATGCGGTTCAAAGGAACATCACAGATTCACTGGATTACTGAGGCTGGAAAAGATGCCTGAGATCATCCAGTCCACCCTATGACCTAACACCATAACATCAGATAAACCATGCCACTAAGTGCCACATCCAATCTTTTCTTAAAGACTTCCAGCAATGGCAACTCCACCCCCTCCCTGGGCAGTCCATCCCAGTGCCTAATCAGCCTTTCTGTGAGGAAGTGCTTCCGAATAACTAACCCAAACCTCTTCTGGCCCAGCTTCAGACCTAAGGTTTGTCATGGATGCAGTAACTAAAACAGAGATCTAAAAAAGAATAATCACACTAATGGAATGTGTTTCAGCTAAGATTGTTTTAACATGGCTTGGTCTTAAAAACATATTTTAAAGATGGGTATACTTTTCAGCATGCAATAAAAACATTTGAATTCCTTTTGTCAGCTTCATTGTCTCTTCTGTTTAGGCTTCTGTGCTGGGTTGAAATTCCCCCACCAACTAATTTGGAGAAAACTCTCCCCCAAAATAAAATTGCCAGACCAGCTAAGTTTGGGGTGGAAGCAAATGAAGCCCTACTTACAAGCAGACTAAAATCTGGAAATATGAGATGCAATGAATATGTACAAAATATATATGTACAATATACATATACTTACAATTTATAAACAGCACAGAAACTCCTCAGACCCTCCTGGAAGGGTCCAGTGGACCGGTTCACCTCCTTCCCTACTCCTATCCTCCTCCCTCTTACTTCACACAGTAGTCAAAACAGAGATACCTCAGCAAGGCCACAGGAGATAGAGGTTGCCAGCAGAAGTGACTGAAGAAGAAAAGAGAAAGAATTGTTTATGCCTTTTCTCTAAAACCCCTTTAGCAAGCTAATGAATTATATAGACCTTATCTCCCAGGCAACCAGCAACAGAACAAGAGGAAACAGTCTCAAGCTGCACCAGGGGAAGTTTAGGCTGGAGGTGAGGAGAAAGTTCTTCACAGAAAGAAAAATTGGCCGTTGGAATGTGCTGCCCAGGGAGGTGGTGGAGTCACCATCACTGGAGGTGTTCAAAAAAGGATTGGATGTGGCACTTGAAGCCATGGTTTAGTTAATATTAGTCAATAACCTTATGCTTTGCTGGGACCCACAAGAGCCTCTGGGTTTTATTAATTTTGGCATTATTTTGTCAAAACCATTGCACAATTAGAAAAAGGCTCAAAGTGTTGATAGACAACAAGTTAAAAATTAGGTTGAGGAAATAATCACAGGATTACAGGATGTTAGGGCTTGGAAGGGACCTCTGAAGATCAGCAAGCCCAACCTCCTGCCAGAGCAGGACCATAGAATCCAGCACAAGTCACACAGGAACACATCCAGATGGGTCTTGAATGTCTCCAGAGAAGGAGATTGCACAACCACTGTTGCAGTGCTTTGTGAGCCCCTCAGTGAAGTTCCTTCTCATGTTGAGGTAGAACCTCCTGTGCTATAATTTATACCCACTACCATTTTTGTCCTATCACAGGGTGCAACTGAGCAGAGCCTGTCCCCTCCCTCTTGACATTCAGCCCTCAGATAATTACAATACAATACAATAAATCCAGGTTGGAAGAGACCTTCAAGATCATCGTGTCCAACCTATCAACCAATCCAATCCACCTAAACAACTAGATCATGGCACCCAGTACCCCATCAAGTCTCCTCCTGAATACCTCCAATGATGGTGACTCCACCACCTCCCTGGGCAGACCATTCCAATGGGCAATCACTCTCTCTGTAAAGAACTTCTTCCTAACATCCAGTCTAAACCTCCCCTGGTGCAGCCTGAGACTGTGTCCTCTTGTTCTGGTGCTGCCTGCCTAGGAGAAGAGACCAACCTCTGCCTGTCTACAATCTCCCCTCAGGTAGTTGTAGAGACCAAAACATTTATAAACATTTGTAGAGAGCAAACATTTGTAGAGAGTTGTAGAGAGCAAAACATTTATAAACATTTATTAAATCTCTTCTGAGTCTTCTCTTCTCCAGACTAAAAAGCCCCCACAGAGAAAGAGGAATACCACCTCTCAGTGCTAAAGGACAAGGTAGAGTGTTGCAGCTAATCTCTTACCTGTGCCTACATAAGCAAAATGCAGGATGATCAGACTCTTAATAAGGTAGAAGGTACAATTATTTCAATATTTGGTAATAAACAACATCCAAGACCCTTTTCTCTACCCTTTCCTTTGGGAAGCTGTCATAGGAATTATACTGCTTACATTTTCTACCATGTGCCTTGTTACTGCCTCAAAATTTATGTAGCTGTTGCTATGGCTGCAGCTTCATCCACCGCATATTCTCTGTTCTCTACAATGCGCCATGGAGTACAAATCTCCTCTGCGGCGGTGCAAAAGAGGCAGCAGAAAATGTTCTGCTTTTTTTTTTTGGTGTCCAGCTTGTTTTCCCATGTGCAGAATGTCATATGTGTTTTGAAATGTATTTTCCTGTCAGTCAGCAAGGAAAACCCCACAGCAGTTCCTTTTTCTGCTAATGCCACAGCAATATTAGCCTCCTTTCTCTTCAGCATATTGCAGAGGGCACTATGCTCGCATAGGCTTATAAAGCCTGGCTTGCTTCAGCAACCTCAGAATTGTTTTGTTTCCTTTTCATTTGGTTTAGAGAGAGCCTTTTGGTTTTCCCAGTTTAAACACAATTGATCTAAACTTTTTTCCCCCTTTTCCTTTCCTCCCCCTGCCCCCAGTACTGTTAAGAGGTAAGTGCCAGGATTTAGTATGTATAACATTGTCTGAGGCATTTGTTCAGCTGTCTGTTGAATCCCCTGAAACTAATGCTCAGTCTCTATTAATGTCTGAGTCCCTGGAAACCAGAGCCCATTCTCTCCTATAATTAATCTTGCAGGTACTGCCTTGACATTATTGGTTCACCAGCAGAGCAGAACTGCCTCAGCCATCAATAATAATTCAACACATTAGGATGAGGCCTACATACACAGACCACAGATGTAGCTGAATTGTGTGTGGACTCCAGCACTCCTTGCTGAATGAGGTAAAATGAGAAGGAGAAAGGAGAAAGAAGAAAGGAGAAAGGAGAAAGGAGAAAGGAGAAAGGAGAAAGGAGAAAGACAAAAAGAAAAAAGAAAAGAGAAAACAGAGAAAGAAAAGAGAAAGAAAAGAGAAAGAAAAGAGAAAGAAAAGAGAAAATAAAAAAAGAAAATAAGAAGAAGGGGGGGAAAGAAAAAGAAAGAAAAAGAAACTCTCTACAATCACAACTTGGAGCCATGGTTTAGTTGTCAGGTGGTCTCAGATATTTGATACTAGGTTGGACTTGATGATCTCTGAGGTCTTTTCCACCCTAGTTGATTCTGTGGTTCTGTGGTTTTTCTGTGATAAAATGCTTTGGTCTCTGGAATATTTTGCAATACAAGGGTCATGGTGTTCCCCATGTTTTTGCTTTGTGGTTTTTGTTTTGTGGTTTGTTGTTTGGGTTTTGTCTTTTTTTTTTTCCTCCCCAGAAAAATGTAGCACTGTTTGGCACAATGCTTGTGATTGTCTGTTTACTGAATCTTAATACTAAAGCTGTTACAAATTGTCTTTCACAGATGGTGGGAGCTTCTCAGATCAGGAGAGGCAGGGAATTTATTACTCAATATTTCTGTATTACTGATTGGGACGTGAGAAGCATAAGCAATATGTCCTAGTGCATGGTCTGAGCTCTCCCTTCTCCTTCCCCCATCCCAAAAAAATATGACTAGCTGGAGCAGGGCTGGGGTTGGTTTTGGGTTTTTTTTCTCATTTTGTGTAGATAGCAGCTGTGCAATTTCAAGCAGAATGTTTGCTTTGATCCTCCTTTCTTTAATTGAAATCCACAATTATGAGATTTGTTTCCTTTATGTTTGCTAGTTTATTGGTTTAATCTACAAAATGTGCTGTCTTGCTGTCTTGCACAGTTAAAGGCAACAGCACAGCCGAGATTTAAATGGCAAACTTGCAGGGGGGTTGCACTCTCTTGGGTATTGGGCGGGGGGGGGGGGGGGGGGAACTTCTTTCATTTGATTTCAGATCATTATATGTACAGGGTAGCAACAAAAAGACAAACAATATGTCAACTGCTTGTAAAGAATATCCCTAGGTAGCCACTTTATAGAAACTAACCATGTGAAAGGAAATTCTAATATGGAGGCAAAAATCATGCTCTGGTAGCTTATATTGGGAATTCTGCTATTCAGGAGGCTTTGTAGGAACAACTTTTCGTTATCTAATGATTTTCTGGCCTCTCCAATGCCACCTTCTACTTACATTGTTTAGCAAAACATTTTAGAACACCCAAAGTACTTACTGGGAAAGCAATGAGAATCATATTTAGGAGATCTAACTAGGGTGAACAAAAAAAAATGCAAGACTTAGTCCACCTATGGATTTTTACTTACTTAGATATTTATTTTAAGAGTGTAAATGTCAGCATAAAGAATGGCCAGGGGAAGGGGGAAAAAATATTATATTCTTCATCAAAATCTATTTCCTGACACCGTGGCCAGAAACAGCAAAGCAAAGCAAACCAAGGCCAAGCCAAGCCAAGCCAAGCCAAGCCAAGCCAAGCCAAACCAAACCAAACCAAACAAAAAAACCCAAACAAATAAACAAAACAAAACAACAACAACAACAAAAAAAACACCAAAAAAGAAACACCAAAAAAAAAGCCACAAACAAACAAAAAACCCAAACCAAAACCAAACCTAACAAATAAATCTTCCAAAATACTCTGTGTGTGCATTTGTGACAACTTTGTTTTCTTGTGAGATAGGTGCCCAGGATAAAACAATTGTAGCTCTATAATTACTATGTTTAAAATGAAATGAAATGAAATGAAATGAAATGAAATGAAATAAAATAATAAAAAAAAAAAAAACCAGAAAAGTAAAAAGAAAAGGACTTCTGGGAAATTCAGTACAATTGTGTCTATTTTGCTGACCACTTCTCTCAGAATTCGGAATTCAACATAATACATGTTGCTAAAAACCTTTGAGGAAATGAAAGGAAGTAATCAAACTGTACTGCACATCATGGATCCATTCTGGAGCTTTCCTACTTAATGCCAGCTAATAAACTTTCCTCAGTTCAGCAGAACCTTTTTACTCATCTACAGAGATTCTTTTTCTTTCCCCTGAAAACCTCAGATGAGAAGCCTCACATGATTGATTTTCAGTAGAGCTGCATCAAACCTGGATCCAACTGACACCCTGCCCCAACAGTTACTGTGAACCTCATTGACATCAATTAAAACAAAATAAAAGAAAAAGATTCATAGCAGCTTTAGATCAATTTGCATTAAGATACAGAATTAACCAGGTTGGAAAAGATCTTTGAGATCATCAGGTCCAACCTAGCACTCAACACCATCTAATCGACTAAACTGTGGCACTAAGTGCCTCATCCAGTTTCCTTTTAAACACCTCCGGTGATGATGACTCCACCACATTCCAGCAGCAAATCTCTCTTCCTGTGAAGAATTTCTTCCCAACATCAAGCCTTAACCTCCCCTGGTGCAGCTTGAGACTGTGTCCTCTTGCTCTTACAGTGTAAAAAGCCAAACTATGAAGTCAGGAGTCTCAATCATATGAACGTAGCCCCTCCATTGCCTTGCAGCTCTGATAATGAGTAGAATTACCAAATTAGGTTCTCCTTCAGTTACAAACCAAACAAGGCTTTGCAAGAATCAATAAGAATAATGAAGATCAGTTGTTTGTTTTTTTTTGCTAAGATAAATAAATCATCCTGTGTGGGTATTTTTACAGCCATGATGAAGGTGCAGGATATCTTCTGGTAGAAGGGTGGGTGGAGAGTGAGTGGAATATTTTGTTAGTTCATGTAGCCCTGTAGCCTCAAACTACAGTATTGCTAACAGCAACCTAGAGGCATTGCATTTAATTTGCAAGGCCTCAGTTCTGAGTGCTCCAGGGCTTATTGTTTGTGAACTCATATTAACCTGCCCATTGATTTATATGGGTTTAGTTTGGCTATAGCAACATTTTTATTCTTCTGGTTTGCTTTTCTTTGTGTTCTCATGGTGCAAACACAGACAGTAGTAACAAGTAGCTCAGGAAATAAAGGGCTAGTTAGTGTATTGGCTATGGAGCTGTTGTAGTTCTCTGCACAGAAGGTAAATTGCAAACTTTGTGACACTGAGAAGAAGAAGATGATAGACCTCCTATGGGCTAAAGAAGGATATGGGTTTAGTTTGGCTATAGCAACATTTTGTTCTTCTGGTTTGCTTTTCTTTGTGTTCTCATGGTGCAAACACAGACAGTAGTAACAAGTAGCTCAGGAAATAAAGGGCTAGTTAGTGCATTGATAGTAGTAACAAGTAGCTCAGGAAATAAAGGGCTAGTTAGTGTATTGGTTATGGAGCTGTTGTAGTTCTCTGCACAGAAGGTAAATTGCAAACTTTGTGACACTGAGAAGAAGAAGATGATAGACCTCCTATGGGCTAAAGAAGGATCAGGAATGACATAATGTCTGCCTTCTCAGGTCACAAAGAATTCTTGACACAGGGCTCTGCCTCTGATGCCTTGCAGAACTCTGTGTTACAGACTTTCTTGTCCATACTGGATATTTGTCATTGACTGACACAAAAGTATTGGGGAAAAAAATATCCTTTCCTGCATCACTGCTATATTACCATAAGTTTGTCAAATTCTTATCATCATTAGAGCTCTTTATCAGTAGAAGCAGAGTTAGGTCATCTTGAGATCTTCTTATAGAAATGATTACTAGCTACTCTAAATCCATGAATACTATGAATATATAAAATAGAATATATACATTTTATTTGCTGTATTGTCATTTCAATGATTGTAACAAAAAGGGGGGTGGGGGGAGGGAAACCTTCTCAATATTAAACCTAAACTATCAGAATAGTTCAACCTGACAGCTAAGACCTGGGGACTCTTAGTCTGGAGAAAAGTCTGAGGGAATTTAATAAATGTTTATAAATACATGAGGCCTGGGTGTCAAGAAGGAAAGGACAGCCTCTTCTCACTTGTCCCCTGTAATAGGGCAAGGGTCAATGGATGTAAACTACAGTACAGGAAGCTCCACCTCAATATGAGGAAGAACTTTTTTACTGTAAGGGTCATGGAGCACTGGAACAGGCTCCCCAGAGAGGTTGTGGAGTCTCCTTCTCTGGAGACATTCAAGACCTGTCTGGATGCGTTCCTGTGTGACCTGTGCTAGATTCTATGGTCCTGCTCTGGCAGAGGGGCTGGACTTGATGATCTCCAGAGGTGCCTTCCACCCTCTAACATCCTGTGATCCTGTGGCACTAAAGATGATAACGTTAAATCATTTAATTATTTGATATGAACCACACATCTCTGCATACAAATATGTTGAGCTGAGCAATAGCAGCTTAAATTTGCTGGGTTAAAGACTGTCTAGCTACAAAAAAAATTCATGCCACAAACAGCTAGGTAGAAATCCATGGATTGTTAGGATTTAGTGTTAGATATAACACACGTGTTCAGTTTTAGCATTTATTCATAGAATGAGAAGATAAAATAGAATAGAATTAACCTGGTTGGAAAAGACCTTTGAGATTATCAAATCCAACTTATCTAACACCATCTAATTAACTAAACCATGGCACCAAGCGCCCCATCCAGTCTCTTCCTCCAGTGATGGTGACTCCACCACCTCCCTGGGCAGCACATTCCAATGGCCAATCTCTCTTTCTGGGAAGAATTTCTTCCTAACATCCAGCCCAAACCTCCCATGGCACAGCTTGAGACTCTGTCCTCTTGTTCTGGTGCTGGTTGCATTCAGGTTGGGAAAGGCCTCTAAGATCATTGAGTTAACTCTAAACCTAACCCTGTCGAGTTTACCACTAAACCAGGCCCTTAACTGCCACATCTACATGTCTCTCAAATACATATATATATTTATTTATTTATTTTAATTACTAATTCTATAGATACTAATTCTTTGAATTATAAATTACAGAATTCTGGCAAAAATATTTTCACTTTGTGAACTGTGCTCTCTCTCTCAGCCTTAATGGTCTGATGCAGCCTGCAAACTCCACAGGATTTACCCTGAATCCCTTCCATCTGTTGTACTGCACTATTGTTTTATATTGGTATTCTGCAGGAGTGAGGGTGCAGCTGTTACTCCACTAGACAGACTGAGGAAAGAGTGTCTGCTGCAGTCTGTTTTGACGTGAATGACGGTAGTTCAGGTTAGCTCTCTCTTTAGCACAACTAAACACACTCGTGAAGCAAAATCCCCTATTTCCAAGCATGTTTACACTTCTTAGACTCCTCCTGCAAGTCATTCCGTCCTGGAAAAGACAAATAAAAATAGTGCTCAGAAAGTTGTAATATGAATCAGAGAGAAAATGAAGAGGTGATACTAAGAAGCACTCTCTATATTATCACCCTCCAAGGTAGCTTCTCCTGAAAAGATGGAGTGCAGTTTTATGATGTGAGCGAGGCAATGTGTGCAGGTACCAAAGGTGTCTGTATCAAGTCCTACCTCAGCTGTAAATTAAATTCACTCTGATGGGTGAGAAAAGGAAAACTTTCCACTGCAAAGATGCAACATCTGTGCATTTCTTTTTATTGTTTATACAGTTAAAGGACTTCAGGCCTAATTCACAAGCAAACTTTGATGCGGATTAAAACAGTTATTATATTAAAGTATGCCAGGGAAGAAATGAGTAAAGCTCAATCTTTTTAAGCCCACAAAACAGCCTCTGTTAAAATTTGTGAAAACCACTTCACACAGGGCCAAGTTTTCAAGTCAATAAAATTATCAATGGTTATGTAGTATTCAAAGTCAGATAACTCTCCTAGCATTACTGTGGGCATTTTAGGGGCCAGAAAGAAATACTACTCGGGTGACATTTAGAGTCTGTTTGTGAACAGCTAAACGGTGCATTCAGGCAATGAGAGAGGAAAGGTCAGAGAGGTTCCTATACAGAACTCCTTTCCAATTATGTTCCTCTAAATATTTCAGGAATTGTGAAGAAAAGTGTCAGAGGGATTTCATGGAGGTGTAAAACAGCAGTAAGAAAGGCTCTTGGTCCATGCACTCAAAAAATGCTTTTAAAAACCAAGAACAAATACAGAGAATAAGAATGACTTAGTTATGATAATTAAGCTATTTTGTGTAAAGATGATATAGAATCATAGAATGGGAGGGGTTGGAAGGGACCTCTGAAGATGACCAAGTCCAATTCCCTGATTGCACAGTTATACCTAGATCAGGTTGCACATGAACACATCCAAATGGGTTTTGAAAGTCTCCAGAGAAGGAGACTCCACAACCTCTCCAGGCAACCTGTTCCAGTGCTCCATCACTCTCAAAGTAAAGAAGTTTCTCCTTAAGTTCAAGTGAAACCTCCTGTGTTCTAGTTTACATGCATTGCCTCTTATTTTATCACTGGCCACTAATGAAAAGAACCCAGCCCCTTTCCCATGACCTCCACCCTTTAGATAATTATATGCATTTATAAGATATCTTCTCATTCTTCTCTTCACCAGGCTAAAGAGCTTCAGGTCTCACATCCTGTCCTCATAAGAGAGATGCTCTAGTTTCCTAATCATCTTTATGGCCCTGCTTTAGATTTCACTGATATGAATATATTTACAGGCTGTTCCTTAATCCTAGGATCATCATAATCCCTCTCAAACCACAGGGCAATTTTAATGTTCCTTAGATTTTGGTGACTTTCAGCTAAGGAGGGCAGAGTTGAGAAATGCTGGACCTGCTTTTGTATTTGAAGACTGGCAAATTCAGATGTAAGCAAGCAGACCTACCATAACAAATCATATCTGGTCAAACCATTGCTTGAAACCATCAAAATGCCTTTCACTTCCAGACACAGAGGTTGGACTTGATGATCTTTGAGGTCTTTTCCAACCTTATTAATTCTATGATTCTATATTTTATGAATACAGAGTACAAACTGTAAAAGCCCAGAAAGGGGAACAATCTGGGTTCTAAACAGACAACAGTGGCTTTCACCACTGAAGAGAAGTAGGTTTACACATGGAAAGGAAAGGGCTATCTCTTGTAGAAAACAAACACAAAGCAGCTCTAAAGAGCAGTACCCCCACAGGTGACTTTCAGGAAAAAACAAAGGGCATGAGAGTTTGGGTAACATGTGAATTTACTTAGCAGTTCCATGAATAAAAAGGAGAGGAAAAAAATCTCAAAGCCACAAGGACACTTTTTTATTTTTCTCCCCTTTTTACATAAAATTCCATCTTCCTTGTACTCTCCATTTCTGTTCCTAAGAAATCTTCGTTTTCATACCGAAGGTAGAACAGAACAGATCCTATTCTTTGACAGTGTAAACAAAAGATGTGACCAGAGTGTTTAACTTCATAATCCCCTTACTGCTGGATACTGAAGAGCAACTTTCACCAGCAAGAACATCAAAAGCAGGGAAGACAAAAGAATTCTTTAACTGAGAAAATATTTTCCCTTTTACTCTGCTTAGAATATGTTGCCCTCTGTTCTCCTTCCACCTCTTCAGTGTCGTGACAATCACCTCATTTCTTTCTCATTTAAATAAAATCTCATTTATTCCTATTCAAATTAAATCTCCTTAAATTTAATATAAACAGTGGCTGAGATGGATTGATAGGAAAAGAACTTGCACAGCAGCTGGCTGGTGACCACCTTGTCACCCTTCTATGATGCTTGTTAATGTTTGACCACGCTCTGCATCCCTCCCCCCCCCAATATTTCTGCTTAAAAAAGGTTGAAGTATGAAGCCTATCAGTGAATGTTACTACATAATGGTTCAAGAAATCACAATGCACTGTAAATAATGAACAGAATGAGCTGGTTTTTTCTGTAATACAGTGTTAAAAATGCCAAATCAGTCATTCATTTGTATACACACATAGATATGTATGTACAAAAAATCATTTACATATATAATCACAAAAATGATGAAGGGAGTGGAACATCTTCCTTATGAGAAGAGACTGAGGGAGCTGGGGGTCTATAGCTTGGAGAGGAGACAACTAAGGTATGACCTCAATCATGTTTATAAAGATGTGCAGTGTGAGTGCCAAGAGGATGGAGCCAGGCTCTGCTCAGTGATTCCCAATGACAGAGCAAGAGACAATGGTGGAAGCTGAGGCATAGGAAGTGCCATGGAAACAGGAGGAAAAATTTTTCACTGTGAGGGTGACAGAGCACTGGAACAGGCTGCCCAGGGGGGTTGTGGAGACTCTTTCTCTAGAGATATTCAAAACCCACCTGGATGTGTTCCTGTGTACCTGGACTTCAGCAAGGCCTTTCACACTGTCCCCCATAACAAACTCCTGGCCAAGCTGTCAGTGTGTGGATTGGATAGGTGCATTCTGTACTGGGTTAGGAACTGGCTGGAGGGCCGAGCCCAGAGAGTGGTGGTGAATAGTGCCATGTCCAACTGGACACCAGTCACTAGTGGTGTCTCCCAGGGATCAGTGCTGGGCCCCATCCTATTCAACATCTTTATTGATGATCTGGATGAGGGGATTGAGTCCATCATCAGTAAGTTTGCAGATGACACCAAGCTTGGGGCAGGTGTTGATCTGTTAAAGGATAGGATTGCTCTGCAGAGGGACCTTGACAGGCTGGACAGATGGGCAGAGTCCAAGGGCATGAGATTGAACACATATAAGTGCCAGGCTCTACACATGGGCCACAGTAACCCCATGCAGTGCTACAGGCTGGGGTCAGAGTGGCTGGAGAGCAGCCAGGCAGAAAGGGACCTGGGGGTATTGTTTGATAGTAGGCTGAACATAAGCCAGCAGTGTGCCAGGCAGCCAAGAAGGCCAATGGCATGCTGGCCTGTATCAGGAATAGTGTGGCCAGCAGGAGCAGGGAAATCATTCTGCCCCTGTATTCAGCACTGGTTAGACCATACCTTGGGTCCTGTGTCCAGTTCTGGGCCTCTCAGTTTAGGAAAGATGTTGAGTTACCAGAACATGTCCAGAGAAAGGCAACAAAGCTGGGGAGGGGTTTGGAGCACAGCCCTGTGAGGAGAGGCTGAGGGAGCTGGGGTTGCTTAGCCTGGAGAAGAGGAGGCTCAGGGGAGACCTTATTGCTCTCTACAACTACCTGAAGGGAGGTTGTAGCCAGGTGGGGGTTGGTCTCTTCTCCCAGGCAACTAGCACCAGAACAAGAGGACACAGCCTTAAGCTGCACCAGGGGAGGTTTAGGCTGGATGTTAAGAAGAAATTCTTCCCAGAAAGTGTGATTGGGCATTGGAATGTGCTGCCCAGGGAGGTGTTGGAGTCACCATCACTGGAGGTGTTTAGGAAGAGACTGGATGAAACACTTAGTGCCATGGTTTAGTTGATTAGATGTTTTTGGGCGCTAGGTTGGACTTGATGTTCTCAAAGATCTTTTCCAGCCTGGTTAATTCTGTGTTCTGTATGAAGGATAGGTATTCACTAGTCACAATGTCCATTTCTCAGGGATTTGTTCTGTGGAGAAGTGTGACTGAGGTTTCCAAGCCAGCTTGAACTTCCCCCCTACATTTACCACCACGAAACATAACCACAATGGAGACGATGCAGTCCTTTTCTGTCTGTTCTTGATGAAATTTGTCTTGTGATTCATAAGAAGTGATTCTCACTTTCCAACCTGCCCCTGTTCCTGAAGGCCTCCTGGCCAGAGTTGATTGATAAGTGAATGCATTTTTGCAGATATGCTTCATTGCTTTTTTTCCTCCTTTCCTTCCTTATTTCTGAAAAGAAGCAGTGAGGGGGAAGAAATGGTCTGTAAATGAGGCACAACAGCAGCTTTATTGAATGATGAGTGCAGACTCAAGCGGCCTCCAGGTAAAAAAAGTGTAATTAGCATAGCACTATATAACTAAACAGCTCCTGCTCCACCACCACCATTTTTGCACCCATCCCAGAGCCAGGGCCAAGACCATCACCAGCCAAGATATCACACAGAGGAGCTCAGCCACAGTAAAGAGGCCCAGCCAGCACCCATGGATGATATTGGAGTTGTTGTGAATCATTGCCCTACCTAGCCGGGGGGCCACCAGGCCCCCCGGCCTTTGTTGTCACCACCACCATCACCCAGTGTGCACCAGGGGTACTCACCAGCGATGAGAGGAGGATCCTCAGCCCAGATGGGCTCAGCTTGGGGCTGCTGCCTTTCCTGGTGGTCATTAAATAGGTGAACTAGTGGGAGGGGCAAAATGGCCACACCTGGGGTTGGAGGAGACTCCCACAGAGCCCAGATGCTCTGAGATTTGAGGGGAAAAGGAGGAAAATGAGGCAGGTGAGGGAGTTTTAGGGTGTCAGGCAATTATAGGTCTAGGGGGGAATGAAAAAAAAATAGAAATGGGTAGATTCAGATTGGATGTTAGGAAGAAATTTTTTACCATGAGGGTGGTGAGACACTGGAACAAGTTGCCCAGGGAGGTGGTAGAAGCCTCATCCCTGGAGGTTTTTAAGGCCAGGCTGGATGTGGCTCTGGGCAGCCTGATGTTGTGTGAGGTGTCCCTGCCCATGACAGGGTGTTTGGAACTAGATGATCCTTGAGGTCCTTTCCAACCCTAAGAATTCTATGATTCTATGATTCTATGATTCTCAAACAAGTTTACTTTTTAGGTTGGATGTTAGGAAGAAATTCTTCACAGAAAGAGAGATTGACCATTAAATGTGCTGCCCAGGGAAGTGGTGGAGTCACTGTCCCTGCAAATGTTTAAAAAGACCCTGGATGAGGCACTCTGTGCCATGGTTTAGTTGATTAGATGGTGTTGGGTGACAGCCTGGGCTTGATGATCTCAAAGTTCTTTTCCAACCTGGTTAATTCTGTGATTCTGTGTGATCTAGTACAGGTGATCCTACTATGGCAGGCGGGGTTGGACTGGATGATCTTTCAAGGCCCCTTCCAGCCCTTAACATTCTGCCATTCTGTGACTATATATAATATATGTCTTTGTGCTAGTATTCCTAAACATCCACAGGTGTTTGTCAGTCTATATACTCCTGCAGTTTGATTTTCTATCTGTAAAACAGACAAAACAAAGTTCAGAGATTGGTGAGGAAAAGTTGTATTTTATGGACTCATTTACCATCTGTATGTTGAGACTTAAAGGTATATATAAACTTTTCCCTAAGATGAAGCCTGGCAGTCAATGATAGTTGATAAATGGTGCCTTTTTCACAATAGGATGATCTTCATAAAAGCCACCACCATATCAAAACCTCTGGTGACTGTGTTTCTTCCAGACTCATATGACAGACAAGTTGAAGGAAGATCATTGAATCCAAGTTATTTAAAGTTGATGGGATGTCAGGTCAGGTTAACACTCTGCACAAGTATGATATGATCAGAGAGAAAGGGGCTCTAGAGGAGTTCATGGCTATTCAAGACTTGTTGTAAAATATGAGAGAAGTAAATAATAATTTATCTTTATGGTGTATTATACATTGGTCAATAACATCTGAGTATCCTGGGCTCTTACTAAAGTTGGGCATGAGCTGAGTATCTGAAGAAACCTATAGTGTGAAGTTGACTCCTACTCAAGAGTGCTACACATTCTGCTTTTCTAGTCTGAATCTTTGCATTTTTTTCCTCCTCTGCAGTGCTCCCCTGGTGAAACAGAACAAGTCCAGAGCTGTATGATACTAAGTGACTCCTTGCACATGCTTGAAACAGGGAAAGGTGAGCATCTTTCAGTCTGTCACAGAGCAAAAATACCCTTGAGTCAAAGCAGTTTATCCTACTTGGAGGACATGGCAGCAGCCATTAGTAATAATGAACATTAAATGGAACAGAGCTAAAGCACCTGGAAAAATATCTCAGGTTATCATACTCTGAGGTTATAGGGGAATGTGTGCAGCAGGAATAGCTCTATAACTCAGTATTTAAGAACTAAGTGATGTAGATGGTTTAAGGAAAGGCCATTTTGAACTCAGTGGCCCCTGACATTTCACCATTCTAATGTCAGTTGTTAACTATGCTTTACTCTAGAGTGATATTTCCATGTCTGTGACTTGGATCATTTACATACATTTGAATGACAGATGTCCATTGTGTTTAGCAAATGTCTTAACCTTGGGGTAGAAGATGGGCCACTTTCAGCTGATGATATTTACTGCTGTATTTAACACAACTTAATAAGCAGTGCAACATACCCAAACCACTTCTGCTGCTGCTAAGTGTGTCATCAGTTCTGCTCTTCACATTTTACACTGTAATTTATTTAGGCTATTTATTTAGACTATTTTTTTTTGTTTCAACAGAGTGAAATGGCTTACAGAAAATTTTCCTGGTGTCCCTGAATTTGCCCTTTGGCAAATTTCTCTTGGTTTTGCCCAACACGTTATTGAACATTCCAAACAAGCATTGAAAGCAACAATTTCATTTAATTACAAAATTATTAGCTACCAGTGAGATATTTTGAGTTCTGCAGACAAAAGGCCAATCAGTTCTTTTAGCATTTACTGTTGGTAATTATCTTCCACTGCAGTAATACAAAACATGAATTAAAAGAAACAAGCCGTAGATGCCAGTTTTTCTCACAGGAAATACAAATATCAAATCATTATCAAAACTGAAAGTGGTCTGTTTGGAAGACAAGCCCTATGAGGAGAGGCTGAGGGAGCTGGGGTTGCTTAGCCTGGAGAAGAGGAGACTCAGGGGTGACCTTATTGCTCTACAACTACCTGAAGGGTGATTGTGGCCAGGCAGAGGTTGGTCTCTTTTCCCAGGCAGGCAACACCAGAACAAGAGGACATAGTCTCAGGCTGTGCCAGGGGAGGTTTAGACTGGATGTTAGGAGGAAGTTCTATACAGAGAGAGTGATTGCCCATTGGAATGGTCTGCCCAGGGAGGTGGTGGAGTCACCATCATTGGAGGTGTTCAGGAGGAGACTTGATGAGGTGCTTGGTGCCATGATCTAGTTGTTTAGGTGGGTTGGATTGGTTGATAGGTTGGACGCGATGATCTTGAAGGTCTCTTCCAACCTGGATTTATTGTATTGTATTGTATAAATGCACATATTTCCTCAGTATTTCATGACAATGCCTCCCAACACCTGAAGGGATCCTACAGGAAGGCTGAAGAGGAACTTTTCATAAGGATGTCTGGCAATAAGACAAGAGGGAATAGCTTTAAGCTGAGTGAGAGTAGGTTTAGACTGGATCTCAGGAAGAAATTCATCACAACAAGGGTGGTGAAACTTTGGAATAGCGTGCCCAGGGAGGTTGTGTCTGTCTCCTGACTGGGGGTTTGTGAGAGACTAAATCTTGTCTCTTCTGATGTGACTCAACAAAGATAAAATCACCTTTGCTGCTTGCCCAGACAATAGCTGATGTGTATTGGGCAGAGCCACTGGAATGACTCTCAGGAAGGTAGATAGATAAGGATTGCTCACCAGACTGCAGCTGTCCTGGAAATGGGCAGAGGCCAATCGATACTCTCTGGAATATACATACCTAAAAACCAGTATAAAAGATCTGAGCAACTACTGGCTCAGTAGAAGGAAAACAGAGGAGAAGGAAAACACAGAAGGAAAAGACCTGGACAGTGCTGGTGAGAAGGAAAACACGAGAGAAGGAAAAGCCCGGGGCAACGCTGCTCTGAAGAAAAACAGAGAGGATACCAGGACAGAGACATCACCATGTAACCAAGAGGGACCCTCTCTCCATGTCTTACAGAGACATCACCATGTAGCCTGGAAGAACCTCTCTCCCTGTCCTAAGTTCTGCTTGCTGCAACTCATGGAGCTGAAGAGGCTGCTCAGAGGACAACAACTGAACCTAGCTGAGAGGCATCCCTGCCCATGGTGGGGTGGTTGGAGTAGAAGATCTCTAAGGTCCCTTCTCATTCTGTGATGCTATGATGCTATGAAAAGCGTGTCTAACTTCATGCCTGTTGACATACAACTTAATTTCAAGCACAGTCACACTACATGCAAGTCTAAAGCAGGCATGGGTTTTCATATTCAGTTGTACATTCACAGCTTGTTATGTTAATAATTGATATTCCCTTTTAACATATCACACTGCAGGATGTGATTTCTTTACAACACTTTCAACACTTCTAAAGCAAATACTTGTATTTGGATCTGCATTAACAGACCATGTGATATGAAGAAGGGCTGAGGTTTTCAAACATTTAAATGTACATGAGCCAGCAGTGTGCACTTGCAGCCCAGAAAGCCAATCAGATCTTGGGCTGCAGCAAGAGAAGCACAGCCAGCAGGTTGAGGGAGGTGATTCTCCCCCTCTACTCCACTCTGCTGAGACCCCACCTGGAGTACTGTATCCAGTTCTGGAGCCCCTATTACAGGAAGGATCTGGAGGTGCTGGGATGTGTTCAGAGAAGAGCCACAAGGATGATCAGAGGGCTGGAGCTCCTCTCCTGTGAAGACAGACTGAGGGAGTTGGGGCTGTGCAGTCTGGAGAAGAGAAAGCTCCAAGGATACCTAATTGTGATGTTCCAGTATCTGAAGGGGGCCTACAAGAAAGCTGGGGAGGGACTTTTTAGGCTGTCAGATAATGATAGGACTGGGGGGAATGGAATAAAACTAGAAATGGGTAGATTCAGATTGGATGTTAGGAAGAAGTTCTTCCCCATGAGGGTGGTGAGACTGGCACAGGTTGCCCAAGGCAGTGGTGGAAGCCTCATCCCTGGAGATTTTTAAGGCCAGGCTGGATGTGGCTGTGAGCAACCTGCTGTAGTGTGAGGTGTCCCTGCCCATGGCAGTGGGGTTAGAACTAGATGATTCTTGAGGTCCCTTCCAACCCTCACAATTCTACGATTCTACTGCAGTATTCACAATGATCTACACTTTCAGTATCAAACTGTGAATCCAGATTAGCTGTGTAATTGCCTATCTTCATTTTCAGACAAACAGGGCAAAACCTGAGTATGTACTGCATCAAAGAACAGATAGTTAAATATTTTCTCTGGCAATTAATTTTCAAAGTGACTTATTATTGAGATAATTCTCCCTCTCTTCTCAAAGAAAAACATGATTAGGTTCTAAAGTAGTGAAATGTTTTGTTTCATCAAACTAATATTCCAGGCAAATAAGAGGAATCTGTTAGGCAACCCAGAGAGCTAAGCCGAAAGTTGAAAGTTCTGTTGATATTATAAATGAGCCTCATTTCTTTTTATTCACAAAGCATCGGATGTACATTTCTCTCAGCCATGCAGAAGCCTGATGCATCAACAAAGTAATCTGTTTCCATTGAGCTGAAAAAGACGTATTTAACATTAAAAAAAAAATAAAATCAATCTATTGTCCAAAATCTAAAAATGGAGAGACACAACAGAAAATGTCAGTGAAGGGAAGAGTTTTGACTGCTTTGCAGAGGGACCTTGACTGACTGGACAGATGGGCGGAGTACAAGGGGATGACATTCAACAAATCCAAGTGCCAGGGGCTGCACTTTGGCCACAGCAACCCCATGCAGAGCTACAGGCTGGGGTCGGAGTGGCTGGAGAGCTGCCAAACAGAGAGGGACCTGGGGGTGCTGGTTGACAGCCGCCTAAACAAGAGCCAGCAGTGTGCCCAGGTGGCCAAGAAGGCCAATGGCATCCTGGCCTGCATTAGGAATAGTGTGGCCAGCAGGAGCAGGAAAGTCATTGTGCGCCTGTACTCTGCATTGGTTAGGCCACACCTTGAGTCCTGTGTCTTGTTCTGGGCCCCTCAGTTTAGGAAGGACATTGAGGCACTGGAATGTGTCCAGAGAAGGGCAACAAGGCTGGGGAGAGGCCTTGAGCACAAGCCCTATGAGGAGAGGCTGAGGGAGCTGGGATTGTTTAGCCTGGAGAAGAGGAGGCTCAGGGGAGACCTCATTGCTCTCTGCAACTACCTGAAAGGTGGTTGTAGCCAGGAAGAGGTTGGTCTCTTCTCTCTAGCAACCAGCACCAGAACAAGAGGACACAGTCTCAAGCTGTGCCAGGGGAAGTTTAGGCTCGAGGTGAGAAGGAAGTTCTTCACCGAGAGAGTCATTCGCCATTGGAATGGGCTGCCCAGGGAGGTGGTGGAGTTACTGTCCCTGGAGGTGTTCAAGTGGGGATTGGACGTGGCACTTGGTGCCATGGTCTAGTCATAAGGTCTGTGGTGACAGGCTGGACTCGATGATCGTTGAGGTCTCTTCCAAACTTGGTGATACTGTGATCCTGTGTGATACTGTGAATTCTGGAATTAGCCACAAGCTGCTTATTCTGGTGGAAGTATCCATAAGATCTTGAATGTTCTTGTAAAACTCATACCATATGGTTCAGATAAGATTAATCCAAAGGGAATTAGCATTTGATACATGTAGTATATTAAAGTGATAAACAAAGTGAGAACTTTCATAAAGCAATAAAATCTCCAGATAGTCTTAAGGTGATGCAGTTACTACTGCCAATAAAACAAAATACCTCCACTAGAAGGCCTACTTCAAGGTCTTCTCACCCTCAGTGAATCCAGAGGATTTTGAACCTGACAGTACCACAATGCTCAATATAAGCAGGAGGAATATCTGAAATGCTGTTATTTACCAACACATCTCAGCAGATAACCAAAAAAAAAAACAACAAACCCCATAAGAAACCGAAAAGAAACTAATCAGAAACCAAAAAGAATAGATCAGGAGGCTGAGGGAGCTGGGGGTGTTTAGCCTGGAGAAGAGGAGGCTCAGGGGAGATCTTCTTGCTCTCTACAACTACCTGAAAGGAAGTTGTTGACAGGTGGGGTTTGGTCTCTTCTCCCAGGCAATCAGCAACAGAACAAGAGGATACAGTCTCAAGCTGTGCCAGGGGGATTTTAGGCTTGAGGTGAGGAGAAAGTTTTTCCCAGAAAGTGTAATTGGCCAGGGGAATGTGCTGCCCAGGGAGGTGGTGAAGTCACCATCCCTGGAGGTTTTCCAAAAAAGCTTGGATGTGGCACTTGGAGCCGTGGTTTACTTAGGAGGTGTTGGGTGATAGGTTGGTCTTGCTGATCTCTGAGGTCTTTTCCAACCTTATTGATTCTATGATTCTATATTATTTTATCAATACAGTTTTATTGCAATATACAAGCCTTGCCACAGCCAGTCGTACCGACCGGGAGAGCCCACCGTGCCACCGGAGGGCTGGACCAGCCCCCAGGGTAAGATCTGCCCAGCTGTCGGGGAGAAGGGACTTGATAGAGACTGAGTCCGTATATGCCTAGCCCCGCTATAGCGGGAGAAGACCTGCCACGTGTGCCGCTATGAACCCTGTAAACCTCAGGGAAGGTCTATCCTGCACCGAACCCGGGACCACTCCGAGCGTCCTGCTGTTCCTTTAAGCCCAGTAACGGAGAAGCCGCAGCTCAGCGCAGCCGCATTCTCTCTCCGAGGCTGTTTACATCAGCCCCGAGACTCGTCGCCACGGGGCCAGCCCTATAGCTACCGTTTGCTGTCGTTGTCCGACCAGGAACCTCTGAGCCCGCCTACCGGCAACCGTCGCCCCGCCCTGCCGTGCGAGCCGAATCCGACCAGGACCTATCCCTATTGTCTGGAGGGAACCGACCGAGTCCTGAAGGGAACCTGCTTCCAAGTTAAGCCCAGGTTCCAGTATTCCCTCTCCACTGCTGCGGAGAGAGGAGAGAGTAACCTAGTGCCATCGTCCAACTCGACTAGGAGCCAGTCCAGCGACTGTAGCCTGCCGGACCTTTAGCTTGCTACAAACAACAGCTACAGAGTGTCTTCCACGTGCTTTCCATCCACTAGCGCTCAGTTCAAAGCATCCGCGTGTAGCAGAGTAATCGCTGACGCATAGAGATTGCAATATTGCTGTATATGGCCAGAAGCCGCCCGCGTTCCGCCGAGTCGCCATCTAGTGGCCAAGCGGTGGAACTGCACCGTCCATTATATAAAATATAGAAATCGTCTGTAGGTAGTTTAATTAAGTTCTAATCATAACACTAAGCCACTTATGGAAGGTATTTCACGAACGTGCACTAGAACATGTATATAAGTTGTTGATTCATCGGTTATTAATAATTTGATAATAAAAATTTAATATTTTCCTAATTTATATTTTCTATTCATAAATTTAATAACCTCTTCACAACACCTGCATTTAACATGGAATGGAGTGGAGTGGAATGGAATGGAATGGAATGGAATGGAATGGAATGGAATGGAATGGAATAGATCAGGTTGAAAAGACCTTCGAGATCATCATGTCCAACTCATCATCCAACACCATCTAATCAACTAAACCATGGCACCAAGCTTCCTCATCTAAATGTCTCAGACCCTGCAATTTTTTTTCCTTGGAAGAAAAGAGAACTAGGAAGAATTTCACTGCATACAAGAAATGTTCGTGTTTGGGTGAGGTATGGTCTCAGACCTTGCAAACTTTTTCCTTGGAAGAAAAGAGAACTAGGAGGAATTTCACTGAGTACAAGAAATTTACATGTTTTGGGTGAGGTATCTAAAAATATTCCAGAGGCCATATGCCTTTACTGAACATAGAATAATAAATTTTAAGTGTAAGATTTCGGAGCATACTTGATAAAACAATGCTTATTCACTGGC
Source organism: Colaptes auratus (assembly GCA_015227895.2). Taxonomy (NCBI): domain Eukaryota; kingdom Metazoa; phylum Chordata; class Aves; order Piciformes; family Picidae; genus Colaptes; species Colaptes auratus. The sequence goes on along the minus strand of CM037646.1, from coordinate 47,189,327 downwards.
ATTGGATCCATTTCCCTTTTGTAACGTCTACTTACTTACTCTGTGTCTAGAAAGTGTTTCTCACTTCTAAGCAGTCTCTGCCTCCCATTTCCGCTCAGCTCACTGGATCAGAAATCTCTCAGTCCTTGCTTAGCCCTTAGTGAGGTAAAACAATGTTAATGTCTAGGGGAATTTTGCCTGAGAACATTACAGGAACTGCTTTAATAGCATTGGAAGCTAAACCACAAGAAAGCAGTTCACACCCTTGTTATTTTTGTGTCCCTATCCACTGTAGTGCCTATAGATATAAAGAAAACCAATAAATAAAAAAAGGTAAATATTAAAACTTTAGAAGGATTTTTAATGTCTTCTTTATATGTGCTGTTTATATTTGTATATACAACTATAGAAATGTATTTTATAGTTGTTTATATTTGCTGTTGCCTGAGACTCCTGTCAAGAGCACATTTGTAAGAAGCACAGCAGTCATTGATCTAGATCCATGTAGCTACAGAAACTTTAATCTATTTGTGTATTTTCATGTCACTCCTGTCACCCTTGCAAATGCCTGAATCATTGATGCAGGCCTTTAAAGTGACAAACATTAAAAATGAGGCAGAAAGTGCAAATCAAATTTAGAACAAACATAAAAATGCACGTGGAACCGTTTCCCTTTCAGGCCTTTCATGTAAGGCTTTCTCAAATCAATGAAATCATGAAATGCGTATTTAGCAAGATTTACAGACAACTGATCCGCAATCCTGTTTGCCCTCAGAATCCCAAATACAACCTGTAGCATGCTAAAAGCAGAAAAGGCTTTGAAGAGTCCTGACTGTGGAAATTCTTCCCCAGTAAAAAAGGTTGAGTCAGTTTCTAAGCAACCTGGCTCTTCTAAATCCCCTTCATGCTTTTATAGTATCCCACCAAGTGACCCTGCTGGAAGAGACTAGTTAGAGCAGTCGCAGGCATCACAATGATTTCTGCCTGCCAGGCTTGTTTGTTATTCAAAGTTTTTGCAGGATGTCTGCTATACAGCCTAATAAGCCCCCATAGAAACCAATGTCTAAGTTGATTCCCCTGGCAGCCAAATTCTTTGCTACATCTAAAGAAAGTGACTTACTGGCAACAGGCTTGCCTCCCTTCTTCTTTCACATCACTGCTTGCATTTGCATGGACACACACAAACCCTGACAAGAGCCTAGACAGCCTGATGCATGAGATCTTCTCTTTGAACCTCTTTCCTCATTGTCTAATGCTGGTTTATTGTCTTTACCGGGGTCTCAGCTGTAAATGGTGTCTGACTATAGCTGTAGGGTAGGATGACTAATCTACAAAGATAAGGCAAGAAAGCGTTCTTTAATTCACTTCTTATTACAGTTCACCAGACCTGTTGACATCTGTGAAATTGCTCAGGTCACTGCAATGTCTCTTCAGAAACAGTGATCCATTATAAACCTAATCTGTTGCACAACTGAAAACTTGATCTATGGCATGTACCAATCCTACCTAATGGCCTTACATCGTATATTGTGTACCCTTGACATGCAATTAGATGTTTATGAAGACACGTGTTGCTTGTAATTATAACCCTGCTAATATCCTCATTCCCAAAAGCAGCATTAGTGTTTGCTAATGAACTGCAGATTAATTGTCTTTGAATTAGTTTCTACCCCACCTCTGCCCCTCAAGCATACTGGATGGCACAAATTTTGCTTGGGGGACCTTCAAAGGATTTCTTGTTATGAGAGCAGATTCCAGTGGCCTGTGCTATTATTATTTTTTGTTTGTTTGTTTTAATTTGGTTTAGCTTCTTTTGAATTCATTTCTTCCCTAAAAATGTCCTGAATTTGAACTGGGCAATAATGTGTTAAAAAAAAACAAAAAGAAAAACAGACAAATTACACAAATCAGTACAAATAAATTGCATGGGGGATATGGTAAGAGTAGATCTTACTGTTGCCATTTTCTCTGAAGCATCCAGCGACACAGTGCTGGTAAATTCAAGCAAGCTTGATCACAGAAGCACAGTCACCAAGGTTGGAAGAGACCTCAAAGATCATCGAGTCCAACCTGTCACCACAGACATCATGACTAAACCATGGCACCAAGTGCCACGTCCAGTCACCTCTTGAACACCTCCAGGGATGGTGACTCCACCACCTCCCTGGGCAGCACATTCCAATGGCTAACAACTCTCTCAGTGAAGAACTTTCTCCTCACCTCCAGCCTAAACTTCCCCTGGCACAGCTTGAGACTGTGTCCTCTTGTTCTGGTGCTGATTGCCTGGAAGAAGAGACCAACTCCCTCCTGGCTACAACCTTCCTTCAGGTAGTTGTAGACAGCAATAAGGTCTCCACCGAGCCTCCTCTTCTCCAGGCTAAACAACCCCAGCTCCCTCTCCTCATAGGGCTTGTGCTTGAGGCCTCTCCCCAGCCTTGTTGCCCTTCTCTGGACACATTCAAGTGTCTCAATGTCCTTCTTAAACTGAGGGGCCCAGAACTGACACAGTACTCAAGGTGTGGCAGTGCTGAGTACAGGGGCAGAATGACTTCCCTGCTCCTGCTGGCCACACTATTCTTGATGCATGCCAGGATGGTCTGAGTTCAGCCAAAACAGCAATAGCATACAGACACCAAGCACACAAGACGACCATTGGACTTGCTAATTCCACATACCTCTGCAATGTATTTTAAGAACAAAATAATGTTAATCCTGAGTCTCCTTTTGCTCTGAATACCAAAAATGCTTCTTAGTTTTCACAGTATCACAGTATCACAGTATAACCAAGGTTGGAAGAGACCCCAAGGATCATCAAGTCCAACCTGTCCTAACAGACCTCACAACTAGACCATGGCACCAAGCGCCACGTCCAATCTCCCCTTGAACACCTCCAGGGACGGCGACTCCACCACCTCCCTGGGCAGCCCATTCCAATGACGAATGACTCGCTCAGTGAAGAACTTCCTCCTCACCTCGAGTCTAAACCTCCCCTGGCACAGCTTGAGACTGTGTCCTCTTGTTCTGGTGCTGGTTGCCTGGGAGAAGAGACGAACCCCCTCCTGTCTACAACCACCCTTCAGGTAGTTGTAGAGAGCAATGAGGTCACCTCTGATCCTTCTCTTCTCAGGCTAAACAATCCAGCTCCCTCAGCCTCTCCTCATAGGGCTTGTGCTCAAGGCCTCTCACCAGCCTTGTTGCCCTTTTCTGGACACGCTCAAGTAGCTCGATGTCCTTCTTAAACTGAGGGGCCCAGAACTGGACACAGTACTCAAGGTGTGGCCTAACCAATGCAGAGTACAGGGGCAGAATGACCTCCCTGCTCCTGCTGGCCACACTATTCCCAATACAGGCCAGGATGCCATTGGCCTTCTTGGCCACCTGGGCACACTGTTGGCTCATGTTTAGGTGGGTGTCAATCAGCACCCCAGGTCCCTCTCCGTTGGCAGCTCTCCAGCCACTCTGACCCCAGCCTGTAGCTCTGCATGGGGTTGCCGTGGCCAAAGTGCAGCACCCGGCACTTGGACTTATTAAATGCCATCCCATTGGACTCTGCCCATCTGTCTAGTCGGTCGAGGTCCCTCTGCAGAGCCTTTCTACCCTCTAACTGACTAACATCTGTTCCCAACTTGGTGTCATCTGCAAACTTGCTGATGACTGACTCAACCCCCTCATCCATATCATCAATGAAGATGTTAAAGAGGATGGGGCCCAGCACCGATCCCTGGGGGACGCCGCTGGTGACTGGCCGCCAGCCGGACACGGCACCATTCACCACCACTCTCTGGGCTCGGCCCTCCAGCCAGTTCCTAACCCAGCACAGAGTGTTGCGGTCCAAACCACGAGCTGACAGTTTAGCCAGCAGTTTACTGTGGCTTTACCTTTGTTGTCTAAATCTGGGTAATATCTGCTCTGACTATGCATGACTAGGATTCACTCTCTGAGTTCACACAAACAACTCTCAGAATTCATGATTTGAAAAAAGCAGATCCTTGCTTCCAAACTTTACATCAAGCTGCCAACTTCACAATATAATACTTGATTCACACAGCATGAAAGCTTTCATTCTCTGCCAGCAGCTGCTTGCTGAGCTATTCCTACCCTCCTCTTCTTTCCTTGGCAGATGATATGTTAAAAAAAAAGGACTAACCAGGATATGCACCAGCTGCAGGTGTACCAAATGGGACAAGCAGACACTCAAGAGGAGCAAGATAGGATGGAGTTCTTCCTCCTTCATGGGGCTGATTTTAAGTGCCATAATGAAGGCAATGTGTATACTTCGTTGGTGAAAACACTGGATATGTTTGCAGCACATCTCCTCACTTGTTACTGGTGTTTGCTAGAGTCAGGTATGATTTGTTTTGGTAGCATTAATTAAGGAGATAACTCAATGTATTTAAAATAAATAAATGAATAATATAAGCCAAGTACATAGACTTTGAGCCTACTGTAATCCTGAGGGAGTCCATATACAATGTACCAACCATAGAATCAACCAGGTAAGAAAAGACCTCAGAGATCATCAAGTCCAACCTATTACCTAATACCTAACACCTCATGACAACTAAACCATGGTTTCAAGTGCCATATCCAATCCTTTTTTGAACACCTCCATGGGTGGGGACTCCACCATCTCCCTGGGGCAGCACATTCCAATGGTCAATTATTCTGTGAAGAAAATAATTTATTATATGCAGGTCTGCAATTTCATCTATCATGACAGACATTGACTTTTTTAGACCTAAGCCTTTCTTACATGGAAATTGAAGATTGTCTCAGACAGAAGTTCTACTGTCACACATTTAGGTTCAAATGAAAATAGCTGCACAATACTAATCACAGAATTTCAGGGGCTGGAAGGGACCTCGAGAGATTGTGCAGTCCAACCCCCCTACCAGAGCAGGTTCACCTACACCAGATCACACTGGAACGCATCCAGGTGAGGTTTGAGTATCTCCAGGGAGGGAGACTCCACAACCTCCCTGGGCAATCTGTTCCAGTGCTCTGTCAGCCTCACAGTAAAATTTTTTTCCTCATATTCACACGAAACTTCCTATGACCAACTTCCAACCCATTGCCCCTTGTGCTGTCATTGGGCACCACCAAGAAGAGCCTGGGTCCATCCCCTTGGCACTCACCCTTTACATATTTATAACCATTGATGAGGTCACCTCTCAGTCTCCTCTTCTCTAAGGTAAAGAGCCCTCAGCTCTCTCAGTCTCTCCTCAGATACATCTTCATTGGTGCCACGGTTTAGTTGTTTAGGTGGGTTGTATTGTATTGTATTGTAATGTATTGTATTGTATTGTATTGTATTGTATTGCATTGCATTGCATTGCATTGCATTGCATTGCATTGCATTGTATTGTATTGTATTGTATTGTATTTAGGTGGGTTGGATTGGTTGATGGGTTGGACATGATGATCTTGAAGGTCTCTTCCAACCTGGTGTATTGTATTGTATTGTATTGTCTCTTGTGAAACAAAACCCATAACCATCAATGAAATATTCCAGGCAGTGAACTTCTCAGGCTTTTTGAAATTCACATAAATATTTCTTTAAAAGAAAATATTTTAGTCAATTAAATTTAATCTTGAATAAGCAAAGACATTGTTGAATGGAAAGCACAATGTGAGCCACAGATAAATACAGAAGAAAAATGTGAATTAACAGTTTTATCTTCATTAAAGACCTACTGATACCTACTAATGGACATCTCTTGCATAGTTTCATAGCTGGACATGAAAAGAGGGAGAAGTATGTTTTAAGTCTCTGAAAATATGTGGTAAAATCAAAATCATTTTCCAAGTTTTCCAGTTGGTGTGCACCATAGAACACCAAAGTGAAGGGAAAACAGTCTCTAAACTTACCAAATAAACTCATTTAAATATTCAGAATTTTTAGTCATAGTGGTGGTGGAGGTCTTACTAAGAGAGGGAAAAAATCTCATCCATCTCATCTCATCTCAAGCCAATCACATCCTGGGCTTGATCAGGAGAAACACAGCCAGCAGGTCGAAGGAGGTGATTCTTTCCCTCTACTCTGCTCTGGTGAGACCCCACCTGGAGCACTGCGTCCAGTTCTGGAGCCACTATTACAGGAAGGATCTGGAGGTGCTGGAACATGTCCAGAGAAGGGCCACGAGGATGAGCAGGGGGCTGGAGTACCTCTCCTATAAGGACAGACTGAGGGAGTTGGGGCTGTTCAGTCTGGAAAAGAGAAGGCTCTGAGGAGACCTTATTGTGGCCTTCCAGTATCTGAAGGGGGCTACGAGAAAGCTGGGGAGGGACTTTTGAGGGTGTCAGGGAGTGATAGGACTGGGGGGAATGGGAAAAAAAACCTAGAAATAGGTAGATTCAGATTGGATGTTAGGATGAAGTTTTTTACCATGAGGGTGCTGAGACACTGCCACAGGTTGCCCAGGGAGGTGGTAGAAGCCTCTCCCCTGGAGGTTTTGAAGGCCAGGCTGGTTGTGGCTCTGAGCAGCCTGATCTAGTATGAGGTGTCCCTGCCTGTGGCAGGGGGGTTGGAAGTAGATGATCCTTGAGGTCCCTTCCAACCCTGACAATTCTCTGATTTTATGATTCTAAAATAAAATAAGCAAGAGTTGTATCTGTGTAGGAGGCTAAACCTTCTCTGTAACAACTGATCAAAATGCTAGTGACATCTCAGAATAATATATGAAGCATCTTGTACATGAGCTGAGCTATCTATCTTCTCAGCATATGCTTCTGACGGGGTTGCTTTATCCTCAGTGAGTTTCTTTCAAGTAGTTTTGCCTGCAGGGAGCATAGCCACCCTCACTGTGCAGGAGGTGAGGATTTTACTATGTGCCTGAAATTTTAAAGTAGTGAGTCATCACCCTTCACAGGTTTTTTGCAGCATTATTGCTCAGTGGCAAGTGTATGGAAAGAGTTCAAAGAACAGTGTGGAAGTGATCCAGATTTTCTGGATTTTCACACAAGAAAATAAAGAGAATAAAAATCAACTAAGTTGCAGCTATTTCATAGAATCATAGAATGGTCTGAGTTGGAAGGGATCTCTGAAGGTCATCTAGTCCAATCCCCCTTCAGTGAGCTGGAACATCTTCCAACTGTATCAGTTTGCTCAGAGGTCCAGCAATCCTGACTTGAATATCTCCAGGGATAGGGCCCCAACCACCTCCCTGGGTAACATCTCCTGTGGTCCACCACCTTCATAGCAAAGAACCTTTGAAGGGAAGAATCCAGAGGGAAATCTGCTGAGTAAGTTAAGTGATTTAATTAATAGAATCCTCAGTCCCTGGCTGATGAGGATGATGTCATCTTCATTAAGCAAAATGTTTCTGAAACGATGAATGAAATGTTCTCCTTTAATGAGAGGCATCGTAGTACACATGGCACATGAAGAAGTGATACTCACATTTGTGTTCAGGTTGCTGAATGTTACCCATTTCCTAAGTGATATTTACACTGGAAATGTAATTAATAATCCAGAAGAGAAGGCACCAAGAAGACCTTATTGTGGCCTGCCAGAATCAGAAGGGGGCCTACAAGAAAGCTGGAGAGGGACTTTTTAGGGTGTCAGGGAGTGGTAGGACTAGGGGGAATGGGAAAAAAAAGAATAGAAATGGGTAGATTCATATAGGATGTTAGGAAGAAATTCTTCCCCATGAGGGTGGTGAGGCACTGGAACAGGTTGCCCCGGGGGGTGACAGAAGCCTCATTCCTGGAGTAGTTTAAGGCCAGGCTGGATGTGGCTCTGAGCATCCTGACTTAGTGTGAGGTGGTGAGGGGTTGGATCTAGATGACTCTTGAGCTCCCTACCAACCCTGACAATTCTGTGACTTTCTCTTTACAGATGTGAACACAGACTCCACTTTCTATAAGCAAACATTCAATTGCTTTCTTATTTCACTCATTTTAACTTAAGAATGTGGACTACTTTTTAACTGAAAATGACTGTATTTACTCTGCAATAAAAAGCATATTCTGGATTTAAAAGCAACAAATTGTACTGATTTGGTGTATTGTCTGCTAGTAATTTTCTTGTTATTCCTTAGATTACAGTCTATGACTGCTCTGGTTTCAAATGCAGAGCTACAGGCTGGGGTGGGAGTGGCTGGAGAGCTCCCAAACAGAGAGGGACCTGGGGGTGCTGATCGACAGCCGCCTGAACACGAGCCAGCAGTGTGCCCAGGGGGCCAAGAAGGCCAACGGCATCCTGGCCTGCATTAGGAATAGTGTGGCCAGCAGGAGCAGGGAAGTCATTGTGCCCCTGTACTCAGCACTGCTTAGGCCACACCTTGAGTACTGTGTCATTTCTGGGCCCTGCAGTTTAGGAAGGACATTGAGACACTTGAACATGTCCAGAGAAGGGCAATGAGGTGGGGAGAGGCCTCAAGCCCAAGCCCTATGAGGAGAGGCTGAGGGAGCTGGGATTGTTTAGCCTGGAGAAGAGGAGGCTCAGGGAAGACCTTATTGCTGTCTACAACTAACTGAAGGGAGGTTGTAGCCAGGAGGGTTTTAGTCTCTTCTTCCAGGCAATCAGCACCAGAACAAGAGGACACAGTCTCAAGCTGTGCCAGGGGAAGTTTAGGCTCAAGGTGAGGAGAAAGTTCTTCACTGAGAGAGTCGATCACCACTGGAATGTGCTGCCCAGGGAGGTGGTGGAGTCACCATCCCTGGAGGTGTTTAAGAGGGGACTGGACGTGGCACTTGGTGCCATGGTCTAGTCATGAGGTCTGTGGTGACAGGTTGGACTCAATGATCTTTGAGGTCTCTTCCAACCTTAGTGATTCTGTGATTTTGTGTTTAAAGAAAAGAAGCATCAAATGAGCACAGAAATCAAAGGATCTTTTTCACCTATTCTATATCTGACTTTTCAAGGAACAGTCAAATAAAAAAAAAAAGACTTTGCAGCAATATATTATAGAAAACAGTGCCTTATATTAGTAGGTTCAACAAATTGCATGCAGATTTACCAATCAGGACTTACAAACATCATAGTAAGAGGCATGATCTTGCACAAAAATGTCAGTGATTCTTTTGCTTTGTTTTGGGTCAAGAGAAGGAAATTATTTCCATGTGACACCATCATAAGCACCTCTGAAAGGGCTTTCCAGTATTTCTGGCTACACATTTCTCTTGGGAGAAACCAAGTGAGATGTCTTATTACCACAACAATTAGACTTGATGAATTGCAGCCATGACAAACCATACTTCAGATTCATGGATTATGAATAATCAGTTGTGACTCATAAGACTGAAGTGTACCCACTAAATGCACCAAATGACTCAGACATTAGAGTAACTCAGTTTCATGTATCCTACAGCTTAATAATGTCTGCAGCCCCAAAGGAGATTTACAAGTCTCTCTCCATACTTTACACAAAAAGTTTGCAGAAGCCAGCGTCCCAAGTGGAGAATTACCTAAGCTGGTCTTCTGGGAGTTAGACTTCACTCCTCTTAGAAATTCAGAAGGCTCATTCTGCCTGGGCTTGCTTCTAATGCATGGAGAAGTTCCTTAAGTTTGGTTGTCCAGTTAGCACAGAAAAATAGAGAACTTCCTGCAGAAGCTCCATAAGCAGGGTCATCTATTTAGTAAAGAACAACAGAGGCATTTTTCCTGTGCTTTTCCCTCCATTTTGACTACAGAAGTTAATTCAACTCTTTTCATGACACATATTTTTTGAGAATCATGGAAAGCACAGTGTGGATTTTGGAGAGATCATCTATTTGATGTAATTGCATTCAAACATTTTAAATAGGAAATACTCTGAATTTCAGAAAATACCTTAACTTTGAAAAGCTAAAATGAATCATGAAGTCAGCCAGCTGTGAATCTTCGAAGAGGTTCACCCCAAATAAACATGAGGATACTTCTGAAATGAGGCAACATATATTTGCAAAATATTGCTGGCTACAACTACCTGAAGGGTGGCTGCAGCCAGGTGGGGGTTGGTCTCTTCTCCCAGGCAACCAGCACCAGAACAAGAGGACACAGTCTCAAGCTGCACTGGGGAGGTTTAGGCTGGATGTTAGGAAGAATTTCATCACAGAAAGAGTAACTGGCAATTGGAATGTGCTGCCCAGGGAGGTGGTGGAGTTACCATCACTAGAGGTATTTAGGAAGAGACTGGATGGGGTGCTCAGTGCCATGGTTTAGTTGATTAGATGGTGTTGGGTGATTAGTTGGACTTGATGAGCCGGACTTTCCAAGCTTTAATTCCATCCTATCCATCCTCCTTATCCTATTCTATTCTATTCTATCCTATTCCTATTCCTATATCTATCCTATCCTATCCTATCCTATCCTATCCTATCCTATCCTATCCTATCCTATTTAGCGCACACTACTTAGCACTGCCAAATCTCAGCTGGACTATTTTGAGATGCCAGACTTTTCAGAAGTCTTCATGCTGAAGAAAGATATTTGGAAAGCATGGAAGATAAGGCAGAAAAATGCAAATATTTTGTAAGAAAACGTAAGGTTTGTGGTAATTTGAAAGTCTGTGGTGGGCTTTAGTTGCTTAAGCTTTGATGTCTACAGCTGTTTTAAAGAGCCCACATGTCCTGCTTATCTTCTAGCAGCCGTTTCCAAAGGACAGGCATCTCCTGTAGGCCCGGTATCATACTTGGTAACTAAGGAAATATTTAGTGCTTTAGAAGGTATGAAAGGACACAAATGGAATGGGTTGTCGAGGGAGGTGGTTGAGGCCCCGTCCCTTGAGGTGTTTAAGACCAGGCTGGATGAGGCTCTGTCCAGCCTGATCTAGGGTAGAGTGTCCCTGCCCATGGCAGGGGGGTTGGAACTAGATGATCCTTGTGGTCCCTTCCAACCCTAACTGAAACTATGAAACTATGAATTTTGACACCTGAAGATCAAGTTGTTAGCAAAAAAAGAAAAAGGCTGTAGAAAAAATCTGAAGTAGTTTTCAACCACAAAGATTTCAATGACTTAGGTCGCCAAGATTCTCCTGTGGAACAAGCTTAGAGTCATTGCCTCTGGAATTCCGTTTAACAGACATTTGTTTCCAAAGTTATTTTTTTGGTTGTGGTTTGTGTGGTTTTAACTGTTTTCTTTAAGCAAATATCTTTTAATAGATCAAGGACTCATTCAGTTATTCAGATACCCTGAATCTTACGCAGAACAGAACACCAACTTCATTGATACATTGCAGCTTTTCTATTCATCTTAACCTGCGATTGCCATCTGGGAATTAATCTCATGTAAGTGACTGATTCAAAATTATAGAAGTTTAATATTATTTCATCGTCATCTCATGACAATGAATGTTGAACTTCCAGCAGTTCTGGCTTAAAAAAATGGACTAAGGAAGAAAAATTTCCTCCAAAGGTTTCTTCTAAAACTAAACAGGAAACAGGGTGAAATACACGCCTGACAACTATCATACATATAAATGCCACCCTGCTGAGGAGAAAACAATTCACATTTTAGAATATATACAGCTGATTGTTTAGCAAGAGTAGGGTTTAAGTAGTAAGCTTTAAGCCTAAACTTTCCTACATATATGCCAAATCATGCTGAGAATAGAAGGCAGTCAGTTAAAGAGAGAGGAATCCAAAGGAGGGTGGGGAAGGGGCAAGCAAAACAAAATAAATGGAGCTTCCTGTGGTTTCAGGTAATTGTTTTTCTTATAGTGTTTTTCCTGATTCTTATCAGGAAGCCTAGCCCCCAAATCTTGCTGCAACAGCTTTTGTGCAGATCATAATTTAGTCTTCATTTCAGATTAATGGCATCTGGGTGCAATATCTCTTCAGGTAAGTTTTCCTGAAATGACTTTTATGGCTGTTGCTTTAGCATTACTTGAACCAGAAATCATGGTGGAGAGAGTGTGGGGTGGTTATAAATTAAGACACAATTAAATTTTCATTTCAATAATTTCACAAAACTGAAACTGCTCCAGTAGTGGAAAGATCTATGATAAACTGAGATAAGAGGTCAGCAGAAACTCTGAAATGTCTCAATGTTTTCTTTAGTAGAAATGTGGCAGTCTGCAGTATCTATGTGTTAAGACAATGCTAGGGTAAGTTAGAATAGAATAGAATAGAATAGAATAGAATAGAATAGAATAGAATAGAATAGAATAGAATAGACCAGACCAGGTTGAAAGAGACCTTCAAGATCATCTCGTCCACCCTATCATCCAACCCACCTAATCAATTAAACCATGGCATCAAGCACCCTATCAAGTCTTCTCCTGAACACCTCTAATGATGGTGACTCCACCACCTCCACGGGCAGCCCATTCCAATGGCCAATCACTCTCTCTGTATAGAACTTCCAACTAACCTCCAGCCTAAACCTCCCCTGGTGCAGCTTGAGACTGTGTTCTCTTGTTCTGATGCTGGTTGCTAGAGAGATGAGACCAACCTCTTCCTGGCTACAACCACCTTTCAGGTAGTTGTAGAGAGCAATAAGGTCACCCCTGAGTCTCCTCTTCTCCAGGCTAAGCAACCCCAGCTCCCTCAGCCTTTCCTCATGGGGCTTGTGTTCCAAACCTCTCACCAACTTTCGTTGCCCTTTGACTTTTTAGGGTCAGGGAGTTATAGGACTAGGGGGAATGGAGCAAAACTAGAAATGGGTAGGTTCAGATTGGATGGATGTTAGGAAGAAGTTCTTCCCCATGAGGGTGGTGAGACACTGGCACAGATTGCCCAGAGAGGTAGTAGAAGCCTCATCCCTGCAGGTTTTGAATGCCAGGCTGGACATGACTCTGGGCAACCTGATCTAGTGTGAGGTGTCCCTGCCCATGGCAGGGGGCTGGAACTAGATGATCCTTGAGGTCCCTTCCAACCCTAACAATTCTATGATTCCGTGAATCCTCATTATTTCCAAAAACAACATCAGTCACCTCAGCTTGGTCATCTTCATATTTGTTTTTAAGAGAAATCCTTTTATTTAGTTATTTATTTTATAAAGAATCAAAACAAGCAACCTTTGAAAGATTAGGCTGGAAAATAAAATAGCATCATCAGCTCTCCAAAATTGTAAACTCTACAGACAATACTTTCATGCAGTGTGACAATTCATCTCCTCTTTCTCCTTTAATAGAATTTTGGGACCAAATATTTTTTTTAAGACAATCTGATTAATGTATCTTGTTACCTTTGTTTTATAGCTTGTACTAAAGCTTTGAAGACTGTCTTCAGTTTTGGATACTGGAAGGGAAGGCCTTATTGCTCTTTACAACTACCTGAGAGGAAGTTGTAGCCAGGTGGGGGTTGGTCTCTTCTCCCAGGCAGCCAGCAACAGAACAAGAGGACACAGTCTCAAGCTGCACCAGGAGAAGTTTAGGTGAGAGGTGAGGAGAAAGCTCTTCACAGAAAGAGTAATTGACCATTGGAATGTGCTGCCCAGGCTGGTGGAGGAGTCCCTGTCCCTGGAGGTGTTCAAAAAAGCTTTGGATGCAGCACTTGGAGCCATGGTTCAGTTGTCATGATGTGTTAGGTATTAGGTAATAGGTTGAACTTGATGATCTCTGAGGTCTTTTCCAATCTGGCTGCTTCTGTGATTCTATGATATTACTGGTCTATGTTCTCTATTGCTTTAATTATCAACAAGCCAAATACCTACTTGAAAGCAGTAGATATTCATCCTTCAAAAAGGGATTGGACATGGCACTTGAAGCCATGGTTTAGTTGTCATGGGGTGTTAGGTATTAGGTAATTGGTTGGACCTGATGATCTCTGAGGTCTTTTCCAACCTGGTTGATTTGATGATTCTAAGGTTTTATGGAACCAAAAGCTTGGCTGTTTTCTGGAGCTATAGCAATTGACCTGGGGACAAAAGAAAATAAAAAAGAGAGAGACTATATCTTCCTACAACATCACATTATTTATATTCTTACATTGTCACAGCTGCAATCAATATAATCGACCTAGCACCTAAGTTATGGTAACATTACATGAATGATGATAATGTCTTTTTAATGCATTTAGTTAAAGTTTAAACACTCTTTGTTTTACTGAATATATCTATCCCCAGTGGTTTAAAGACAACTATTCCTATTGTATTAACTATATTAGTCAACTTCCTAATATATTAAACTTCCTTAAGTCCTTTCTAGTTAAGAAAGTGTTGATTTGATGAGATTAAGTGACAGACACGTGAAAGGTGTTAGTGATTTGTTCATGTTTACCTAAAATTGATTTCTATGGACAAAAAAAATAATGCAAGGCTCCTAAAGCTTAGATTATTCTTCTAACCTGTAGAAGTATCCTTTTGGTCATTTATAAATATGGATTAAAAGGGAAAAACATAAAAAACACTATTTTATCTTCAAGAAATAAGTTTTTCTTGTGGAGCAGGTACTTTGAATCAAACCTGCAGCACGTTTTAAGTTGTAATAATATCCAGATCTCACTTCAGGTTAAAATAATGGAGCTAACAAGTCCAAGTGCTGGTGCTGCACTTTGGCCACAACAACCCATGCAGAGCTACAGGTGGGGTCAGAGTGGCTGGAGAGCACCCAAACAGAGAGGGACCTGGGGGTGCTGATTGACAGCTGCCTTAACATGAGCCAGCAGTGTGCCCGGGTGGCCAAGAAGGCCAACGGCATCCTGGCCTGCATTAGGAATAGTGTGGCCAGCAGGAACAGGGAAGTCATTCTGCCCCTGTACTCTGCATTGGTTAGGCCACACCGCAAGTCCTGTGTCCAGTTCTGGCCCCTCAGTTAAGAAGGACATTGAGACACTTGAATGTGTCCAGAGAAGGGCAACGAGACTGGGGAGAGGCCTTGAGCACAAGCCCTGTGAGGAGAGGCTGAGGGAGCTGGGATTGTTTAGCCTGGAGAAGAGAAGGCTCAGGGGCGACCACATTGCTCTCTACAACTACCTGAAGGGTGGTTGTAGCCAGGAAGGGGTTGGTCTCTTCTCTCTAGCAACCAGCACCAGAACAAGAGGACACAGTCTCACACTGTGCCAGGGGAAGTTTAGGCTCGAGGTGAGGAGAAAGTTCTTCATGGAGAGATTCATTCATCATTGGAATGTGCTGCCCAGGGAGGTGGTGGAGTCACCATCCCTGGAAGTGTTCAAGAGGGGATTGGATGCCATGATCTTGTCATGGGGTCTGTGGTGACAGTTTGGACTCAATGATCTTTGAGGTCTCTTCCAACCTTGGTGATACTGTGATACTGTGATACAATTGAATTGCACTGCAATAATTCCTCAGGGGTACTCAGTCATGCTTCTTCTAGTAAAAACAGCTAAATGAGATCAAGGATTCAGTTTGACTCACAGTTCAGCTGCTTTGGCTGAGTTTGTGCCAAATTTGGGAAGCAAGGCATATGCAAATGATTCAACTTTACTTCTATACACAAATGTGAAATTCCTTGCAAATATCTCAGCCAGCACTGAAAATCTCTTGAAATCTAAAACTACATGAAATAGGTTTGCTTTTCTGAATATAAATGAACTGCACCCATCAATGAGGAGTTTGCCTATTAAGTAGTCACAGTATAGCCTAAAAAAAAACCAACCTAAAGACTAATCAAAATAGGAAAATACAATGAAAAAAACAATTGCATTTTCCAAGTTGTAAATCCCAAGCTGATAATTCAGTTGTTCTACAGAGAACATATGCCAGTGATATCATGGAATAACAGAATCACAGAATCAACCAGGTTGGAAAGACCTCAGAGGGATGGGTGAACATCTCCACTCCACACCTCCCTGGGCAGCACATTCCAATGGCCACTTACTCTTTCTCCTCACCTCAAGCCTAAAATCCCCCTGGCACAGCTTGAGACTGTGTCCTCTTGTTCTGGTGCTGGTTGTCTGGGAGAAGATACCAATCCCCACCTGGCTACAACTTCCTTTCAGGCAGTTGTAGAGTGCAATAAGGTCTCCTCTGAGCCTCCTCTTCTCCAGGATAAACAATCCCAGCTCCCTCAGCCTCTCCTCACAGGGCTGTGCTCCAGACCCCTCCCCAGCCTCGTTGCCCTTCTCTGGACACGTTCAAGTGTCACAATGCCCTTCTTAAATTGAGGGCCCTAGAACTGTACAGAGTAGTCAATGTGTGGCCTAAACAGTGCTGAGTACAGGGGCACAATGACTTCCCTGCTCCTGCTGGCCACACTATTCTTGATGCAGGCCAGGATGCCATTGGCCTTCTTGGCCAGCTGGGCACACTGCTGGCTCATGTTCAGCAATCTACTCCCGATTGAATACTTCTTTGACAAGATTAACATACCAACTAGAACTTTTTTAACCCATGCACACTGGGCTCTGGGTAGGTTCAAAATCTTGTTGAGCCTTGTAAATGTTCCCATATTTTCACTGACCATGACCATATTGACAGCAAAATTATCCACCGTGACAAGCAGGTGAATATCCAATAACTTAGTGAAAGTATATTCCACAGTCAAGAAACAGAAAGAAAACCAAGTGTCTGTAGAGTGTCTCTTTAGACCTCTGTGCTTCTAAACAGCTCTTTAGAAGAATCATTTTAAAATAACAATGAATAACAAAATCCCATTCCTGGCTCTTTAGTGGATAAAATTATTAATCTGATTTGGGGTTTTTTGGTTTTGTGCTTTTTTTCATCACTGATGTCTTCAGCTAATGAAATAAAGATGAAGCTCTGAAATTTATTTCCTAGGTCAAGCCATAATATTTTCTGAATTATTCAACTGAGTGAGAAATAATAGACATCTGAGTTGCTGAATGACTTTATATACATACATACATATATATATATATGATGACATGAAAACCTCATGAGGTTCAACAACACCAAGTGCAAGGTCCTGCATCTGGGTCAGGGCAATCCCAAGCACCTATATAGACTGGGAAGGGACTGGCTGAGAGCAGCCCTGAAGAAAAGGACTTGGGGATGCTGGTGGATGAGAAGCTCAACATGAGCCTGCAGTGTGCACTTGAAGCCCAGAAAGCCAATCAGAGCCTGGGCTACATCAAGAGAAGTATAGCCAGCAGGATGAGGGAGGTGATTCCCCCCCTCTAATCCACTCTGGTGAGACCCCACCTGGAGTACTGTGTCCAGTTCTGTAGTTCCTAGCACAGGAAGCATCTGGACGTGCTGGAGCTGTCCAGAGAAGGCCCAAGAGGATGAGCATATCTCTGGAGCAACTCTCCTATGAGGACACACTGAGGGAGTTGGGCCCGTTCAGTCTGGAGAAGAGAAGGCTCTGAGGAGACCTTATTGTGGCCTTCCAGTATCTGAAGGGGGCTACAGGAAAGCTGGGGAGGGACTTTTTAGGGTGTCAGGGAGTGATAGGACTAGGGGGAATGGAGCAAAATTAGAAATGGGTAGAATCAAACTGGATGTTAGGAAGAAGTTCTTCCCCCTGAGGGTGCTGAGACACTGGAACAGGGCCCTTCTCAGCCTTCCTGTAGGCCCTCTTCAGATCCTGGAAGGCCACAATGAGGTCACCTCAGAGCCTTCACTTCTCCAGACTGAACAGCCCCAACTCTGTCAGTCTGTCCTCATAGGAGAGGTGCTCCAGCCCTCTGATCATCCTTGTGGCCCTTCTTTGGACATGTTCCAGCACATCCATATCGCTCTTGTAATAGGGGCTCCAGAACTGGGTGCAGTGCTCCAGGTGGGGTCTCAACAGAGCTGAGTAGAGGGGGAGAATCACCTCCCTTGATCTGCTGGCCACGCTTCTCTTGTTGCAGCCCAGGATCTGATTGGCCTTCCGGGCTGCAAGTGCACACTGAGAGCTCCTGTTGAGCTTCTCGTCCACCAGCACCCCCAAGTCTGTCTCCTCCTGGCTGCTTTCCAGCCAGTCACTGCCCAGCCTGGATTTGTGCCTGGGATTGCCTCAACCCAGATGCAGGACCCTGCACTTGGTCTTGTTGAAGCTCATGAGGTTGGCTTGTGCCCACCTCTCCAGCCTGTCAAGGTCCCTCTGGATGGCATCCAACTAACAGCATATGTTTTTCAGTCTCCAACATTCCTGAGGTAGTTATCCACAGGCTGCTACTCAGAGGAATTCTTCTTTTAAAACCATAGCTTAAGGGGAATAAAACATTGGGTCTTAGTACTGATAATGTCTGTCTGCAACTTGAAAGTGTTTATCCTCCATATTCGGTAAAATTCCAGCTTCTTTATTCCAGATGGCCAGTTCCAGAACTTGAAGTTTAAAACAGGTTTTGTTGCCATATTAATTAAGCATAGGAAGGTGGTCTTTAAAAGGGCATATTGTTTTTTTCCCCCCTAAACTACAATTCTGAGCCCTATGTAGAGTGATTTTAAATAAATAAATAAAAAGCCAGCAAAACTGTTTCCATTGCAATCAGTGAGTTTTTGAACCAGGGCCACTTATGCAAATGAAACAAAACTGAGTGAGCCATTTGCAATGCATAATTTAGCTAAAAATGTTAACCTCTCCTTCTGTTCAAGGCTTATCCACAAACAGATCACACATTCCTTGAATTTATTTCTATTTAGACATGCTTTCTGGGAAAGAAATAATTACTCTAGCGGGTTTATAATCACAATTATTCATGAGTATATGGTAACATTTATTTATAGTTGTGGCTGGTAGTAAGTGCAGATTTATTTATTATTTCGATTTCTAATTAAAATTGGGAAGTTTAAAATATTTGCAGCTACAATTCTGTAACATTTTCCTTTAAAGAGACAGGAGGACTCAGTTGTCTTGTCCTTAAGGACGTTAATATTTTGCAGGTAGTTGCTCTGTCTGATCTTGAAGGTCTCTTCCAACCTGGTCTGTTCTATTCTATTCTATTCTATTCTATTCTATTCTATTCTATTCTATTCTATTCTATTCTATTCTATTCTATCTCCAGAAAAATGTTTTTTTCAAACTGCTTTTGCTTTAAGCCTTCTCATTGGAACATATCTAATTCTGTTTAAAATGGGCTACAGAATCACATAATTAACCAGGTTGGAGAAGACCTTTGAGATCATCAAGTCCAACCTAGCCCCCAACACCATCTAATCAACTAAACCGTGGCATTAAGTGCCTCATCCAGGCTGTTTTTTAAACACTTTCACCACCTCCCTGGGCAGCACATTCCAGTGGCCAATCTCTCTTTCTGGGAAGAACTTCTTCCTAACATCCAGCCTAAACCTCCCCTGGCACAGCCTGAGACTGTGTCCTCTTGTTCTGTCACTGGTTGCCTGGGAGAAGAGACCAACCCCCACCTGGCTACAACCTCCCTTCAGGTAGTTGTAGACAGCAATGAGGTCTCCCCTGAGCCTCCTCTTCTCCAGGCTAAATACCCCCAGCTCCCTCAGCCTCTCCTCACAGGGCTGTGCTCCAAACCCCTCCCCAGCTTTGTTGCCCTTCTCTGGACATCTTCCAGCATCTCAACATCTTTCTTGAACTGAGGAGCCCAGACCTGGACACAGGACTCAAGGTGTAGCCTAACCAGTGCTGAGTACAGTACAGTGCTGAGCCTATCTAGCTTGCTTTTATGCGAGGTCACAGAGTTGTGAACACATTGGTGTCTGTGGGCCCTTTGCATGCAGAGGAAAACTTGATGACTATGCCTAGACCTCAGTGGGAGCCCTGTGGCCATGTCAGCACACTGTAAATGTCAATATCATAAAGCCCATCTCAAGGCTTTGATTTCTAACAGGCCTGGCAGCATAGCAGTGCAGCCTCCTGTTGTGTGGCTCATAAGACCCGGGGAGCTTGCATCTGTTCATGTCACGAAGAAAGCAGAGCTCTTCTGCAAAAAAGGTGCCAGATACACTTTTAGAAGCCCAGCTTCTAACACAGGAGAATATATTGTTGGGATAACAATGTAGGGAAGCACTGTGTTTGCAGTTATCTTCCATAAAAATAAGAAGTGGGAAGTGCAATTTGGTGGGCAAGACTTTGGCTTACAAGGAGAGTGATAATTTCCTATCATAGCAATAGATCCAGAAGACAGAGAAACAATTATTCTTAGTAAATTGTAAACATATTGTGCCCTAGAATGCTCTTAATTAACTAATATCAGCTGATTTTGAACAAGCAATATCTTAAACATGAGCATTTAACTGCAAGGAAGAAATGTAGATATTCTAATATGCTTATTGGCATGAAGATTGTAGTGCTAATAAAGCTAATGGCTTATAAAAAACACCAAACAAAACAGAATAATAGAAACACCAATTACAGCAAGATAATTATGGAGACTGTTCTCAACATAATTAACTAAATAACCTAAGACATTGATTGGCTGTTAACCATAAGCAAGTTTTAAATGGGAAAAGCTGGAACTACCTTACAAGCACCAATTTTACATTTAGTTCCTACAAGGGCAGAATAATTCTGCTGCAGCTTACTCAGCATCCTGTTTCCCAGCTGGTATTCCTTTGAGCTCCTGTCTCTATCATACCAACAAGGCTTAAATTAGTGAAGATATGAATATGCTAAATTGAAAAAGATCCCAGATGAAACTTATTTTATATTTGTTCAACTGAACCTTTGGGACTTACTGTATTGGATTAAAATATATATATATATGTTTTTTTTTAGCCTACAAAATGTATTCCATGTTCCTCTCAAATGAATTTAACCACCTTATTGAGGCCAACATCAGCCATTGCCAAATGACTTTATTTTTTAGTAATTGATTAGTTTACACAAAGAAGCTTGTGTTCTTGGTGCCCAAAGTCAGAACAAGAAAGTTTCTTATTAAACACCACACCCTCTATCATCAAAGGGGCAAAAATTTTGTCTTACTTTTACTCCTGAACTACTCCAAAGTTTCTACTAGCATGTGCCCCAAAATCACAGAATCACAGAATCAATAAGGTTGGAAGAGACCTCAAAGATCATCAAGTCCAACCTGTCACCCAAGACCTTATGAGAGGAATCTCATGATATTCCAGCATCACAGGAGCATAGAAAAACATGATGGTGCCCACATGCCACAACACATCAAGATTTTTGTCCTTCCTTCCAGTTTACCATAGTTTTATGTATTCATCATTCTCCTTTGATCACGTAGAATCATAGAATTGTTAGGGTTGGAAGGGACCTCTAGAAATCATCCAGTTCCAACCCCACTGCCATGGGCAGGGACACCTCATGC
Organism: Colaptes auratus; assembly: GCA_015227895.2. Lineage (NCBI taxonomy): Eukaryota > Metazoa > Chordata > Aves > Piciformes > Picidae > Colaptes > Colaptes auratus. Next base: position 47,168,333 of record CM037646.1, on the reverse strand, counting down.
TACATCAGGTTGCTCACAGCCACATCCAGCCTGGCCTTATAAACCTCCAGGGGTGAGGCTTCTACCACCTTCCTGGGCAACCTGTTCCAGTGTCTCAGCACCCTCATGGGGAAGAACTTCTTCTTGACATCCAATCTGAATCTACCCATTTCTAATTTTGTTTCATTCCCCCTAGTCCTATCACTCTCTGACACTCTAAAAAGTCCCTCCCCAGCTTTCTTGTAGCCCCCTTCAGATACTGGAAGGCCACAATTTGGTCTCCTGGGAGCCTTCTCTTCTCCAGACTGAACAACCCCAACTCCCTCAGTCTGTCCTCATAGGAGAGGAGCTCCAGCCCCCTGCTCATCCTCATGGCCCTTCTCTGGACATGCTCCAGCACCTCCAGATCCTTCCTATAATAGGGGCTATAGAAGTAATATTATATCTGGCACTTTTGTTAATATTCTTATATGTGTATTTATTCAGCCTTTCTTCCTGCAAAGGAATAATCCTTCTACTTAGGAATGCACTGAGAAGAATTTTCTAGCTCTAGGAAATTAAAGGGGGTCTACTTGGTGAGCCACAGCTGTGCTTTCTCTTTAAATGTTTGTGTGAGATGTCAGAGAATCTACTATTACTCTGCTGGAAAACATTCTTGCTCAGTTGACTCATAGATTCAGGATTGCAGAATGCAGACAGAATAGGAATTAAAAGTAAAGGAGGGCAGGAAGGTCTCCTGCACATGAAAAGTTTTCAGGGGAAAAAACAATAAATCTCAGTTTGGCCTGAGGACTGAATATTAAATTAATTTGGATCTTTGTATATTAAGGCAAATATAGAAGGTTATTTCTATTGGACAACCTAATTCAGTTCCCGTGGTAAAACTGGTAAGAATTGGCTGCATCCTGTATTAACTTACTGGTTTGATTGCTGCATATATTAATTCAATGGTTTGTGATTTAATTGAGTCCTACAGCTGAGCTTGATCTTCTAATTATGATATCAAATTCCTTGGATTAATAGTTGATGGTGCTCTGGATTTATGGTGACTGACTTGGGGGTTTGTTTGTTTGTTTGATGTTTTTTTATAAGCCCTACAAAGTAATATAAAAGCAGATTAAGGAATCAGTGACTTCAACTGGCAGTCTTACAAAGTTATGTAAGTACAGCTTTTTGCCCAATTAAGTAATTTTTTTCTCTCTCTGAAACCCACAAACTGAGTCCCAAGCAGAAAGGCAAGGCTGAAAAGGCTTTGACAGCTTGTCTGTTGAGCCTAGGCTACATATTTCCCTGAACCCACTGTAAGATGCTACTTCCAATTCCTGAGTAAACTAGTGAATTTTGAAATCAAAATAGCCTATACACTATGAACTTGAGTATGGTCATCATGAACGTCATGAAAACCAAGATTTTAACAAGCATAGCCAGCAGGTTGAGGGAGGTGACTCTCCCCCTCTACTCCACTCTGGTCAGGCCCCACCTGAAGTACTGCTTCTAGTTCTCGAATCCCTACTACAGGAAAGATCTGGAGGTGCTGGAATGTGTCCAGAGAAGGACCACAAGGATGGGCAGAGGGCTGGAGCTCCTCTCCTATGAGGACAGAGAGAGGGAGTTGGGGCTGTTCAGTCTGGAGAAGAGAAGGCTCCAAGGAGACCTTACTGTGGCCTTCCAGGATCTGAGGGCGGCCTACAAGAAAGCTGGGGAGGGACTTTCTAGGGTGTCAGGGAGTGATAGGACTAGGGGGAATGGAACAAAACTAGAAATGGGTAGATTCAAATTGGCTGTTAGGAAGAAGTTCTTCCACCTGAGGGTGCTGAGACACTGGAACAGGTTGCCCAGGGAGGCGGTGGAAGTCTCATCCCTGGAGGTTTATTAGGCCAGGCAGGATGTGGCTCTAAGCAACCTGATCTAGTGTGAGGTGTTCCTGCCTGTGGCAGGAAAGATCTGGAGGTGCTGGAAGGTGTCCAGAGAAGGGCCACGAGGATGAGCAGAGGGCTGGAGCACCTCTCCTATGAGGACAGACTGACAGAGTCGGGGCTGTTCAGTCTGGAGAAGAGAAGGCTCCGAGGTGACCTCATTGTGGCCTTCCAGTATCTGAAGGGGGCCTTCAAAAAGGCTGGGGAGGGACTTTTCAGGCTATCAGGTAGTGATAGGACTAGGGGGAATGGAATGAAGCTGGAGGTGGGGAGATTCAGGGTAGATGTGAGGAGGAAGTTCTTCCCCATGAGAGTGGTGAAGCCCTGGAATGGGTTGTCCAGGGAGGTGGTTGAGGCCCTGTCCCTGGAAGTGTTTAAGACCAGGCTGGATGAGGCTCTAGCTAGCCTGACCTAGTGTAGAGTGTCCCTGCCCATGGCAGGGGGGTTGGAACTGGATGATCCTTGAGGTCCCTTCCAACCCTAACAATTCTCTGATTCTAAGTTCCAGAAATAGAAACCCCACTATTTTTAAACAGCAGTAAACTGTAAACACAGCAACATCATGAACATGGGAGAAATGATCTATAGAGTCCACAATTTTCAACTTCTCTGCCTGTTGCAGCAGGTATGAAAATAATGTGAAAAGGAGACAAAAGCATTCCTGCAAGTTTTCTGCTCCACTCTGATCGAATGCTTTATTAATATTCAAACAAGTTACAACTTTGCCTTCAGGTTGTTCCAGAAATATTTCTTTCTTTCCTTTTTTTTTTTTTTTTTTTTTTTCTTTCCCCACAGTATTAAACCTTTTATGCCAGTAAGAAATGTCAGAACTTAAAACCACAGTTTAAATCTTCTGGCTTGAATTGTCTATTTATTCTTTTGTGCAGAGACTGAATGAGAGCGTCCATACTGTTGACAAAGCTGACATATAAATGAGACAACTTACAGCTGAGGTTCTGTGTGCTCTTGACAAGCTATAATGGAATTGTTTGCAAAGTTTTATTGAAATCTCTGCTTCCATTTATCTTTGTTAGCACAGCTACAGAAATCTGTGATATAATATTCCTGTATAAATTAAACTGACTGTAACAGAATTAGGCAAGAAGAGGAAGAGTAGCATGCTCAAGGCCTGCAGCTAGTGATGTCCCCCAGAGGTCAATACTGAGTCCAGTCTTGTCCAACATCTTCATCAACAGCCTGGATGAAGGGGCAGAGTGTGCCCTCAGAAAGTTTCCTGTGTAAGTATCATAGTATCAATCAGGGTTGGAAGGGACCACAAGCATCATCTAGTTCCAACCCCCTGCCATGGGCAGGGACACCCTACACTAGATCAGGCTGGCCAGAGCCTCATCCAGCCTGCTCTTAAACACTTCCAGGGATGGAGTCTCAACCACCACCCTGGACAACCCATTCCAGGGCTTCACCACTCTCATGGGGAAGAACTTCCTCCTCACCTCCTAGCCTGAATCTCCCCACCTCCAGCAAAAACAACTGAAAGGGAAAAAAATATTGGAGAGTGTACACAAGTTATTTTGAGAAAAGGTAAATAAAATGTTTCTGCTCGTTTGAAGAATACTGTTGATGAACATCATATAACAGGATCAGAAGAGTCAGAGAATATGTCTGCTGGGAGAGACCTTCAAAGGTCATCCAGTCCAACCCCTGCAGCGACCAGACTCACAGAAACATTCAGGTTGGAAAAGCCCCTCAGGATCACCAAGTCCAACCCAGAACCCCACTCTACAAAGTTCACCCCTAAACCATATCCCCAAGCACCACATCCACACCACCTTTAGACATCTCCAGGGTTGGTGACTCCACCACCTTCCTGGGAATCACATTCCAATGCCTGACCACTCTTGCTGTGAAAGAGTGAACACATCTTGAACTAGATCAGTTTTCTCAGAGCCCTGTCCAACCTGACCCTCAGTGTTTCAGGGATGGGTCATCTACCACATCTGTGGGCATCCTGTGCTAGTGTCTCACCACTCTTATGCTGAAAAATATCTTCCTTATATCTCTGTCTAAATCTCCCTTTTTCAGTTTAAAACCATCACCATTGCAACAGGCCCCACTAAAAATTCTGTCCCCATCTTTCTTACAGGGCCCTTTAAGTACTGAAAGCCTGCAACAAAGCTTCCCCAGAGCCTTCTCCTCTCCAGGCTGAACAGCCTGAGCAGGATGCAAATCTTGAATCACTTGTGGGCTTCCACATGCTGACCTTGTAGAGCTGTGCAGCTGGGAGGGGCTCCAGAGAAAGCAAAGATTTCAAACAAAACAGAGCCTGGGCTTGCTTTCATTACTGCTGTGTAGATTTCTTTCATTTGGAGTGCATGGACTTCATTCCTGCTGGATCTGTCTAGTAAGTGAGCTGATGGATATTGAGTTGGTGTGGCAGAAGTTCCTGCTCCTGCCAAGAGCCTTACCTTGTTCCCTGCAGTGGCTGGGATCTCTGCCAGGTGCCTGCTGCCTTTGAGGAGGGATGGGGGTGGTGGAAAAATGTGCCTGTGTTGTAGGAACATCTGAATCCCACTGTGCCAAGCCCAACAAGAGTGAATCCCATCCATTCAGCAAGCTACAGTGAGCTGTGGAGGGGACAAAGTGCTGCAATATTTATGTACCTGCTTTTCGTGATGATGCAAACTAAATGATACAGGGAATGAGAATATTCAAAATGTACCAGTATTAAACTAAGTTCTTCATAAACTTTTAAGTTTCAGACACCTATGGGTAAAGAATGCACTGCAGCAGTAAACTGAATATACTTTTCAAGAGAGAACAGCCTCAATCAATCAGCTTTTCATGACCCATTATTATTATTTGCTGTCCATTTCCTTACACCACCTCCTCCCCACATAAGAATCTCTGCACTCCTGAAGAAAACAACTCATACCCTGACCCCAAAAATCAAATTAATTACCTGAAATTTGCTCATCTTAAATCCATTTAATGTTTGAATGTTTTAGGGTGGTTTTTTTTTTTCAGAGAACTGAGGTCTCTCTGCTTACATGAACATCATAGATATCACAGAATCATGAAAGTTGGAAAAGACCTTGAAGATCATCAAGTCCAACCATAACCAACCATAACACACCCAAACAACTCAATATCCTTCTTGGATATTGAGGGGCCCAAAACTGAACCAAATACTCCAGGTGCTTTATTTATGAAGTATTGATGGGTTTGTTCTTTTTTGCATGAAGGCAAACAAAAAAAACCAAACAAGCATGAACTGCAGTTGTGTATTATGAAAGATCTATGAAAAGAAAGCTGTTTTAAAATCCCCTCCTTTCACCACCACCACCTCCCCTTTACCACTAAATCTGCATCTTTGCCACCCCACCATTTCCCCCCATCAAATCCCAGAGCACTTGGGCTCTGTTGGAGTCTCCTTCCACCTCAGGTGTGGGCACTTGGCCCTCCCCACCCACTCCCCTTTTTAATCCCCCACAGGAAAGGGAGAAGCCCCAATTTGAGCCCATCTGGGCTGAGGGATCCTCCTCTCATCGCTGGTGAGTGCCCATGGTGCACACTGGGTGATGGTGGTGGTGACAACAAAGGCCGGGGGGCCTGGTGGCCCCCCGGTTAGCTAGGAAGAGTTTTTGATTGCACTTCCACTATTGTCCATGGGTGCTGGCTGGACCTCCTTGCTCGGGCTGAGCTCCTCTGTGTGGTATTTTGGCTGGTTGAGGGTTTTGCCCCAGCTCTGGGATGGGTGCAAAAATGGTGGGGATGGAGCAGGACCTGTTTAGGTAGGGTGGAGGAGCTGCTTTGGGAGGATGAAGTGGGGTAATGGTGGAGGAGCAGAAGCTGCTTTGGAAAGATGAATCATAGTATCATAGAAACATTCAGGTAGGAAAAGGCCCTCAGGATCACCAAGTCCAACCATTAATCCTACTCTACAAAGTTCACCCCTAAACCTTATAGGAAATCACAAATACTGCAGAATAAGGAATACAAAACCACAGATTTACATTTCATTGTTCAATTTTCAAACTGTTCACCACTACTGCTTTTGGATTAAGTTGAGGTTAATGAAAGGTATGTGCCAAGTTCTAAACCCTGTGGTCCTTTGTGGCTGGCCAACTGCATGCTTAATATTTTTCCCTTAAGCATTTAATAATTCTGTGTCTCTCCAGTCTTGCCTCACAAGGTTATGCTTCATGATAAATGCTCCTGTGTAAGTAAAAGCACAGCACTTGCAACAAAGGAGGCTAAAGCACTGAAGAGAAAAAAGAAAGAAGGAGATGTATGTCCTTTTAAGTAACAGTTCTAAATTCAGGGCTGCTCATCTGAGTTTTGGTGAGAGGCTTCCATGGGATGGGAGAGTTTTGTTGGGGTTTTTTTGGTTTGTTTTTTTACTTCAAGTAACATTATAAATTTTTTTTTAGACTTATTTTGTTCAAATGAAAGCTAAAGGAAAGTTAATAGAATAAACCAGGTTAGAAGAGACCTTCAGGATCATCGTGTCCAACCCATCGTCCAACACCATCTAATCAACTAAACCATGGCACCAAGCACCACATCAGTCTCCTCCTAAACACCTCCAATAATGGTGACTCCAGCACCACCCTGGGCAGCCCATTCCAATGGGCAATCACTCTATGAAGAATTTCTTCCTAATATCCTGTCTAAACCTCCCCTGGTGCAGCTTGAGACTGTGTCCTCTTGTTGTGGTGCTGGTTGCCTGGGAGAAGAGACCAATTGCCTCCTGGCTATAGCCTCCCTTCAGATAGGTGTAGACAGCAATAAGGTCTCCCCTGAGCCTCCTCTTCTCCAGGCTAAGCAATACCAACTCCCTCAGCCTCTCCTCATGGGGCTTCTGTTCCAAGCCCCTCAACAGCTTTGTTGCCCTTCTCTGGACACGTTCCAGCAACCCAACATCTTTCCTAAACTGGACACAGTATGCAGAAGCCTGAAAGGAAAGCAAACATTTGGGGAAATGTTTGTAAACATGAAATGAATAACAACAAAAAAGCATGTTGAAAAAAATACTCCATTGCTTCTCAGCACTCATTGAGTCCCACACTCAGTGTTGGCTCTGTCACAGATGACACAAAGAAGGATTTAAAGAAGGTAAGCACATATGTTTATCATTTTATCTCCCTTTTGTCAGACACACACAGGAAAAAAAAAGAGGATTTATCAGAGTATCAGTCAGGGTTGGAAGGGACCACAAGGATTGCTGGGGACTGTGTCCCCCAGACTGAATGATTGAAGATGAGAAACTGCAAGGAGAGATGAAATGGGAGCCACCTGTTGATGGCTTAACAAGTAACTCTAATAGATGAGATGAGGGTCAGCTGCACTACCCTAATAAGTATCACCAGCCAGTAAGAGGAGGAGGTTGATTAGCCAATCCTCTGCAGCCACTCCAAGGGGAGAGCAACGAATGTGAGCTGCCATGAAGGCAGTTTCAGTCCTATGGGCTTGCTGCTGCAGCCAGGAGCTCTTGACCTGGGCACTCCCTGGCCCCCTGCTTGAATTCCATCCCCGTCGCTGTGGGTGCCGCACTGCACCCTACTGCGACAAAGGATCATCTAGTTCCAACCCCCCTGCCATGGGCAGGGACACCCTGCACTAGATCAGGCTGGCCAGAGCCTCATCCAGCCTGGTCTTAAACACCTCCAGGGATGGGGCCTCAACCACCTCCCTGGACAACCCATTCTAGGGATTCACCACTATAGTTTCTTAGTATCATCTCTCATCTCTGTGCTTTGATTTCCACAACAGCTACTCTTTGGAGGGAAAAAAAAAAACTACTAGATTGTCATGAAATCCCCACCAATACTCCCTCACTCCCTGTACAGACCTGTCAGGTGCAGAAACAATCATGGTTACTGGAAACTCAGCTGCTTTGCTATCAAAGAGGCTTTTCCCACAGCCTTTGGTCAGGCTGAGATTCCACCTTCTGCATTAAGTCAAATTGGAATGGGCTGCCAAGGTGCTGGAGTCACCATCCCTGGAGGTGTTCAAGAGGGATTGGATGTGGCACTTGGTGCCATGGTTTAGTCATGAGGCCTGTGGTGACAGGTTGGACTCGATGATCTTTGAGGTCTCTTCCAACCTTGGTGATTCTGTGATTCATGAAAACTTTTCAACTCTTCCACTTGCTTTTGTGGTACTGTAGTGGTGTGGTGGTTTAGCCCAACTGCACTGCCAAAAAGTACAGCTGAACTCAGCTGGAGAAGTGAATGAAAGCTGTATTTTACAAGCAATAATGAAATGCAATGCACAGATAGGAAATATACAGTATTTACAATACAATGATCCTTGTGGTCCCTTCCAACCCTGACTGATACTATGATCTTACACAAGAATTTACAGGAAAGCAAGCAACTTAGAAATCCTCCTCGGATTCCACCTTGGTTTCCCCCAACCTTTCTCTCTCTTCCTCTCCCCTTTCCATCTAGTTAATTAAAGAAAATAGAAGAGTACATAAAGGATGTCAGGGAAATTTCAGTTAGTTCAAAGCTTTAAGAAGGTAGTTGCTTATCTTACCAGTTTCTGTCTGGGGTCAGCGTGCATGCCAAGAGAAAGACAGAAGCCAGGGTGAGAACAGAATGGAAAGATCATCAAACTACATCCCACTCATCTACCAATGAAACTCATTTGGAATTATCTTCCTTTTGTTTTCCTTTTTACACCCAAGCATTCAGCTAGAGAATTCTGCAGCTATCCTTTCTTAAAGGCACAGCCTAAACTGTCACAGATACGGAGAAGTCCCAAAATATGCAGGGCAGGGGTCTAGCTCTCTTTGTTAGAAAGCACCTACCTGTGTTTAATTTTACCAAATGCCAGGTACACATGGATTTGCTTTTAAGTTGTTTTGTTGGTTGTTGTTTTTGCTTCTTCAGACTGCTGCTGTCTCCTGTTGTGCTAAGCTGCTTTTTTTTTCTTTCAGAAGATACTTCCCAGTGAAAGACTTAAATATTTGAATATCAGCTTGACATGAAGCTTATAATTTTAAGACATGCTTTCCTCTAATATTTATAAGTGTGTTCATCAAGACAGCAGTGCTCAATTGCAGAGGATCACTCATTATTATGCTCACCAACTAAGGGCTGAAGAAATGCATAAAAGATTTATCCTGGGGCTGATGCATCCAGATGAGAGTCTATAGAAACAAAATGTCTCCTGCTGTGAGATACAGAGCAAAGGCAACTTAGACACTGTGCATGATTTGAAATACCTTGCTGTGCTGGTTGTCCACCCAGCTTGCCAGAGGTTTTCTCTTTGAGGGGATGTGCTGTTATTGGATGCATTTCCCACATTCAGAGATGATGTAGAGGCAGGAGGGGGGAGAAATCCTTCAATCTAATTTAAGTGAATACAATTTCTCATGCCTCTTTGCTCCAACTTACTACTCTGGTCTATCTCAGGCTGCAGCAGAGTACACTTGCTACCTACTCCTTTCTCTCAGATATGATTGCATTTACAAGACAATTATTACAAATTGTCTGTATGCAGTTCTGGGCTCCTCAAATCAAGAAAGATATTGAGGTGTTGGTACAGGTCTGGAGGAGAGGGACAAGACTGGTGGGAAAACCTTGTGAGGAGAGGCTGAGGGAGCTGGGGTTGTTTAGCCTAGAGAAGACTTGAGGAGGACCTTATCAATCTCTACAACTACCTGAAGGGAAATTTTTGTAAGTTGGGGGTCAGGCGCTTCTCCCAGGCAACTGGGAGACAATATGAGAGGGCATGGCCTAAACCTGTGGCAGGGAAGGTTTAAGTTGGATGTTAGGAAGCCCTTATTCATGGAAAGGGGAATTACACGCTGGAATGGACCACCCAGGATGGTGGTGGATTCACCATCCCTGGAGGCCTTTAAGGAAAGATTGGATGTGGCACTTAGTGACATGGGTGGCCCATGGGGTGGTGTTAGTCATAGGCTGGACTTGGTGATCTCAGAGGTTTGTTCCAGCCTCAACAATTCTGTGATCTTTGTGCTTTGTTCAGTGTCAGTATCAAATAGTTACTAACAGATAGCAGATCCTTACTTCTCCTTCACATGATGTCAGGGTTGGAAGGGACCCAAAGAGATCCTCAAGTCCACCCTGCCTGCCAGAGCAGTACCATACAATCTAGCTCAGGTCACACAGGAATGCATCCAGAAAGGCTTGAATGTCTCCAGAGAAGGAGACTCCACAACCTCTCTGGGCAGCCAGTGCTCTGTGACCCTTACAGTAGTTTCCCCTTGTGTTGAGGTGGAACCTCCTGTGCTGAAGCTTGCATCCATTGCTCCTTGTGCTAAAACAAACACTTCCATTCAGTAAGATGCAATGTAAGGTAGTATAGAAACAGGAGTTTTTAACAATTGCTTTGTAAATGAAATAGAATAAAATAGACCAGGTTGGGAGAGACCTTTGAGATCAAGTCCAACCTGTCATCCAGCACCATCTAATCAACTAAACCATGGCACCAAGCACCCCATCCAGTCTCTTCCTTAACACTTTCAGGGATGGTGACTCCACCACCTCCCAGGGCAGCACATTCCAATGGCCAAGCTCTCTTTCTGGGAAGAACTTCTTCCTAACATCCAGCCTAAACCTCCCCTGATGCAGCTTGAGACTGTGTCCTCTTCTTCTGTCACAGGTTTCCTGTGGGAAGAGACCAACCCCCACCTGGCTACAAACTCACTTCAGGTAGTTGCAGAGAACAATAAGGTCTCCCCTGAGCCTCCACTTCTCCAGGCTAAGCAACCCCAGCTCCCTCAGCCTTTCCCCCCAAGGCTTGTGCTCCAAACCCCAAACATCAGCACTTCAATTCTAAAGATGATACCTGAGTGTTGTCTAGCCTGTGCATCACTGTAAGACATACAACTCCTCTTTCAGCTCTCTCCAGACATCAGTTATCATGGAGGAACACGTTGATCAGTAACAGTGGGTTGAATATTTTTTTTCCTACTTGCTTTGGCAGAAATAATATTTTCTTTTTCACTCACTGTACTCTTTTTGTTCAATCCAGGGAGAGTTCTCAAAGGCTGTGCTGCAACACAATAATTATTTGTGCTTAAAGATAGCTTACAAATTGTCTTGCTAGTATACATGCCTAATTATGTTAGAAATTTGCTTTTAAGTGTAATACTTGTTAATAAATTTCAATGCAAGCTTTAATAGGCTTGCCATTCAAAAGTGAATTAAGTTTGTATGAAGACTGTCTCTGTGGCAGCTGGTCATTAATAACAAGCCAAAAAGCTACTTTGAGCAAAGTTATCCTAGGGTTTGTTTTTTTTTATATCTGAAATAGAGCTCATGTCCAGCATGTTTCTGACGCTATTATCCTCAGAGTTATTTAGAATGTAGGCTGCTGAATCTGTGACTCATTCCTCAGCAAATTGTTACTTAAACCTTAGTCTTCCACATTCCCAACAGCAATATTGAATATATTTTTTTTCCCCCCTTGCTCTTTTCTGCAGGATTTTAGCTAACTAATGGAATTGCAGCACAGCATCCTCCTCAACTTTGGCAATCCAGTAGGGAATCTAGTCTGCTTGAGCAGAGATTTATCTGTTATATGCTGTGATTCCTATTACCTTGTTTTCATTGGCATTAGACAAAAGGTGCTCCTGGGTAAAACTAATTCAAGCAATTGAAAATTGAATTTTTGCCAGTGTTCTGTTTCAGTTTGCATTCACCAACACAAGCTATTGTGCTAGAAATATCACTTTCTCCTCCAAAATCTTTGGCTAGACCACCATCACATTTGTTAACACTGGAAGACTGATTTTAAAAAGGGGTGAGAGAAAGCTTAAAATAATCTTGCAGGACAGTTTGGATTGTTGCCTGAAGCATTATAATTTGAATGAAAAATGAGTAATGTATTTACTGGAGCATGTCTCCTATGAGGACAGACTGAAGGAGTTGGGTCTGTTCAGCCGGGAGAAGAGAAAGCTCTGGGGAGACCTAATAGCAGCCTACAGGAAAGTTGGAGAGGAGCTGTTTATAAGGGCATGTGGTATAGGAGGAGGGGCAATGGTTTTAAACTAGAGAAGAGTAGATTTAGATTGGATATTAGGAGGTAGTTCTTCACTATGAGGGTGGGGAGATAATGCAAGAGGTTGCCCAGTAAGGTTGTGGACACCTCATGCCTTGAAGTGTTTAAGACCGGGCTGGATGAGGCTTTGAGAAACCTGGTCTAGTAGGAGGTATCCTTCCTGTGGCAGGGAGGTTGGAACTAGATAATCTTTAAGGTCCCTTCCAACTCAAGATATTCTATGGTTCTATGATATTTATCAGGGTAAAAAACCCAACAAAACAAACAAAGACCAGGCTGGATGAGAGTCTGAGAAACCAGGTCTAGTAGGAGGTATCTTTCCTATATCAAGGAGGTTGGAACAAAATGATCTTTACGATCCCTTCCAACTCAAGACATTCCATGGCTGTATGATATTTATCAGAGTAAAAACCAAACAAGCCAAAAACCAACCGAACAAACAAGCAAACCCACCCCAACACCACAACAAAAACCCAACCCGTGCCTGCTATTTCAGCTCTCCTTTTGGGTATTATACTTTCATTTCCTATTAACCATAACAATGCCATCAGACAATTTTTCGATGGGATGAAGTGTTCCTCTAACAGAAAAGGCTAGATCTGGAGGAAATTAGTCCCATGAGAAGTGTTAGCAGATTAGAAGTGTCTGAGAGAACTAATACATCAACTGATTCAGTACTGCAGAGGGAGTGTCTGATTGGCATACAACATTCAGAGAGACACTTCTTTTTTTCCCAGCATTTTATTCTTCTCCTCTTATGCTAACATTTTCTTGTCTCTAGAAAATAGCTCAACAGCCCTGCACAAACAAAATAGCAAACCAACATGTACCAGAATTCCTTAAAAAAACAGAACAGAATCAACCAGGTTGGAAAAGACCTCAGAGATCATCAAGCCAACCTATTACCTAATACCTAACACCTCATGACAACTAAACCATGGCCCCAAGTGCCACATCCAATCCTTTTTTGAAGGATGGCTATCTACTGCTTTCAAGTAGATATTTGGCTTGTCAAGCAGACACAGTGAAGAGCAAGAAAGTTTCTGTGACTTCATCTGTAAAACTATGAGCCAATATTGAGGAGAAGAGGTGCTTTACTGATTTTGTTCCTTGTTCTCAAGCTTCAGAAAGTCATTTCTCTCTTTATTGGCTGTAGTTATGTGCCTGTTCTGTGAGAGCACAGGTTTTACAGTCACTGGAGTTGGATGGCTTTTCTGTGATATGGTGGCCACATGCTGAATTTCTTGTGGAGAAGCTCTTAACAGAAATAAGCAAATGACTTCACTATTTCAGCTATGACAACTATCAAAAACTAGAATGACAGTGTAAAAGGCCAGGCTGGGCACTTGGGAAGCAAAAAGATATCAGTCTCCTAACTGTTCAGAAATGACAGAGGCAATTCAGGAAGAAAGGAAAACACAGAGCAGCCTGTCTGCAGTGTGAACTGAACTCAAGTTTAGTAGATTGCATTGGTACCTTAGAAGGAACAATTTGGCCTAGTGGAAGGTGCCCGCGTCTCATTGCAGTGGATTGAAACTAGGAGGTGGTTAAGGTTTTTTTCAAAGCATCAGTCAGGGTTGGAAGGGACCACAAGGATCATCTAGGTCCAACCCCCCTGCCATGGGCAGGGACACCTCACACTAGATCAGGCTGGACAGAGCCACATCCAGCCTGGGCTTAAACACCTCCAGGGATGGGGCCTCAACCACCTCCCTCAACAACCCATTCCAGGCCTTCACCACTCTCATGGGGAAGAACTTCCTCCTCACCTCCAGCCTGAATCTCCCCACCTCCAGCTTCTTCCATTCCCCCTAGTCCTATCACTATCTGATATCCTGAAAGTCCCTCCTCAGCCTTCTTCTAGGTCACCTTCAGATCCAGGAAGGCCACAATTAGGTCACCTTGGAGCCATATTCAGCACAAAACATTCTATGGTTCTATGAACTCAGGAGGCTGGATCAAATCTGATTTCATGAAGTTCCATGTTTCAATGCCACAGACCACAGTTAAGCCCTTGAGAGTTCACATTTGAAAACAAAAGCTCAGTAAGGCAGGTGGCGCATCAGTGAAGACTTAAGATATTCCTTTTCAAGGAGAAGAGTGCAAAAGAGTTGAGCACTGAGAAATAGTGCCTCAAGGATTTATTTTTTGCACTTGAAATGCAAGGTCTTTTTTCCCAGAAAAAAGAGTCTCAGAGGTAAAAAGATATTTTAGGTGTTCTGGTCTCCTAAATGACATTGAGACCCCTCTCAGGTGGAATTTTCTCACTCCACTGTAGCTTCTGTGTATTCTGGTTTAGTCAAACAGTTTTTTTAAAGACAAGGATCAAAAATAATTGAAAAAACTCTATTTTTTCAAATGGGTATCATCTGTCTTCTGGTGAAAGGAGCATGAAGAAAGATAAAATCTAACCTAGCTACAGTTTTCTCATAAATTATCAGTGAAGAAAGGCTGCCTAAGAGAGGAAAACTTTAGAACATAGAGTTGATTTTTTTCAAGCTAGCTTTTATTTCTCTTTTCTTCATTGTGTCTACATAATGTCCTATTGATGACAATGGCACTTAGGACTAAACAAAGGCTATTGTCTACAGCTTTCATACCACAGCAACAAGTAGCATGTATGTCCCTTCTGATTCATTTGGTTTGCATAGGAGTATGAAAGGTTACTACTGTTTTGTCAACATGGTAGTACTGAATATCGGTTATTTTTCATCCTGAATCTGTGTTAACTGCCTGAATCCCAGCCTCACGTCAAGTTGCTGTAGCCCCACCGGCATTCCTGGCAGTACCTTACAAAATCACAGAATCACCAAGGTTGGAAGAGACCTCAAAGATCATCGAGTCCAACCTGTCACCACAGACCTCATGACTAAACCATGGCACTAAGTGTCACATCCAATCCCCTCTTGAATACCACCAGGGACAGTAACTCCACCAACTCCCTGGGCAGCCCATTCCAATAGCTAACAACTCCCTCAGTGACGAACTTTCTCCTCACCTAGAGCCTAAACTTCCCCTGGCACAGCTTGAGACTGTGTCCTCTTGTTCTGGTGCTGGTTGCCCGGGAGAAGAGACCAAATCCCTCCTGGCTACAACCTCCCTTCAGGTAGTTGTAGACAGCAACAAGGTTACCCAGATCTAGCTATCTATCTAACTCAGAGCAGCATTTTCACACAATCATTTTGTTCCCAAGATAAACCAAATTTCTCCAGACTTCTTTTCTTTCCATCTAAACAGCCTGCTGCAAAACATCTTCAGTCTGGAGAAGAGAAGGCTCCGAGGTGACCTCATTGTGGCCTTCCAGTATCTGAAGGGGGCCTACAAGAAGGCTGGGGAGGGACTTCTCAGGCTATCAGGTTGTGATAGGACTAGGGGGAATGGAATGAAGCTGGAGGTGGGGAGATTCAGGCTAGATGTGAGGAGGAAGTTCTTCCCCATGAGAGTGGTGAAGCCCTGGAATGGGTTGTCCAGGGAGGTGGTTGAGGCCCCGTCCCTGGAAGTGTTTAAGACCAGGCTGGATGTGGCTCTGTCCAGCCTGATCTAGTGTGAGGTGTCCTTGCCCATGGCAGGGGGGTTGGAACTAGATGATCCTAGGTGATCAAAAAATCATGTACCTGAATGTATCCAGGTGCAAAAGGCTGTTAAAATCCACTCAGGTCCACCTAGTTTGAAATTGGTGCAGTAAAGACTTGCCTTTAGCAAACTTTCATTTTATACTTCCAAGGACAGCTTCTCTGTTCTGTCCTCTTCTCCATAACTTAACTTGATTAAGTAGTTCTATTCTGATCCTATGGTAAAAAAAATGAATAACTGAAGTTCAGTCTGTGTGTGAGGGACTTTCAATCTGCCATGGGGTAAATTCTGCTCAGTGTCAAGGGCATAACTGAAGGCAGAGAATGGGCTCATTTTACGTTCCAGGTCCATGCAAAAAATCAAAGTTTTTCAGTAGCTAATATCTTTCCTACCCAGATATCCTATTAATTCAAGAACTGTGTTCTCCTTTTCTTCTTTTTTTTTTTTTGTTTTACCTCCAGGACCTCAAACTTCATAAATTTTGGTTCACTGGGAAAATTAGAGTGGGTTCAAAGTGATCTCAAATTCATTTCTCCCTAATCGGTTCACTCATTAAGCAACTTTAACCACCTTATGTAACAGCTTTTATGTTAAATAAATTATAATAAGGAATCAATAGTAAAGCTAGTCTGATCAGGGAGAGGATCAAAGCTTTAGACACAGATTATTGGCTGAATGTCCTTGGAGTGTGATCCCTGTGAAATTAAGGGCAGATGCTTAATAGTCTACAAAGTGATTTTGTTATATTACAAGTACAAAGATACGTGACCAGTCTCGTGTGCCTATAGGTTTTCAGACAGATGCAAGTGCAGTTCAACACTTTAATATGCATGAGCCACAAGCTAATTAAATTCCATTGCTTGGCACATTCATTTTTCTTATGGACTTGTAAGCAATAGCATAAACAAAAAATGTGGACATGCTGGAAGGTGTCCAGAGAAGGGCCATGAGGATGAGCAGAGGGCTGGAGCACCTCTCCTACAAGGACAGACTGAAAGAGTTGGGGCTGTTCAGTCTAGAGAAAGAAGGCTCCGAGGTGACCTTATTGTGGCCTTCCAGGATCTGAAGGGGGCCTACAAGAAGGCTGGGGAGGGACTTCTCAGGATGCCAGGTAGTGATAGGACTAGGGGGAATGGGATGAAGCTGGAGGTGGGGAGATTCAGGCTGGATGTGAGGAGGAAGTTCTTCCCCATGAGAGTGGTGAAGCCCTGGAATGGGTTGTCCAGGTAGGTGGTTGAGGCCCCATCCCTGGAGGTGTTTAAGAGCAGGCTGGATGAGGCTCTGTCCAGCCTGATCTAGTCTGGGGTGTCCCTGCCCATGGCAGGGGGGTTGGACCTAGATGATCCTTGTGGTCCCTTCCAACCCTGACTGATTCTATGTCTTTCCTGGTTCATTTTCTTAAATAGCTTTCACGTAGTCTTTCCTTCACCATTCATGTTCTCTAACATATGGTTAAATAGCATCAAGTAAAGCTTCTAATACTCCAGCAGTGCATAAAAGGTTTCTTTTCTCTGAAATTAAACAGTATTCAGATTACTCTTTAATATTTAATGGCTGCTGCAAATGGGCAGATTTGTCATTTTGTGTGCAAGGGGAGGGGTAAAAATAAAAGCAGTTGAAGTTCTTTAGAAGGAAAAAATGTCACCCAGAATGCAAACAATCTTTGTTTAAAGTTCTGCTCTGCTCTACTCTAGAGTGCAGCCTTCTAAAACAACATGCTGGAGTGCAGCTTTCATTACCTAGGTGATGTTCAGATAATACCTGTTTTATGTACAAGTGGAAGAATAGCTTATTCTAACTCTCAGCTCAGCTTGTGACCTAAAAGCCAAGGAGGTGAAATTTAGTTTGTTTTTTCTTTATTTCATTTGTTTGGGACTTTTTGTTGTTTGTTTGGGTTTTTTTCACTCCTGACTCAAGTATCACCAGTAATAAAATTCCTGTAACTGGAATTTGCCTTCTAAAATTGATCATGTGGGAAGCAAATAAGGATAAGTCATTCTTTTCTTCCATAATCTTCTTTAAAGCAAATAAATCTACTGAAAGCTTTCTTCGTAAAGCAACACAGAGGTTGTGAATGTTTAGAAGTGTCTTCAGAAGGGA
Source organism: Colaptes auratus (assembly GCA_015227895.2). NCBI lineage: Eukaryota > Metazoa > Chordata > Aves > Piciformes > Picidae > Colaptes > Colaptes auratus. Next base: position 47,150,769 of record CM037646.1, on the reverse strand, counting down.
AATGACCCTAGAGGATTCCAAGAAATGTTAAGCCCTCACAACTCTTAGCCTTAGTCACCCTTGCTTCCTTGAACCACTTGATATTATTCCTTTCTGTTCTCAAAATGAGAAAATAGCTCATGGGAATTGTTTCTGTGCTGTACCCAAGTAATCAAGCTTCAGAAACAAATGAAAACAACAGAACAAGCAGAAACAGAACAGCTCAATTTCTCTGTAGTTTATGTATTATTGCTCTTTCAAATCAAATTCTTGTCTCATCACCTGCTACTTTCAATCATCTGGTGGGGAAAGGGCACTTCCCATTCAGACTCTGATACACACAGGAATTAGAGTATAACTGTTATTCTTTTCTTCTGCTGTTTGGAGAGCAGTGAAGGGGAAAAGGACCTGAGGGTCCTAGTGGATAGAAAGTTGACCATGAGCCAGCAATGTCCCCTTGTGGCCAAGAAGTCCAATGTCATTCTGGGGTGGATTAGAAGGAGTGTGGTTAGTAGGTCGAGAGAGGTTCTCCTTCCCCTCTACTCTACTCTGGTGAGGCCACATCTGGAATATTATATGTCCAGTTCTGGGCCCCTCAGTTCAAGAAGGACCTCAGGGAACTGCTTGAAAGAGTCCGGCACAGAGCCACAAATAGGATTAAGGGAGCGGAACATCTTCCTTATGAGGAGAGACTGAGAGAGCTCTTAGCTCCCTCTTTAGCTTGGAAGAGAGGAGATTAAGGGATGACCTCATATTTATAAATATGTTCAGGGTGAGTGCCAAGAGGTTGGAGCCAGGTTCTGCTTGGTGATGCCCAATGACAGGACAAGGGACAACAGGTGGAAGTTGAGGCACAGGAATTTCCATGTAAACATCAGAGGGGAAAAAAAATTCACTATGAGGGTGATGGAACACTGGAACAGGCTGCCCAGGGGGCCTGTGGAGTCTCCCTTTCTGGAGATATTCAAAGCCCACCTGTGTGATCCACTCTAGGAGATCCTGCTCTAACATGGGGGCTGGACTAGGCGATCTTTCAAGGTCCCTCTGGCCCCTGACATTCGGTGTTTCTGTGATATAGAAGCTCTTTCATCTTAGTAATGCTTAGAATGAAAGAAACATTTTCATTCTGAGTCCACTTCTGGGTGATTCAAAGCCATATTTTAAGATCAACATGCTTGATCATTCTCTCATTTAGAATTCTTTCTTAACTGGATGTTTTGATTTGTATACCCTGCACCTTCTGTACTTCCCATTGTTGTTGGTCCATTACTTAGTTACAAGCAGTGAAAGTTATGCTTACAGATCTCTGTTGTTCAAAGCCTCTCTCCAAGACCTGTTGATCACTAGCATATACACAAGAAGCCTTTGCTGCATGTATGATGAGACACTGGTGGTGAGACACAGGTTGCCCAGGAAGGTGGTGGAAGCCTCATCCCTGGAGGTTTTTAAGGCCAGGCTGGATGTGGCTCTGTGCAACCTGATGGAGTGTGAGGTGTCCCTGCCCATGGCAGGGGGGTTGGAACTGGATGATCCTTGAGGCCCCTTCCAACCCTGACAATTCTATGATGCCAGGGAATCAGACACAAGATTTTTCAAATGTTATGGTACAGATGAGGCTTTTTAATACATGTGCAAGCACTGTTTCCAAGTGACTAATCTAGCATGTCCAGATCGCTGCTACCCAACTTTCAAATTATCATCTATGCCATAATAATAGTCAGCCCTGAGGCTGATCTGCAATCTTAATTAAACTGTTGTGAAGTCAGTTCATGATAATGCATTAATTATCTGTGGTAGTGTTGCTAAATTTCAGAGAAAGGGATCCACTCCACAACTGGCATGGATTCAGCAGATCTATAGAAGAAGATTATTACAGCTGAGCTGACAGCTCAGTGTGTGTGTGTTGAATATAGCCAGTAAGGCCCAGTTGCTGCTGCTCTAAACTCATCATGCAATGATGCTTTTATTCTCTCTCTGAAAGGAATTTATGAAGATTCAGACAACAGATATTAATGGATCCCTTAAATTCTCAACAATGTCTGTCTTATACAGAAGATTCACATTGGAACTAAACAAGATTCTTAGACCTTCTGCATACCATTACAAAGCATGTAGGCATGCATGTTATGGCTGGAGAGCAGCCCAGCAGAAAGGGACCTGGGGGTACTGGTTGACAGTAGGCCGAACGTGAGGCAGCAGTGTGCCCATGTGGCCAAGAAGGCCAATGGCATCCTGGCCTGTGTGACCAGCAGGAGTAGGGAAGTTACTCTGCCCTGTACTCAGCACTGGTTAGGCCACACCTTGAGTCCTGTGTCCAGTTCTGCACTCCTCAATTTAAGAAGGCTATTGAGACACTTGAACATGTCCAGAGAAGGGCAACAAAGCTGGGGAGGGGTTTGGGGCTCAAGCCCTGTGAGGAGAGGCTGAGGGAGCTGGGGTTGCTTAGCCTGGAGAAGAGAGGCTCAGGGGAGACCTTATTGCTGTCGACAACTACCTGAAGGGAGGCTGTAGACAGGTGGGGGTTGGTCTCTTCTCCCAGGCAACCAGCACCAGAACAAGAGGACACAGTCTCAAGCTGCACTAGGGGAAGTTTAGGCTGAATGTGAGGAGAAAGTTCTTCCCAGAAAGAGTAATTGGCCATTGGAAAGTGCTGCCCAGGGAGGTGGTGGAGTCCCTGTCCCTGGATGTGTTCAAAAAAAGGATTGGATGTGGCACTTGGAGCCATGGTTTAGTTAATCATGGGGTGTTAGGTATCAGGTAATAGGTTGGACTTGATGATCTCTGAGGTCTTTTCCAACCTGGTTGATTCTATGATTTTGGTTTGCTGGGGGGTTTTGGGTGGGTTCTTTTGGGGTTGGTTTGTTTGTTAGTTTTGTTTTTTGTTTTTCTTTTCTTAGAGTTCTATTGTACTGAGTGAATCTGGGCAATAGCAGAACAATAATAACAGAATGTAATACATACTGCTGAGCAAATATTCCCTTTTCAGATCAATATCTGTAGGAAGAGAGAAACGGTCAACAGGTACAAAAATATCTTCTTGCACAGGTAACTCATTAAGAAACAAAACTTTTTGAGTTGCCATTAATTAGAAATGTAGATCATAGGAGTATGTCCTAAGTACTGCCCCCAGCACCAAGTGTTACGTAGCTGTACTTCTCTTTTATGTTTGTAGCTGTTTCTTCCCCTTACCCTGAGTCTCCAAAGTTGTTGCACAACAAAGACTTATGCAGTTTCACAAGGGAAATGAAGCACAATAGCTATTTCTATTCTTTTTGTCCTGATGTGAGTTTGATTACCTTCCCCCTAGGCAGAGTGCAAAATCAAGTCCTGTGTACCTGTGAGATATAACCTTCCTTTACAGTGCTTTATCTCCCTGTCACCAGCAAGAAGTACTGCTGTGCCATCCTAGGTAGCCTGAGGTCTCCTTCATGTACACCATAAGTGAAGGCATCCAAACTCTTTGGGTTACAAGTGCCATGCTGATCCACGCTGGAAACCGCACATCTAGCCTTCATTTTAATCTTTCCCTTTAATCTTTGCCTCACTGATTTAATGTTTTGTCAGAAATTATATACTCTAATTTTCTGCAAGTCTTCTGCCATTTAGTAGTCTATTTGTTCTTATACCAGGGAAGAGGGATAGGAAGTGTTGGGGGGGGTTTATTTTGTCGATACTCTTTTTATCACTCATTATTTTATATGCATTTCAGATCTCTTTTTTTTCCCCTTTCAGGAACACATGCCAGCCTTTTCACTCTTATTAGTTCTTTCCATACCCAGAGCATTCTTGTTCCTTTTTTTTTCTCTCTGAATTCCCTCTAATTCTCCCTTTATTTATTTGTATGGAAGAGACCTTTGAGATCATCGAGTCCAACCCATCACCCAACACACTATCTGATCAACTAAGCCATGGCACCAAGCACCCCATCCAGTCTCTTCCTAAACACCTCCAGTGATGGTGACTCCACCACCTCCCTGGGCAGCCCATTCCAATGGCCAATCTCTCTTTCTGTGAAGAACTTCTTCCTAACATCCAGCCGCAACCTCTCATGGTGCAGCTTGAGACTGTGTCTGCATGCAGATCATTGATAAAGATATTAATGAGGATGGGGCCCATCAGTGATCCTGGGGACACCACTAGTGACTGGCTGCCAGCTGGATGTGGCACCATTCACCATCACTCTCTGGGCTCAGCCCTCCAGCCAGTTCCAGTGCAGAGTGCTCCTGTCCAAGCCACGGGCTGATAGCTTGGCCAGGAGTTTGCTGTGGGGGAGGTGTCAAAGGCCTTGCTGAGGTCCAGGTAGACCACACCCACAGGCCTCCCCACATCCACCAGGTGGGTCACCTGATCATAGAAGGAGATCAGGTTGGTCAGGCAGGACCTGCCCTTCCTAAAGCCATGCTGGCTGGGCCTGATCCCTTGGCCATCCTGTAAGTGCTGTGATACTGCACTCACATTAAAATTTAAATTAAGTTTAAATTATTAGCAAATTTCATTCTGTTATTTTACAAATTATTTTCAAGTATTTGGCAGCCTCTCTATTCCCAGAAATTGTCAAATTTTTTTTTTACTACTCTTACTACACATCTCCTGTGTGAATAGGTAAAAAAAATTGTAAATGGATCAAATACCTCCTATGAGACCCTACTCAGCACTGGTTGGGCCACACCTTGAGTCCCGGGTCCAGTTCTAGGACCCTCAGTTCAAGAAAGATGTTGAGATGCTGGAATGTGTCCAGAGAAGGGCATCGAAGTGGGGAGGGATTTGGGGCACAAGCCTTGTGAGGAGAGGCTGAGGGAGCTGGGGTTGCTTAGCCTGGAGAAGAGGAGGCTCAGGGGTGACCTTATTGCTCTCTACAACTACCTGAAAGGAGGTTGTAGCCAGGTGGGGGTTGGTCTCTTCTCCCAGGCCACCAGCACCAGAACAAGAGAACACAGTCTCAGGCTGTGCCAGAGGAAGTTTAGGCTGGAGGTCAGGAAGGAATTCTTCCCAGAGGGATTGGCCATTGGAATGTGCTGCCCAGGGAGGTGATGGAGTCACCATCGCTGGAAGTGTTCAAAGAGAGACTGGATGAGGCACTTGGTGCCATGGTTCAGTTGATGAGATGGTGTTGGGTGATAGGTTGGACTCAGTGATCTCTGAGGTCTTTTCCAACCTGGTTAATTCCATATTCGGTAACAATATGACAGCCAAATGGTAACTTTCAATGGGACAGAATCCACAGACACTTTGCAGCATAAGACTCTGTGACCTAAGTGATCTGAAAGTTCATAAAAATACTTTAAATTCTTTGATTATATTATATTCAGCAACTTATTACAATGCACTTAATAGCTGTATAAATGAGGTGTGAATGATTCCAAGGCAGAACGAAAGGAGCACATTGAACACTACATCCATAAGGGAAAATATTTCGATATTAGATGCTTACATTAGAATTTCTAATGCTTGTTGGATCTCAAGGGCAGGGGAGGCAATTCAAAAAGGGGGAAAAAAAATTATATGGGCATTTCCAGGGATTTTAGAAAATGCCCAAAAGGCATCCAGTGTCTTTCAAGTTCAAAGGGATACCCAAGTCATTTAACCATCTTCAGAAATTCCATGGCCTGTTATGCAAAGATGAAGCTCCTTCTGCCTGAACTGAAAACAGGGGGTTTAGGATTATAATTTGTAGTAGTCATTTAAAAGATACAATGTTAAACAATGAATTTTACAGGATTTAGCCACGAAATAACCTTTCCTGCCTGTTCTTCCCTTCTCCTTTTTGTTCCTCCAGTAATTATCCCTGAGACTGTAGGTTTCTTCAGTAAGAAAGAAATGGGGCAGTAGATGTTCAGAGGTATTAATGTTTCTGTCATGATAGTTTCTTGTCCACTGGGAAACTGTTCAATCAGGCCTCTGCTACAGATGGAGCTGAAAATATTTCCCTCCTCAATAATAAAGGACTTTGAAATAATACTATAAAAATGTCATTGAGGGCACTGTAGATGACTAATGAGTGACTTGAAAAGAATGAGTGCAATGTTTAGCCTTATAAGATTATTTATTGACTGGACTTTTTTCCATATCTATTTTTGATTGACCTTTTCTGAAATATAAGAATTACTCTGTCACCATATTTATGATGGTTTGGTGCTAGTGATGAATGGTAAAAGAAAGGAGACATACCACTGCAGATTTGTTCTCTTTTCTACCTCTTTTTTTTGAAGGGGGAAATAAGTCACTACTACCAACACTATGTCTCTGCTAATGACAGTCTGCACACTCAGAGTTGTTTGCACCTTTCAGCCTTGCTTGTTTTATCACAAACATGGGATCTGCAGATTTATTTTTAAACAGAGAGCCTGACAGTTCTGTGAAGGATGTCTTGGGATTCAAATTTCCATGTTATAATTTCATTCATTAAATTTCTAGGCTAAATTTGTTTAGACCACAATGTGATCACTCTTTTTTTTTTTTCCTTTTCTTTTTAACAAAACAATTTATGATGAATCCTTGACGATACAGAAAGAAATTAGGATAGTAAGAAATTACATGAACAACTGAGAGGTAAAGCAAAACAAAACTACAGCTTTGTTTCCTCCTCTTGATAAAAGCCAGGAAAGGCAGGTTCAGATTTGATACCAACATCCAGGGAATAAACATATTTGATAGCTCAGGAGCAGCTACTTTATAGAGTAGAATAAACCAGGTTGGAAGAGACCTTCAAGATCATCGCATCCAACCTATCATCCAACACCACCTAATCAACTAAACCATGCAACCAAGCACCCTATCAAGTCTCCTCCTGAACACTTCCAGTGATGGTGACTCCACCACCTCCCTGGGCAGCCCATTCCAATGGGCAATCACTCTCTCTGTGTGGAACTTCTTCCTAACCTCCAGCCTAAACCTCCCCTGGTGCTGCTTGAAACTTGTTCTGGTGTTGGTTACCTGGGAAAAGATACCAACCTCCCTTCAGGTAGTTGTAGAGAGCAATAAGGTCACCCCTGAGCCTCCTCTTCTCTATTTAAATCAGAGTAGGTAATGCTGAACAGGAATTTGTATGATTATGCCTTTCTGAAGAGTGATAGCTAATAAAATAGTCCAAAGCTTATGAAGCAAACTTGGTGACAGAAGTAAGAATACAATGGGCATGACCAAAAAGACAGTGGAGGAGAGCTTGCATCTATATTCACATGTGCTTTACAGAAAGAAATAATAAATAAAACTTGCTTAAAATCATGTAGGAAATTCTAGGAGGAAGCTAATGAATACAGAAGTAACCAGGTGGGAAAAGATCTTCAAGATCATCAAGTCCAACCTAGCACCCACCACCATCTATTCAACTAAACCTTGTAAATATCTGTAAATATTGCAAATCCTGGATATTTTGTGCATATTCATTGCATTCCATTGCAGATTGTAGTTTTGCTTGTAAATACAGGTGGCACTTGGTGCCATGGTCAAGTCAGGAGGTCTGCGGTGACAGGTTGGACTCGATGATCTCTGAGGTCCCTTCCAACCTTGGTGATATTGTGATACAGCGATACAGCTTCCATTTGCTTCCAACTGAGCTGGTCTGGCAAATTCCACGTTGGGAGGGAAATTTCAACCCACCACAGAGTCTCAATGTGTGAGAGAAGTTTAAAAAAGACTGACTGTAGGTTGTTCTTCAAGGGACATCTCAGGGATATGCAACATAAGGATTCATGTAGATTCTAATCCCTGAACGCAGGGCATAGTTATGCAGAAGTAATACAATTTTCTCTGGAGTCACTGGAAAAACTGTATCTCAGGATGCCTCATGATGTCTGGATTCTGCACATAGACAGGGAAATGAAATTCAAGTTGAGGCTCCAAATCTCTTCCATGTGACAAGGAAATATTGTTCCTTGTGAGCAGTGCAGTTGAAGGTTGCTCTTATTTTGCATGGATAGAGAGTGGCTGTGAAAGCATCTTATGTGGGACGATTCAGACCTTGAAGGCAATGATCTTTGTGGCAGACAGGAAGACACCTACCTCTGCTTAGAACACAAGTTTAGAAACCTCAGTTGTACTTTATTTCACTTTTTCATACCCAGAACATCTGTGAATCTTTTCACAGCCTCTTAGCTCTTACCATGAGATCTACTGTGTGAGAAGTTTGGTTTGCCAGATGTCCCTTTAAATTAAGATATGCAGTGCGGATTTCACCCTCTCTTAGTGCACTTTTCTTTAGTTTTTAGGAAATAATTCAAGGAAACCTAGATATCATGCCAGTTTAACACAGCCTGAGGTATTATACATCAGAAGACCCACTAACCTATTCATTTATGCTCCATTAGTGGTCAGTAAATGCAATTCAGTTAAACATAGCTAGGTTGGAAGGAAAAGAAGGGTAAGCAGTGTTCTGCACCTGGTGTTGGCCAAAAGGCACTCTTGGGGACCATTACCATGGCTCACTTCATGCATAGTAATTAAACTGTGAGGACGTCATTGTATGCAAATCATAGGATCATAGAATTGTTAGGGTTGGAAAGGGCCTCAAGTATTATCTAGTTCCAGCCCCCCTGCCATGGGCAGGGACATCTCACACTACAGCAGGTTGCTCAGAGACACATCCAGCCTGGCCTTAAAAACCTCCAGGGAGGAGGCTTCCACCACCTCCTTGGGCAACCTGTTCCAGTGTCTCACTACCCTCATGGGGAAGAACTTCTTTCTAACATCTAATCTGAATCTACCCATTTCTATTTTTTTTTTCCATTCCCCCTATTCCTATCATTACCTGACACCGTAAAAAGTCCCTCCCCAGCTTTCTTGTAGCCCCCTTCAGATACTGGAAGGCCACAATAAGGTCTCCTTGGAGCTTTCTCTTCTCCAGACTGAACTGAATCCAAATATCTCAGAGTGCGGAAGAATAGAGCTGCAAGATGTGATTTGGATTCTCCTTCTCCTGTGAAGCATGAAACATGTCAGAGTGTGTTCCTGGCTGATTAACAACAGCTGATTTGTGTTTTATCTGTCTGCAACTGGACATACTCAGTTGCGAGGCTATAAAGGAATTGAGTTAGAGATGTCCTGTATAGCCATGTGAAGATTAATATACTCTGGTGAATCTCTGACTATAGGAGTTTCTACTGGATGGCAGGCAGAAGTAGGACCATGATATATTATGTCCTAGTTTCACACAGCACAGTACAAAGCAGTTCTACTCTGAGAGGAGCTACTTACAGGGATGATGTGGATGGAAGGTAAAAATAATTTGATTGGCATGAAACACACCAAGCCTCTTCCTAAGAAAAGCTGTAGCCTGGCAATTACATTATACAGCTTCATGGAGACTAGAACCTTGCAGATGTGTGCTGCTCTGCAAGATTCTGAATGTCAGGTGCTTTTTAGTAGCCCTCATCTTCAACTAGATCCCAGGCTTTCCATAAAATTCTCAGCATGTTTTTTCTTTATATGTCTGCTGTGATTCCTGATGTATTTCATGACCAGCCATGGAGCTGGATTAAAAAGCAGTAAACACAACACTTGCCTGTAGTATTTTTCTATGGATGTCCTTCACACCCTCTTACCTCCTCTGTTTTGCTTCTTTTCTCTCTGTGGGGAAAGACTTTCAAAGTGGCTCTGCTTTGTTGTTGTTCTTTACTGTCATAGGATTGTTTAATCTGCCCTTCCAGGCTCTCATCCCTGTGTCTAGAGCTAGCAGTGGAGGTATCTTGAAGTCACTTTAATGATAAAGCAATGTCACCTTAGCAAATGAAGGGCATCTCAGAAAGACATCAGAAATTAGAAAGCAATGCCCATTTTCATAGGCTATGTTGGGCTTTTAGGTCAACACCTGTGAGCTTTCACCCTGTCTTATATTGGTGTGGTGGGTTTAATTGTGACACCCACACCACCACACCGCCCCCCAACATTAACTTTGCCAGACCAGCTCAGTTAGAAGCAAATGAAAGCTGTATTTACAGGCAAAACTACAATCTACAATGGAATGCAATGGATATGTACAAAATATCCAGGACTGACAATGTTAACAGGCATTTACAATTAACAAACAACACAAGAACCCCCCTGTTCAAAGACCAGGGGAAGCTGTCTCTCTGCTCCCCACCCCCTGTCCAAAACAGAGAAAGGAGCAAAGTAGCTGTTAGCCTTAACCAAAACAATGCAGTCAAGCTCAAGTTTAGGAAAGACGTTGAGTTGCTGCAATGTGTCCAGAGAAGGGCAACCAAGCTGGGGAGGGATTTGGAGCACAGCCCTATGAGGTGAGGCTGAGGGAGCTGGGTTGCTTAGCCTGGAGAAGAGGAGGCTCAGAGGAGACCTTATTGCTGTCTACAACTACCTGAAGGGAGGTTGTAACCAGGTGGGGATTGGTCTCTTCTCCCAGGCAACCTATGACAGAACAAGAGGACACAGTCTCAAGCTGCACCAGGGGAGGTTTAGGCTGGATGTTAGGAAGAAGTTCTTCACAGAAAGAGAGATTGGCCATTGGAATGGTCTGCCCAGGGAGGTGGTGGAGTCACCATCACTGGAGGTGTTTAAGAAGAGCCTGGATGAGGCACTTAATGCCATGGTTTAGTTGATTAGATGGTGTTGGGTGATAGGTTGGACTTTATGATCTCAAAGATCTTTTCCAACCTGGTTTATTCTATTCAAGCAGAAGTAGGTTAGTATCCTCTCCAGAGCAACAAAGTGAGAAGTCCCCAAATTGTTTTGGTACAGCCAATCTTATGGTAGGTATCTCTCCAATGAAATAGTTAAGAATTATCTCTAAGTTCCCTTTCAGACCCAATAGTGATTTACTTACATTTTCCTACTTTTCTGCTTGAAATCTGTAACAAAATGTTAAAGGCATAGCCTAAAACTACCACAGTTGGTGGAGGAGTAAATCAGTTTGGGTTTGAGAAGGGTATTGATTTCTATAGAATAACAGCATTTTCTGTGAGGAGAAAGAGTCACACAACTAATGCAAGAGAGAGGGAAGAAGGTGAATAAAGATGATTCTGTTTCCAGAAAACTCCTGGAAAGATCTTTTTTCATATGGTGGCACACTCCAGAAAGTCTTGGATGCAGTGCAGCAGGTCCAGAGTCTATCACACTACCAATTCTGAGCTATCAGAAAGCTGCTTGAACTTTTTTCCCTTTGCTTTTTAGAATCTTCTTTCTGCAGCACTTTTTAGCCTTCTGCCAAAAAAACAAAAAAAAAAAGGGGGGTGGGGGGAACTAAAGGGGAAACAGCTCCAGCTAGCCTTGGGAAAGCTATTTAGCTTGCATATTGGGGAAATGTCTTCCCCAGCTACTTACCGATGTTTTGCAATGCTGCAGCACATTGGATCAAAGACTAGAACTGCCACCTCCTGTTTACAATAGGCTGGAGCAGCCACAGAAGTGTCAGGGCTGCTTTATTCCTTTGTGTGATTGCAAATAAGACTGGCAGTGGCAGGCTGCTACAACAGGTTAATCTCTTCTTTCCTCTTTCTTCTGCAGTGTCTATGCAAACACAGCTAACAGTTTGAAGAGGAGGAGGTTTGGGGTTTGGGTTTTCTGCATATTTTCAATCATTCTTGATTATACCTAAATTATCAGTCTCAATATGCATGCAGTGTAGTTTTGAGATAATTCCAAAAGGAAAAGCATGGAGAGAAAGGAAAAGAGAACCTGACATTAATCCTTACAGGTTGTTCTGGGGGTTTAATGTATGTCATGCCGAGACAAGAACTGCTGTTGGCCATCCAGAGGGACCTTGACAGGCTGAAGAGCTGGGCCCATGACAGCCTCATGAGGCTCAACCAGACCAAATGAAAGGTCCTGCAGCTAGGTCAGGGCAATCACAAGCACTGATATAGGCTGGGCAGGGACTGGCTTGAGAGCAGCCCTGAAGAGAAGGACCTGGGGGTGCTGGTGGATGAGGAGCTCAACATGAGCCAGCAGTGTGCAGTGAAGCCCAGCAATCACATCCTGGGCTGCATCAAGAGAAACATAGCCAGCAGGTTGAGGGAGGGGATTCTCCCCCTCTGCTCCACTCTGGTGAGACCCCACCTGGAGTACTGACTTCATCCAGTTCTGGAGCCCCTAGCACAGGAAGGATCTGGAGGTGCTGGAAGGTGCCCAGAGAAGGGCCATGAGGATGAGCAGAGTTCTGCAGCTGCTCTCCTATGATGACAGACTAAGGGAGTTGGGGCTGTTAAGTCTGGAGAAGAGAAGGCTCCAAGGAGACCTTATTGTGGCCTTCCAGTATCTGAAGGGGGCTACAAGAAAGCTGGGGAGGGACTTTTTAGGGTGTCAGGGAGTGATAGGACTGGGGGGGATGGAAAAACCTAGAAATGGGTAGATTCAGATGTTAGGAAGAGTTCTTCCCCATGAGGGTGGTGAGACACTGGAACAGGTTGCCCAGGGAGGTAGTGGAAGCCTCCTCCCTGGAGGTTTTTAAGGCCAGGCTGGATGTGGCTGTGAGCAACCTGCTGTAGTGTTAGGTGTCCCTGCCCATGGCAGGCAGGTTGAAACTGGATGATGCTTGAGGTCCCTTCCAACCCTAACCATTCCATGATTCTATGTGATCAAAGGAGAATGATGAATACATAAAACTATGGTTCTAATTCATGTGAAGGCGAAAATTAATATTTGAGCTTAAAAAACAGGCTGGATCAAAAGTGGCATTTGAATTTCCCTTCTTTATATTTTAGTGCTTTTGGTATGGGAACGTATGCACTTATTTCTGTAGAAATGCATGGGCGGAATCCAACAGGATGGCATTCAACAAGGCCAACTGCCAGGTGCTGCACTTTGGCCACAACAACCCCATGCAGAGCTACAGGCTGGGGTCGGAGTGGCTGGAGAGCTGCCAAACAGAGAGGGACCTGGGGGTGCTGGTTGACAGCCACCTGAACACGAGCCAGCAGTGTGCCCAGGTGGCCAAGAAGGCCAATGGCATCCTGGCCTGCATTAGGAATAGTGTGGTCAGGGAGGTCATTGTGCACCTGTACTCTGCATTGGTTAGGCCACACCTTGAGTCCGGTGTCCAGTTCTGGGCCCCTCAGTTTAGGAAGGACATTGAGACACTTGAATGTGTCCAGAGAAGGGCAACAAGGCTGGTGAGAGGCCTTGAGCACAAGCCCTGTGAGGAGAGGCTGAGGGGAGCTGGGATTGTTTAGCCTGGAGAGGAGGAGGCTCAGAGGTGTCCTCATTGCTCTCTACAACTACCTGAAAGGTGGTTGTAGCCAGGAAGAGGTTGGTCTCATCTCTCTAGCAACCAGCACCAGAACAAGAGGCCACAGTCTCAAGCTGCACCAGGGGAAGTTTAGGTTCGAGGTGAGGAGGAAGTTCTTCATGGAGAGAGTCATTCGTCATTGGAATGTGCTGCCCAGGGAGGTGGTGGAGTTACTGTCCCTGGAGGTGTTCAAGAGGGGATTGGAAGTGGCAGTCAGTGCCATGGTCTAGTCATGAGGTCTGTGGTGACAGGTTGGACTCGATGATCTTTGAGGTCTCTTCCAGCCTTGGTGATACTGTGATAGAGTATTGGAGACAAAAAAATACAGCTATTTTTCTCGAACATTATTCTCTTTCTGTATTGAAAGATCAGGAAGTCACTGACATCTCTTCCATGTTCTTTTCAAACTCCTCTTCAAAAATGAAGCGAAACATGATTTTTACATTTTAGGTCTGTTAATGCAATCAAGAAATGATGTCATTAGAGGCTAAATGGAGACAAAATCTGCTCCTTTGACAGCTCAGACCATGAATGGGACTTTGAAATGTAGCACCCAGGAAGTCCTAGAGTGTCCAGGTGATTCAGTTTAACTATCATAACAAAACAGAGTGCTCATAATGACTGCTGCCCTGTTATAATTGTATCTTTTCATTAATTAACCTTTCACACAGACATCCTGCCTCACACATTTATGCATTAAGATTCAGACAGTGTTTTTTAATCATCTTCTTCAAACCTTGGTGTCCTTGTGTGTATTTGCTCAAAAAGGAAGCAAAGTGGAACTGTTTGTGTTCTCTGTATTTACCAAAAGTTGTTATTAAGTCAGTGGTATAAATCATAGAATCAATAAGGTTGGAAAAGACCTCAAAGATCATCAAGTCCAACCTGAGAACAGTGACTTCAAATCTTGCATATCAGGCCTACTTCAAACAATAATCTGCTGCCTTTCTTTCTGCTGCTTCTTGCCTGTATATTGATTTTTACATATCATCACCCTCTTCTTCTCTAGGTGTAACAGTTCAAAATGGGCCACAAGGATGATCAGCAGCCTGGAGCACCTCTCCTGTGGAGACAGATTGAGAGAGACTATTAAAGTGACTGATAGTGAAACACCCAGAAAGGAGTTCCAGGATCTTTATGGCTAATATGTAGCAGATTGTACACACCTGTATTTCATTTGAGAATCTCAGTATCAGGGAGATAATTATTTGCCTTGATTACTGTGTTCCACTCCACTCTAGTGAAACCCCACCATGAATGCAGTGTTCAGTGCAGGAGCCCTTAGTAAAGGAAGGATTTTCAGGTGCTGGAACTCATCCAAAGAAGGGCCACAAGGATGAGCAGAGGGCTGGAGCTGCTCTGCTATGAGGACCGACTGAGAGAATTGGGGTTGCTCAGTCTGGAGAGGAGAAGCCTCCAGGGAGACCTAATTGTGGCCTTCCAGTATCTGAAGGGGGCCACAAGAAAGCTGGGCAGGGACTTTTGAGAGTGTCAGAGAGTGATAGAACTGGGGGGAATGGAAAAGAACTTGAAATGGGTAGATTCAGACTGGATGTTAGGAAGAAGTTCTTCCCCATGAGGGTGGTGAGACAATGGAACAAGTTGCCCAGGGAGGTGGTGGAAGCCTCATCCCTGGAATTTTTTTAAGCCAGGCTGGATGTGGCTCTGGGCAACCTGCTGTAGTGTGAGGTGTCCCTGCCCATGTCAGGGGGGTTGGAACTGGCTGATCCTTGAGGTCCCTTCCAGCCCTGACAGTTCCGTGATTCAGTTCTGTGCTATAGAACAGAGGTTTACTGGAGCCCTCCAAAATAGCTTTCTCTGCCTCAGGTCTCCATTGGAAAAAAATATTCATCTTGGTAGTGACTTATCTTTCATTGTATTTTGGAAGGGTTTTGCCATGGAACTGAAAATGGAGAGCTGTTTATCTTTCTTCCTGGGGACAGCAAGTGGATGTGTGTGTGTGTTTGTTCTAGCCATACAGGGAATGACACCCTGCCATTACTTTTCTTCTCGCTGTAATCTCCCAGAAGTATTTCAGTAATGATGTCACAGAGAGGGGGAAAATATCCACAGAGATGCTTGTTATAGGAAAGGCTTTATTAAAAAACAACAACAAACCACATAAAAATAATAAAAATGCTGCTCCTTTGGCAAGAGTCATAAACTCAGCATAGGTTATTACCTAGTAAGAAGGAAAATGGCTCCAGGTACATGTAAATCCAGTTTGTGACATTTCATTATATTCTTGGAAAGTAACCAGTTAATCACAGACCAAGTAGTCAGACACACTCTTGGTTTTGCACCTACCTGCTCAGTTTCACCTCTGTTAGAGTCAATAAAAAAGAGAAAAGGGAAAAAAACTTCCTGCTGGGTCGCATTCCCTCTTCATAAATACGAGAAGTTAGGCGTTTGTTAACTATTTCACCCGTGATTATGGATATTGTTTTTCACCTCAGAGTCGTGGGGATGATGACTTGAAAATCCTTTCCTTTTGTTGATATTTATAAGCCACAGAGGGTGGAGGTTAAGCTCTGACCCTGTTTTCCAAAGGCTTTTCTCATCAGCGAGGGGCAGGAGCTGAGCTCCTCAGGGACCTTGAGTTCATAGTTGCATTACCAATGAGTAATGCCTTGAAATTGCATCTACCTCTGCTGCACTTCACATTTTTATGTGGTACTGGGTTTAGTATCTTGATTAAAACTTAGGAGTTACCATAAAGTAAGTCTCATGTAACTATATATTTTCCCTTTTTTACTGGTTTTTCATCATTCTTCTTTATGATCAGAGCAATAACTGCACCGCTATAGGCTTTTATGCTCGGATTTTATACTATTGACTCCATCGATATCTGCAGCCGTGCTGAAGCAGAATCTCAGGCAGTTAAATAAGCTGGGGGAACCTATTAAATACATGTTTTGCAATATTTAAATGTTAAGAGATGTATTTTGGGGCAAAACATGCAATTGACTAGTTTTGTGGTTTGCACTCTTTCTGTTTAATCCAGTAAAAGAAAATCAAGAACTCCTCACTCCTAAAGGTGTAATGAAGCAGCCTGGGCAAATTTATTTCCCAACAGAACATAATTATGGTTATAATTATACATGGATTTATTTAACACTACCTCTACTCATTCTTGGCATTGCCTTAAAGATTTGCAGACCTGTTAGGTTTACCCCTTCCCTTTTTTTCCCCCCCCTGCTCCCCATAGTGTAAACCGATGATCAGATTCACATCTAATGAGGCAGCCATTCCGAACACGTAGAGACAAAGAGGAGGTTTCCCTGGCAACAAGGACCATGCCAAAGCTCTCAGAACAGTTATTTCTCCTGTATTCAGTTCCTTTTTCTGTTTAAGATGCCTGCTAGTGTGAGTTCACAGGCAATGCCTGTCAAGCTTTTCAGAGATTACAGCTTTTTAATATACATAATAAACCACAGCTGAGGCTGTGTTTTATGAGTAAACTGAAAAGTGATGAGCTGACATCTTCTTTTTTTTTCAGGTTTATATTTTCCTTTATGGAAGCTTAAGACACTCGTTCCTACAAGATCATTACATATGTCTAAGGCTATTAAATACACTTCCTGTATCTCTTTAGAACTTTACTGGTCGCAGCAAAATTTGTGGATGTTCACTGACTTCTGAGCCATATTTCTGCTGTCACTGGAACAACTGCTGATCTAGGTTTTAGTTTTGAGTTGAAGCATGCATAGGTGTGATTCCATATTTAGAACCATATGTGATATAACTGGAGTTTAACTCTCAATATATAGAGAGAATATATATCTAAAATACAGCAATAAATATAGCAATAAAGTATTGTACTATTAGATATATTTTATTATATGAAAGTAAAAGAAAACCAACAAACAATTAGGGTAATATTAAGAGTTTTAATTAATTTATATCTAGGCTTAGTAGGAACAACCTGAAATCTATGAACTTTCTGTGATAAAGACATGTAGAGTAGAATAGAATAGAATAGAATAGAATAGAATAGAATAGAATAGAATAGAATAGAATAGACCAGGTTGGAAGAGACCTTCAAGATCATCGTGTCCAATTTATCAACTAATCCAACCCACCTAATCAACTAAACCATGCAGCCAAGCACCCTATCAATTCTCCTCCTGAACACCTCCAATGATGGTGACTCCACCAGTGTAAGAGATGAACTCTTCCACATCCCTACAATTTATTGAGAGAACTGAGCATTATCCAGGCCTAAATCTGCCCAGTAGCCTGAAATTGTTCATGCAGCTATCCAGCTAAACTGAGAGAGTTAATCTGGATGGTGTCCTCACATTGCACCTGCTCACACATATTAAATACATAGTTGGAGTTTCCTCATCCTGTAGAAGAGAAACATTACTATCACATCCAAGAAACTCCACAAGGATGTAGAATAGAATAGTTCCAGTTGCAAAGGAGCTAAAAAATCAGAGAATTACACAATCACAGAATGGTAGGGTTTGGGGCCTCTGGAGATCATCTTGTCCAACTGCCCTGCTGAAGCATGTTTGCCTACAGCAGGTTGCACAGGTCCCTGGAGGTGTTCAAAAGAGGATTGGAGCCATGGCACTTGGAGCCATGGTTTAATTGTCAGGAGGTGTTAAGTATTAGGTAATAGGTTGGCCTTGATGATCTCTGAGGTCTTTTCCAGCCTGGTTGATTCTATGAATGCATCCAGCTGGGTTTTGAAATCCCCTGGACAAGGAGACCTTTCTGCACAGAATGTTCTATTGCTCCACCACCCTCAAAGAAGTATTTCCTTATGTGTACATGAAGCTCCCTGTGTTCTAGTTCATTCCTGATGCCCCCAACCTATCACTGTGTAACACTGAAAAGAGACTGGCCACGTTTTCTGAATGCATTCCTACCCATAAACCTAACCCATAAGCTCTAACCTAACTCTAACCTTAACTACTAACCCATAAACCTAACCGTAACCATAACCCCTAAACCAAAACCTAACCATAATCTCTAATCTAACCCTTACCCATAACCTAAAAATCTCTAATCTAACCCTTACCTAAAACTTAAACCAAAGCAAACCCCTAACCTTTAACCCTACCCCTAACAACCAACCAATAACCCTAACCCCTGAGCCCTAACACCTAAACCTAACCTCCAACCCTAATCCTAACTCTAGCCATAACCCCAGCCCTAATGCCAATACTTGTAACCTAACCCCTAACCCTAAATTCAACTCCACCTCCAAGTCTAACCCCAACACCTACCCTAACCCCAACACCAACCTTAACTTTAATCCCTAACCCTAATAAACACAACACTGGGACTACTGCATTGTATGAAGGGATGGACATCAAGAGTATGAATATTTTGAGTCGATAGCATGGATTGTTTCTGGACAAGCAACCAACAGTCATCTTTTCATCTGTCAACAGCTGAACTTCTAAATCATTAATCCACTTTTTTTTTTTTTCTGAAGGAAAGATCCTGAGTGCTTTAAAGCTTTTCAAGTGAAAATTCAAGCACTAGGATCTCAAGAGGACAAAACCTCCCTGCAGCCCTGAGTAAAGAATGTAAAAGGCAGAATTTAATATCTCTCTCTCTCTTCGTTATTCACTATTGATGATCTGCAGAGAGCTACTTAAAGAGTGTCTCTGCATACTGACTGGAGTCCTGCATATTTAGTGGGGACTCTAAGCAGGTGCTTCCACTGGGATCTTAAACAGATGGCAACCTGCTCAGTGTGTGAGATGGGCAGCAAGGTTTTCTGATTCCCCTGGAATGATTAGAAGCCTGAAAAGCAGGCTCTGCAAAGTTGTTTGGACCCGGTTCTTGCACTCTAACTGCATCACTTCTCACAAGTTCAGCTGGGATTGATAGGGCTGGGAAGATATTGCTTGGCTCTCCTGTAGATCTTAACTCAAATTCAATTCCACTGTTACATGTAAAGTCAAGCAAGCTACAAACTGGTAAGAAAACAAGGTAGAAAAATAAAAATGGGAAATAGGACTAAAAAGATATTAAAAAGCAGAGTCTTGCTTTGAACTAGTGTTCTTTATTTATTTATTTATTTATTTCCCTCCTGTGAAGCCTGCAAAGGAAACTCATTTCAGCTTTGTAAGACCACAGTGATTGCCTCAGACACAAAATGAATCAGGCCTCTCCTTGGATTATGTGGGTGGTATTTTTACTCTTCCCTAGTGTGATAATTCACAGCCTGCAGCTATGGCATGCAAACTTAAATATTTTTTTTTTCCTCTCTTTCTGTCTGGCTTCAAAAGGAAGGACCTGCATTCATTTGTTGTTTAAAGAATAATGGGGTGCGGGGTTGGGGTGGGAAGGAAATGATGAAGGAGACCATTAAAAATTAGTATTTTGAAACAGGGCAGTTATAAAACAAACCAGCATAAATAAAGACTGAATTAATTTCTCTTAGAATCATAGAATCAATCAGGGTTGGAAGGGACCACAAAGTTCATCTAGTTCCAAGCCCCCTGCCATGGGCAGGGACACCCCACACTAGATCAGGCTGCACAGAGCCTCATCCAGCCTGGGCTTAAACACCTCCAGGGGTGGGGCCCCAACTACCTCCCTGGACAACCCATTCCAGGGCTTCACTGCTCTCACGGTGAAGAACTTCTTCCTCATGTCCAGCCTGAATCTCCCCACCTCCAGCTTCATTCCATTCCCCCTAGTCCTATCACTACCTGATAGCCTGAGAAGTCCCTCCCCAGCCTTCTTGTAGGCCCCCTTCAGATCCTGGATGGCCACAATAAGGTCATCTCAGAGCCTTCTCTTCTCCAGACTGAACAGCCCCAACTCTTTCAGTCTGTCCTTATAGGAGACAGCCCTCTGATTATCCTCGTGGCCCTTCTCTGGACACCTTCAAACATGTCCATATCCCTCTTGTAATAGGGGCTCCAGAACTGGGTGCAGTGCTCCAGGTGGGGTCTTAGCAGAGCTGAGTAGAGGGGGAGAATCACCTCCCTTGACCTGCTGGCCACACTTCTCTTGATGCAGCCCAGGACCTCTGGCCTGCAAGTGCACATTGAGAGCCCATGTTGAGCTTCTCATCCACCAGCACCCCCAAGTCTCTCTCCTCTGGGCTGCTTTCCAGCCGGTCACTGCCCAGCCTGTGCAGTCAGTCTAGTGTTGGAAAAAGAATGTTATGCTCTTGCTCAGGTGTATAAATAATAACAAAATGCTTGTAAACAACTCCATTTGCATTGACAAGAATCATTAAAACACTTTTTACCTCATCTAGACTTACCTGCTATTAAGGACTTAAATTTTCTCGTTCTATAGCAACATTGTTTGATGCTATGAATACTTATTAAAACATATTTCTGGGATTCTGTATGAGTCAGATAAAAAAGAACCCAGAAAATTGCTTTTCTATATCATTAAAAATCACTTTGCCAATTCCCAGCTGAACTCCACTTCGAAGCATACTTTTATTAGTCTAGGAATCTCTTCTGGGAAAACAATGCAGAACTTGAATTCAGTGTTTCTTTCCTTGCTACCACAACATAAAGTTGATCTTCCATGGCATGTTTCCTAAGAGCTGCTGTGAAGTTTTTTCCACCCTCTGTAAATTATTTCACTCCCTAATGCCTTTTTTTTTTGCATTTGCCAGTACAATAACTAGGAAAGCACTATTAACACTTCAGCTAATTAAGGTTCTCAGAAAACATTGGTTATGTTGTTCTCATTAACAGGCTCTGAAAAAAATATAAATGCTATTCAGTTGTATGGAAAAAAATATACATATATAAATAGAAAAGGATTGCTTTTAGATCTGGAGAAATAAATGTAAGTGTTCATATTCTGGTACATTAACAGTTTGTTCCAGTACATTGCTATTTTATGTGGAAATCCTGCTCTGCAATTAATATGCCTGATGCAAATTGGAAAACCCACAATCCATCCTCCTCTGCTGGCATGGAGGAGCATATTATCACTGAGAAACTATAGGATACCAGAACCATTTTTCTGGGGGAAGTGAATGCTCCTTGCCTTAAATCTCCATATCTAAAGCAATTTGATTTCAGGCTGGGTAGCAGAAATGGAATAGATCATGGGTACAAGTGAAAATGTAATGAGTAACAGCGGAATTAATAATAGCAACTCCAGTGTGGTTCATCTTCACAGAGAAATTTCAGGTTTTGAGCACTAGAAATGAAAAATAGAAAATAGCTAAAAACTAAAGATAAAATAGTAAAGAAATACTCAACTGTACCTGAAGGGAGGTTGTAGCCAGGAGGGGGTTGGTCTCTTCTCCCAGGCAATCAGCACCAGAACAAGGGGACACGGTCTCAAACTGCACCAGGGGAAGTTTAGGCTCGAGGCAAGGAGAAAGTTTTTCACTGAAAGAGTTATTTGTCATTGGAATGTGCTGCCCAATGAGGTGATGGAGTCACCATCCCTGGAGGTGTTCAAGAGGGGATTGGACCAGGCACTGGGTGCCATGATTTAGTCATGAGGCCTGTGGTGACAGGTTGGACTTGATGATCTTTGAGGTCTCTTCCAACCTTGGTGATTCTGTGATTCTGACTGTTCCAGCTAAAAAGAAGTACATAGGTAGCCACCTCTGTTATACTTAAAAATTATATAGCCATTGGCATCTCCTCAGGAATGTCCCAAATCTATTGAAGAGAAAGAAATAATTTGTACATGAACTCTCAATTAATATTATTGTAACTTATATATGTCACTACCACTTGCTGCCTTCTGGAGACGTTTTCAGCTGAGGTGATTGCTTGGGTAGGCATCAATAATGAGATACCCTTTAACTGGTCATGAGTTTGCTATGAAGGAGCGGGGTACCGTAACTGTTCAGTACACAACCCTTCAATGAGTAAGAGCAAGAAAGATTTGTACAAGATTTAGTGGTTTGTCATTGTATTGATCTTCTGAGTCCTCTCAAAGGGCTCATCAGAGTCAAAATAGATGGATATCGTTGGGGATGTCATTTTCTGACCCAGTTTTCAGAAGACTTTGTCTTTCATCCTGACAATGTGAGGCAAAAGGTTCTCAGGAGGCTTTCTAACATTGGACACGGATCTTAAAGTAAGATTGCTCTCTGACTCAGGTAAAAAGAAAATCTGACTACAAAAGCATGAGTTCTATCTGAAATTGATAGTTGCAGGCACTGGAAGACTGTAGAAATCATTCCTTATTTCCAACAAGAAAAAACACTTAGAGAGGTCTTGTGTGTTATTGGACTTTTTTTTCTTGCCTTTTATTCTTTCTTCCTCTGGAAGAAGAGATGCACCTGGCAGTCTATGGCTTCTTTTTTTTCCAAGAGCCTGGGGAACAGTCTTCAACCTGAGTATTTTCTGTGGCCATGACATAATTTCACAATGGTATAAGACCCAGGTGTGTGCTCTCAGTTTCTGGAGAGGTTTTATTTTCTATGGAAATAAAAAGAAAGTATGTTGGCTTGAAGGGATGCTAAGTGTTCTGCACTGAGTCCTCAGTTTGGATGTTGTGAGAGCTGAGCTGTGAAATGTATCAAAATCTCCCCACTGAAGAGTCATATTCTACGTTTACCTTTATCTGAAGATCTCAAAGCACTTTTCAAACAGGAACAATCTTGACTGGGTAAGTGTTTGTGGGATTAACTTTTATAACTTTAAGGAATAATTAAGGTAGGAACATGATGTGATTCTCTGAGCAGCTCTGGGGATAGCTCTGAAGACAGAGACTTAGGCTGATGGCAGCACACTCATACAGCCCAGAAGGCAAACTGTGTCCTAGGCTACATCAAGTGGAGTGTGGCCAGTGGGACAAGATTCTGCCCCTTTACTCTGCTCTTGTGAGACCCCACCTCAAATACTGCACCCAGTTCTGGTGTCCCCATCATAAGGACACAGAGCTGTCGGTGCAAGTCCAGAAGAGGGACCACAAAGATAATCCAAGGGCTGGAGGACCTCTGGTATGATGATAGCCTGAGGCAGCTGGGGTTGTTCAGCCTGGAGAAGACAAGACCCTGAGGAGACCATAGAACTGCCTTTCAGTACCTGAAGAGATCCTACAGGAACTCTTCAGAGGGACTTTTCTTTAGGGTGCTAAGCAACAGGACAAGAGGGAGTGGTTTGAAGCTGAGGGAGAGTAGGTTTAAACTGGATCTTAGGAAGAAGTTCTATAGTAAAAAGGTAGTGGGACTCTGGAATAGGTTATCCAGGGAGTTTGTGAATATCTCCTCTCTGGAGGTGTTCAAGGCCAGGGTGGATGAGGCCTTGAGCAGTAGAGTCTAGCTGAGAGGCATCCCTGGCCATGGCTGGGAGGTTGGTCTATAGGTCCCTTCCAACCTAAGCCATTCTATAAGAATGTCAGTAGAATGCTCACAGACACTATGTCTGAGTTGAAATATATCAAAGGACCCCCAGCTTCTCATATTTACCATAAGACTCCTAGTAAACTGTTGAAAGTGTATTCAGCCATGGTGAAGATTTCCCACACCCTCTGGATGAGGCACTTAGTGCCGTGGTTTAGTTGATTAGATGGTGCTGGGTGCCAGGTTGGGCTTGATGGTCTCAAAGGTCTTTTCTAACCTGCTTAATTCTGTATTCTCTAACATATAATAAGGAGATTAGAAAGAGACTTTGCCTTTATCACACACAATCTTTCCTTATGAAGTCTGCAAATTCCTTTGAAAAAAAAAGCATATTTATAGGAAGTATATTAGCTGCAGACTAATGCATTCTGCTCTGAACCCAGCCTAATCTTCCCACTCGTGGTTCTTTGTTTTCTTAGGAAGGAATGGGTTGCTACTCTGGCAATTTTCTCATTAACAATGATGACAACAACTCAGTGTAACTCTTTCAGAACATTGCTGCTTCATGTAGATTATCACAAGATAAACTCAGAATGAACAAAATGAGCAGGCATGATTCTGCAGAGACTACAGGAAGACGCTTAAAGATACTTAAAACCCAAGCTTTTTTCTTCCTTATATGTGTATTTTTTTCTCTCTCTGAAATGCAGTGGAGGGTGAAATCAACCCTCAAACCCCCCCCCAAAAAAAACCCAAAATACCAGCCCAAACCAAATATGTCATCTATGAATTTACTGGTATAGTATTATAGTTTAAATCTTGCTTTAAAATAGAAGGGCTAAAAAGCATCACTGGAGGTGTTTAGGAAGAGACAGGATGGGGTGCTTGGTGCCATGGTTTAGCTGATTAGATGGTGTTGGGAGATAGGTTGGACTCAATCTCAAAGGTCTTTTCCAACCTGGTTCATTCTATTGTATGATATGGTATTGTATTGTATTGTATTGTATTGTATTGCATTGCATGTATTGTATTGCATTCTATTCTATTCTATCCTATTCTATTCTATTCTATTCTATCCTATCCTATCTATCCTATTCTATTCTATTCTATTCTATTCTATTCTATTCTATTCTATTCTATTCTATTCTATTCTATCCTACCCTACTCTATCCTATCCTATCCTATCCTATCCTATCCTATCCTATTCCATTCTATTCTATTCTACCCTATCCTATCCTATCCTATCCTATCCTATCCTATCCTATCCTATCCTATCCTATCCTATCCTCTCCTCTCCTCTCCTCTCCTATCCTATCCTATCCTATCCTATCCTATTCTTTCTTGCACATTCTCCTGTGTGGGAAGAGGGTTGTTCTTGGATAGCTTTAGAAGACTATAGGGAAGATTTGCCTTTGCTCGAGCTAGAGAAAGCTGTGTTTTGTCTTTGACTCTGAGAGGAATGTAAACACGTTGTAACTGAAGGAGAGAAACTGGGCAGAATTGGGTTGGATGTGTTAAAATATTGTTTTGTTATTTTGACCTATTGTGTGCCTTAATTACAGGCATGCCAGCAGAAAGTGACCAATTGAGATGTGACCCATGTGCCTTCTGCTCCACTATATAACGTTGCTGTATAACACAATAAACATCTTCACCTGCTTACATCTGGTCCAGAAAGCATTGCACGAGGCAAATCCAACATCTTTATAAAACATCTGTATAAAACATCTTTTCTATTACACTCCTGCTTCTTTCTCAGGGAAAAAAATGAAATAAAAAAGAAAAAACAAACCAACCAAAATAATTGAATTTTGTACCCAAGAAGAAACAAATCCACAGCTAAATATCAACCTTTTTTCTTCATTTAGCAATGCTAGTTCACAATCAGTGTCCAGAGAAGGGGCACAAGGATGATCAGAGGGCTGCAGCACGTCCTCCATGGAGACTGACTGAGAGTTAGGGCTGTTCAGTCTGGAGAAAAGAAGGCTCCGAGGAGACCCAATTGTGGCATTCCAGTATCTGAAGGGGGACAACAAGAAAGCTGGGGAGGGACTTTTTAGGTTGTCAGGTAGTGATAGGAGGAATGGAAAAAAACTGTAAGTGTGTGGATTCAGATTGGATGTTAGGAAATTTTTCCCCATGAGGGTGGTAAGATACTGGCACAGGTTGCCCAGGGAGGTGGTGGAAGCCTCATCCCTGGAGTATTTTAAGGTCAGTCTGGATGTGGCTGTGAGCAACCTGCTGTGGTGTGAGGTGTCCCTGCCCATGGCAGGGTGGTTGGAACTAGATGATCCTTGAGGTCCCTTCCAACCCTGACCATTGTGTGTCTTCTATTTGGATTTTCCTCTATTTAGTATTCATCCTTTCTCTCTGGCAAAGCTGACTGTTGCTGATGAATTTGAATTCACCTTTAAAGTTTCATCTCTCCTTT
The DNA here is from genome assembly GCA_015227895.2 of Colaptes auratus. NCBI lineage: Eukaryota > Metazoa > Chordata > Aves > Piciformes > Picidae > Colaptes > Colaptes auratus. The sequence goes on along the minus strand of CM037646.1, from coordinate 47,124,936 downwards.
CATTCGTGGGTTCATTAAATATTTATTTCTGTAACTAATTAATTAACTAAAGAGTAAAGTTACATTTAAAGAAACTCTTCCTCCCTTTATAGTTAGGCAGGAGTTAATGGTTTGTTTTTCACCTGTAATATGTGCAAAACCTATAGAAAATCCTGTGCAATAGAGAATCTTATTTACTTAATCCTGATACATTTCACAGGAAAATATACTAATAAGAAAACAATTTTTTGTTTTCATTATTGTCATAGTGTCATCAAATTACCACTCAAAGTCTTAAGCTCTCTGCAGCAGCAACATTAGCATAAATCAACTCTGATGCTTTACCCCTCGGATGTCTCCTCTTTCCCCATTCAAGCTGCTGAAGTATTCAGTGCTGAGGCAAATGAAGGCAAATAGCTTTATGGACAGAGGTCATGGTCTAATGATTGACATCAGTGCTCATTGCATGTTTATTTCTGTGAAATGCACACTGCAGCAGAATGAGAGCATACACTCCTGCTGCTTTTTTCCTGATGTTCCTGCAGCAAGTTCACTTGAGATATTAAATGAAAAACCTCCCTTAGACCACTGCATAGAAAACAAAGAGACCATATCTTGAAAATGTTTATCCTATCGCTACTTCAAACTCAGTTTCAAGACAATGTCGCAAGTAAGACACATTTCCAGAGAGATTCTTAAGACTGTAATGTAATCTAGACTATTGGCACACAGATAGAGTATCAGAGTATCATAGTATCAGTCAGGGTTGGAAGGGACCACAAGGATCATCTAGGTCCAACCCCCCTGCCATGGGCAGGGACACCTCACACTAGATCAGGCTGGACAGAGCCTCATCCAGCCTGGGCTTAACTACCTCCAGGGATGGGCCCCCAACCACCTCCCTGGACAACCCATTCCAGGGCTTCACCACTCTCATGGTGAAGAACTTCCTCCTTACCTCCAGCCTGAATCTCCCCACCTCCAACTTCATTCCATTCCCCCTAGTCCTGTCACTACCTGAGATCCTGAGAAGTCCCTCCCCAGCCTTCCTGTAGGCCCCCTTCAGATCCTGGAAGGCCACAATTAGGTTACCTCTGAGCCTTCTTTTCTCCAGACAAAACAGCCCCAACTCTTTCAGTCTGTCCTCATAGAAGAGGTGCTCCCAGCTGCCCGGGGAGGTGGTGGAGTTGCCATCATTGGAGGTGTTTAGGAGGAGACTTGATGGAGTCCTTGGTGCCATGGTTTAGTTGATTAGATGGTGCTGGATGATGGGTTGGATGCGATGATCTTGAAGGTCTCTTCCAACCTGGTCCATTCCATTCCATTCCATTCCATTCCATTCCATTCCATTCCATTCCATTCCATTCCATTCTATTCTATTCTATTCTATTCTATTCTATTCTATTCTATTCTATTCTATTCTATTCTACTGTAAAACAGGCAGGCAGGCACATACTCATAGCTGGGCATCCACTCTGATGGCTACAAGCTGATAGTGTTAAGAGAGGCTGTGACAGTTGACAGAATGGCACCAATGGAATTTTCCTCATCCTAAATAAAATCACAAATAATTTTCCTGAAAACTAGGAGTACTCAAAGTAAAAATGAGGACAAAATTTGCAAAAACTGTGATGCAATTTTTAATTAGATTTTTATCTGCCAAGTGGTTTCCCTTGAAAAAAAAAGAGGCAAAACCCTCCTGTATTTTCCCTGCAGTTATATATATGAACTCTTCTTTCCAGCAGCTTTTCTCTCCTCTTCACTTCTACTAGCCTGCTGATGTTTCCTCTCTCTCTCTTTTTTTTCTTTAAAAACACCCTTCACACTCTCACTGCACTCTTTCCACTTTGTTCCTATTTCACCATCATACTTCAAAGACATGCAGGAGTCAGACAAAGTTCTTTCAACGAGATAGCACTTTCCTTCAGAGAAGAGCAAAATTCCTCCCTGTATAAGGCAGGAGCAGTCTGGGTATCCTTACAATACATTTTTCTTTGATATATCCCTATGCCCATTACTGCTGGAAAAAGTCTGAAAAAACTGCACTTGTTAAGAGATGATTTATTCTCCCCACATCACAGAGAAACTCTCAGTCCCAGACTGGAAGAGAATGCAGATCAATTTATCTATTACAGGTTTTTATATCGAAGGTCTCAAGTCAAATCCTCTGCTTTAATGTACAGAAAATCCCTTACTTGATAAAGTAATTTTTCAGGTGATTTCTTTTAATAGTTCATTATTTTTAAAGCCCCCTATAACTCCAGACTCTTCCGGAGGAAAGGCATGAAGTGCTTTTAACTGCGCAGAAAAGTCATTGTAGAGTCTCTGACTTCTCTATTCATGTGACTTCTTTGGTGATTGGATGAGAGAATTTAGTTGAACAGGTGTTTGTGAGGGGTTTTTTTTCATATATGTAGGTTTTGAGATCCAAACCATTATTAAAAGGCAAGATGTGATGCCATAGATTTCATTCCAGCTATGCAGTGCTTAACTCTCTTTGTCTCACTGTGACACAAAGATTGTTATGAAGAGTGTCTCAGAGCCAACCCAAGGAAACCACTGATGTTTATATTATAAACCACTGGTTTATAGTATAGTTTTAGCAAACCTTCTGAGCTATAAACGTGATAATAATTTCTGGGGAAAGAAAAACTGGAACTCTTAGTGGTGCTGAATATCTCTTATTTGTAAAAGACAACATTAGAATAGAATAGAATAGAATAGAATAGAATAGAATAGAATAGAATAGAATAGAATAGAATAGAATAGAATAGAATAGAATAGAATAAACCAGGTTGGAAAAGACCTTTGAGATCACCAAGTCCAGCCTATCACCCAACACCATCTAATCAACTGAACCATGGCACCAAGCACCCCATCCAGTCTCTTCCTAAAGACCTTCAGTAATGGTGACTCCACCTCCTCCCTGGGCAGCCCATTCCAACTGTAAATCACTCTCTATGAAGAGCCTCAACCTCCCCTGGCACAGCTTGAAACTGTGTCCTTTCATTCTGGTGCTGGTTGCCTGGGAGAAGAGACCAATCCCAGCTGGCTTCAGGTAGTTGTAGAGAGCAATAAGGTCTCCCCTGAGCCTCCTCTATAGGAAGGTGGAGAGGGACTTTTCATAAGGGTCACTAGCAATAGGACCAGAGGAACAGTTTGAAGCTGAGGGAGAGTAGGTTTAGACTGAATCCTAGGAAGAACTTCAATATGAGGATGTTGAGATTCTGGAATTGGTTGCCCAGGGAAGTTGTGGATGCCTCCTCCCTGGGGGTGTTTAAGGCCAGGCTGGATGAGACCTTGAGCTGCCAAGTCCAGTTCGGAGGTGTCCCTGCCCATGGTGTGAGGTTGGAGTAGATGATCTCTAAGGTCCTTTCCAACCCAAGCCATTCTATTAATTATGAATGCAAGCTGCAGCACAGGAGGTTCCACCTCAACACAAGGGGAACTTCTTTAGTGTAAGGGTTACAGAGCACTGGAACAGGCTCCCCAGAGAGGCTGTGAAGACTTCTTCTCTGGAGACTTTCAAGGCCTATCTGGATGTATTCCTGTGTGACCTGAGCTAGATTGTATGGTCCTGCTCTGGCAGGGGGGTTGGACTTGATTATCTCTTTGGGTCCCTTCCAACCCCTGGCATCCTGTGGGCCTGTAATATATGACATACAGTAAAAAAAGACTTTATAGTTACAGTGTTTGTTCTAATAAAACTAAATGTTTATGCTGTAGCTGTCATTGGCAGGACAATTCAAAGACTGGGAGGCTAATTGTGGGGTTTTTTAAAGAAATTGATTCTAGGTGAAATATAACTACTTGTCTAAACCTAAGGAGTGTTGTGGGCATACCCACAGACTTCCAGCAGGTAAGTGCTAGTTTATCCAGTCTTTCTGACTGCACACACTTTTTCTTCCCTTCAAATTAATTTTACAGCAGACTACAATACCTAAAAAAACTCCCTGAGGTCTTGAGCTAACTGAAAAAGGAAAGCTGTCGAAGCACTGTATACAAGATGAATACTTTTCACTGCCCAGACAGAAGCTTCTAAGAGACACTTTCCAACCATTTTGGTTAGTGCCACGTGTGTCTTTATTTTGGAGAGTGGTCTGAACTGCACTTTAAATCAAACACCTTTGAAACTGTTTCTCTGTAAAAAAAATCTACTGCCAAAGCAAGCTCTGATTTTTGACAACTTCATCTTTAAGTTTTGTGTCTTTGTCAATGGATCCTCTCTGTTGCTCAAAGCATTCTTATCTGTCCTATTTGAACTAGTTAGATCATTGTAATGTAACACTAATAATTTTATGTGTTGGATTTAATTTGTGCTGGGAAGGGAGGTTGTAGCCAGGTGGGGGTTGGTCTCTTCTCCCAGGTGACCAGCACCAGAACAAGAGGACACAGTCTCAAGCTGTGCCAGGGGAGGTTTAGGTTGAATGTTAAGAAGAAGTTCTTCACAGACACAGAGATTGGCCATTGAAATGGGCTGCCCAGGGAGGTGGTGGGGTCACCATCACTGGAGGTGTTTAAGAAGAGACTGGATGGGAAGCTTGGTGCCATGTTGATTAGATGGTACTGGGTGATAGGTTGGATTTGATGATCTCAAAGGTCTTTTCCAACCTGGTTAATCCTATCCTATCCTATCCTATCCTATCCTATCCTATCCTATCCTATCCTATCCTATCCTATCCTATCCTATACCCTATCCTATCCTATCCTATCCTATCCTATCCTATCCTATCCTACCCTATCCTATCCTATCCTACCCTATCCTATCCTACCCTATCCTATTCTAAAAATCTACTGCTAAACCAAGCTCTGATTTTTTACTTCATCTTTAAGTTTTGTGTCTTTGTAAATGGATTCTCTCTGTTGCCCAAAGCATTCTTATCTGCCCTATTTGAACTATTTCGATCTTCGTAATGGAACACTAATAATTATAAATGTTGGATTAAATTTATCTTGGTGCTATTGTTGGTGTTAATTTTTAAATGTTGGATTTATGCTGGATAAATCTTGGATTTTTGCCATTGGAATGGGCTGCCTAGGGAGTTGATGGAGTCACCATCCCTGGGGATCTTCCAGAAGAGCCTGGATGAGCCACTTAGGGCCATGGTCTGGTTGATTGGATGAGGCTGGCTGAGAGGTTGGACTGGATGATCTTGGAAGTCTCTTCCAACCTGGTTGATTCTATGATTCTATGCTGCTCCTTGTGGATTTTTTGGTGGGGTTTATGTTTTTGGGGGAGTGTGTTTAAGGAGTTTCTGTTATTTTGCTGTATTTGTGAGGCCATCCTGATCCTCCCTGCATTGTGCAGTCTTCCACAGGTGATACATAAAGGGATTGTGACTGTGAAAGCTTCACTGGACCAGAATAAGCATAATCCTCTGACCAAACAAAGCTGAAGGGAGATAACTTCTCAGGCATCTGCTGGAATCTGGGGTTCTTACAACAACAGAAAGTCCAGACCTACTCTGAAGTACAGACTCCCTGAATATATTGGAAGAGATCATAATGGATAAGGTTATTCTTTCAGTTGCTTTTCTGTTCTGTTTCTTTTTCTTTTGTGTGCCCATCCCCTTGACAACTAGCAGCCTCTCTACTTGATGTGGGTAAAATGTGTGCCAGCTGCTAGTTTTTTTCTCAGAAATAATGGTCTTCACAAGACCATATTACAACAGTTTGAAAATAAAAAGCCCAAACCCCCACATTCTGTTGCGCAGTTAATTATCATTTTTGTAGATTGATGTTACCAGCTCTGTGTTTACCCTGATTTTTGCAGAATTCTGAATGTTTGCTTGCTAACAGCATAATAATTATCAAAGAATGGGGAAAGATCAAGCATCATATACATACAGCTTTTTATTTCTGTGTTTTGACTTATTTACATCAAACACAGAGTAAACACACGGAAGGCTAAGACAAAGTCATCAATCCGGGTGAACAAATCCATGTTTTGAAGCCTGTGTTCTGTCTGAGACTCTAAGGTGGGTATGCAGAGGATCATTATGTATTCCTCACCACAGGTCAGTTGCTTAGCTACCAGAGAAGTAGAGAACTACTAATTGAAAGTAGTCAGTATTGCTGGCAACATTTGCTGCAGGACACTGGTCTTGGAAACAGACATAAATGTTGCAGGAGGAAGGATGAAAGGGAAGCCCAGACAACAGCATCTTGCTGAAAATAATGATCATTTTTCTTCCACCTCTACGTGTGGATTCTCAGCAGTTAAAATATTCTTGACTCTGATGTTCAGTCATGAAATGATCCCATGATGAATTTTAGCAGCTAGAGAGATTAGTTATTCCCATTAAGGTAATATACTGTGTTTATATTTTAAATGCAATTATTGTTGCAACTACTGGAGTAATTTCCCATCAATATCACTCCAGCACATTTGCAAGTGTTTAATTACCTTTAAGGATCTCTAGCTAATAGATGCAGCTCTTAAAAAGAAAAAGAAACCCAAACAACTTACAAATGGACAACTGGCCAAAATTTATCCTCCCACAGCATCCCTAATTGCTAAAACTCCTGCATTTGGTTTACACAGAGCTTGGATAACCATTAGCAGTTTTATTTCATTATACAGCATTAGCAGGTTTTCTTTTCACATTATTCTCCTCTGTAGGTGTTCCTCTTACTGGTTTGTTGTAGTGTGTTTTTTTTTTCCCTTTGGTGTCAATTCTTTATAACTTCACTTTCTGCCAGTGTTATTGGCTTGAATATAAAAGTTAAGGCAGTCTTGCTGGGATGGATGAGAGCTTCTCTTTAGTCTATTGTCCTCCTATCAGACTTTTCAAATGATTCCACAGTACAAGAGGCATGAACATACGGGAGGAACTCCAGTGAAGGACCAGAAAGGTGATTGAAGGCTTGGAGCATCTGTTGAACTAGGAGAAATTGAGATAGCTGGGGCTCTTTTTCCCTGAAGAAAAGGAGTGGTGAGGAATCTTATCAGTGGCATCAGCATTTGATGGGAGGGAATAAAGGAATCAGACTCATCACAGTGGTACCTAAGGGAAAGAAACAACAGACAGAAATTGAAATACAGAGAATTCCATTTAAACACAGGATGTATTTGCTCTAGAATCACAGATTGGATTGGAAGGTAGACTTTAAAGATCATCCAGTCAAATTCCCATGCCATAGGACACCTTTTACTAGATCAGATTGCTCAAAGCTGTGTGGTTGGACTTGATGATCTTTGAGGTCTCTTCCAAACTTGGTGATACTGTGATTGAGCACTGGAAAGTTTGCCAGAGAGGATGTGGAGACTTCATTTTTAGAGACAAACAAAACAATTAGAAAAATAGAATTCAGAATAGAGAAAAGTTGACTGAGAGTCCAAATATTTCATGCTGCTTAATGCAGCCTTTCATTTTCCTCTTCAGTCCCATACCCCTGACTGTCATCTAGAACAGTCCATACACTGCTGTCCTGTTAAACTGCTGACTTATACAAAGGAATCACAGAACTGTCAGGACCTCAAGGATCATCTAGTTCCAATGCCCCTGCCATGGGCAGGGACACCTCACACTACAGCAGGTTGCCACATGCAGCCTGGCCTTAAAAACTTCCAGGAATAGGGCTTCCACCATCTCCCTGAACAACCTGTTCCAGGGTCTCACTACCATTATGGTGAAGAATGATTTTCCACTAATTTTCTCACTCTAAGCTAGTCTTCCAAAAGGTCATTCCTGGATAATTGCCTCTACTACCTAACTAAATAAATGAATAAATAAATAAAGCAAACATAACAACAGTATTTGTTTATACCCAAGCTTATACATCACTTTTAGGGCACGTGCCAAAACTACCTGCTTAGATTGAGCTTGCAATAGGAAGTTCAGCATAATGTTTTCTGAAGATTATTGTTATTAGGTTGCTTTTGACTTGCTGGTACAATTTCTAACTGCAAAATAAATCAGCCTACCCAATCTTACTGATAGCAGTGCTTGGAGTCAGCTGCAGTGTCATCATTATTCTAGAATGGAATGGAATAGTTTCATAGTTTCATAGTTTCAGTTAGGGTTGGAAGGGACCACAAGGATCATCTAGTTCCAACCCCCCTGCCATGGACAGGGACACTACACTAGATCAGGCTGGCCAGAGACCCATCCAGCCTGGGCTTAAACACCTCCAGGGATGGGGCCTCAACCACCTCCCTGGATAACCCATTCCAGGGCTTCACCACTCTCATGGTGAAGAACTTCCTCCTCACATCCAGCCTGAATCTCCCCACCTCCAGCTTCATTCCATTCCCCCTAGTCCTATCACTACCTGAGTGGAATTAACCAGGTTGGAAGAGACCTTTGAGATCATCAAGGCCAACCTGTTATCCAACACTATTTAATCAACTAAACCATGGCACCAAGCACCCCATCCAGTCTTTTCCTAAACACCTCCAGTGATGGTGACTCCACCACCTCCCTGGGCAGCACATTCCAATGGCCAATCACTCTTTCTATGAAGAACTTCTTCCTAACAGCCAAGTGGGGGTTGGTCTCTTCTCCCAGGCAACCAGCAGCAGAACAAGAGGACACAGTCTCAAGCTGTGCCAGAGGAGGTTTAGGCTGAATGTTAGGAAGAAGTTCTTCCCAGAAAGAGTAATTGGCCATTGGAATGTGCTGCCCAGGGAGGTGGTGGAGTCACCATCCCTGGAGGTGCTCACTTGGAGCCATGGTTTAGTTGTGAGGAGGTGTTAGGTATTAGGTAATAGGGTGGACTTGATGATCTCTGAGGTCTTTTCCAATCTGTTTGATTCTGTGATTCCTTTAACCCAGTAGATGTCCAGATCATCAAAAGCTAACAACATCCCATTTACCCCTTCTCCAAAGCTGCTTTCTAGCCCACTTTGCATAAATATATTTATCCTCTGGGATTTGATTCATAGGTTGACGTGAGGGAGGAGCTTTGCTAACTGGTGGATTTATGTCCAGTAGGATTTCAAGGCAATAGAAAAAAAAAATGAGAAAGGAACTGAAGAAAATAACTACCATCTAAATTCTTACCTCTACTGAAGTTGCTTTAAGTCACCCAGGATGGCAGCTTGCAGAATACTAACATGCAAGTGTGCACACTTTAGTTAAAATATATAAGAGGTGCTCATTTTCTCTTCCATGGGGATTCAGCTTCCCCTCAATTTGTATGCAAAGCAAGCAGTGTGCTCTTTCTTGTAAAGGATATGCATTATCAGAACACAACACCTGCAGGACAAAAGCGAGGTTAATTTCATTGTTGCTATGAAGCAAAGGAGATCATTACAGAGCATGCAGTAACCAGGCTCTGTGAAATAGCTGCATTAGTCATTAACTTTCCAGCACTAAATTTCATATCAGAGTCAATTAATTACTGCATATCTTTTAATAACTATATTTTTCAGATGCACCTCTTGTTTACTAATAAGATTTCCCATCACAATCATCTTTGCTGTTACTTTGATGGTAATATTCATGTCTTGAGTTTCTCCAAGGAAAATGGAGCGATGAAAATCACATTTGCTGAAAATGCTCATTGAATTATACTGCTAATTTTGAAGTGTTTAAGCTGCACTTTTGCAGTACAAGATGGATGTAATGTGTGTATTGTATCCACAAAACAGCTTGGAGTTTTCACAGCAATTCCACATTTTTGACCAGAGCATTTCTGTTGTGTCTGAGATTTTTTTTCCAGATTTTGAAGTGAAGCTAATGGGTCTAGAATTAGAATAGGATTAGAATGGAACAGAATAGAACAGAACGGAACGGAATAGAATAGAACAGAATAGAATAGAATAGAATAGAATAGAATAGAATAGAATAGAATAGAATAGAATAGAATAGAATGGAATGGAACGGAACGGAACGGAACAGAACAGAACAGAATAGAATAGAATAGAATAGAATTAACCAGGTTGGAAAAGACCTTTGAGATCATCAAGTCCAGCCTATTATCCAGCACCATCTAATCAACTAAACCATGGCACCAAGCACCCCATCCAGTCTCTTCCTAAACACCTCCAGGGATGGTGACTCCACCACCTCTCTGGGCAGCACATTCCAATGGCCAATCTCTCTTTCTATGAACTTCTTCCTAACATCCAGCCTAAACCACCCTTGGTGCAGCTTGAGACTGTGTCCTCTTGTTCTGTTACTGATTGCCTGGGAGAAGAGACCAGCCTCCACCTGGCTACAACCTCCCTTCAGGTAGTTGTAGACAGCAATAAGGTCTCCCCTGAGCCTCCTCTTCTCCAGGCTAAACAATCCCAGCTCCCTCAGCCTCTCCTTGTAGGGCTTGTGCTCAAGGCCGCTCTCCAGCTTTGTTGCCCTTCTCTGGACACGTTCAAGTGTCTCGATGTCCTTCCTAAACTGAGGGGCCCAGAACTGGACACAGGACTCAAGGTGTGGCCTAACCAGTGCTGAGTCCAGGGACAGAATGACTTCCCTGCTCCTGCTGGCCACACTATTCCTGATGCAGGCCAGGATGCCATTTGCCTTCTTGGCCACCTGGGCACACTGCTGGCTCATGTTCAGGCAGCTGTCAACCAGTACCCCCAGGTCCCTTTCTGTTTGGCTTCTCTCCAGCCACTCTGGGCCCAGACCTGATCCCTGGGGGACACGACTAGTGCCTGGCTGCCAGCTGGATGTGGCACCATTCACCACCACTCTCTGGGATCAGCCTCCAGCCAGTTCCTAACCTAGTGCAGTGTGCTGCTGTCCAAGCCACGAGCTGACAGCTCGTGTCAAAGGCCTTGACATTGTGTCAAAGGCTTTGCCGAAGTCCAGGCAGACTACATCCACAGCCTTCCCCACATCCACCAGGCAGGTCACCCGATCATAGAAGGCAATCAGGTTGGACCTGCCCTTCCTAAATCCATGTTGGCTGGACCTGAACCCTTGGCCATCCTGCAGGTGCACTGTGATTGCCCCCAAGATGATCTGCTCCGTAATTTTCCCTGGCACTGAGGTCAGGCTGGCGGGCCTGGAGTTTCCAGGTTCCTCCATCCAACCCTTCTTGTGGGTGGGCATTTTCTTAGTATTGTCCTCAGGAATCTTTTTCTGTGTTGGTTTTGACTTTTTATACAGCTTGTTTGGAACTGGGCTGTAACATGGCTTTGCATAGAGTATAAAGCAGGATATAAAAGAATATGATGTACAGAGATGTGCTATATATCCCTTTTGACTATGAGGGATGGATTCAGTGACTCTAAGATATATAATTCACATGCACCGGATGCCAAAGCAGTTTTAAAAGGAATGATCACATATGTCAGCATTCAAAATGTCTCACATTACAAGCATGAACAGTTTCAGACTTCAGATTTCATAAATAATAAGCAATTGGGTCATCTTTTTTATTCTATCACCTTCAGTTTTGAGCTACTCCATGAATTTTCAGCGACTTAAGCTGTTCTTCTCTATTTATTTGGTGTGAACATGACTCAGGCTAATTTTAGCTCTGTTTCAAATTTGCAGAGGAAAAGTTTTCAGCCTCCAAATTGCTTGCATTGGTTTGGGATGTACTGCAAGTCGTTGTTTACTGAGGTTAAACAAATAATAGTCACTCTTCTATTAGTGTTTTAATCACAGATATGCAAATAGGGCTACATGTATGGAGAAGAAAAACAAAGCCCTCTGAATAATTATGGGAGCATAAAACTGCTTGCAGAAATTATAAATAAAAGAGTTGTTGATGTGATCCCACAGAAGCTTCACTCCAATTTCACACAAATGTTTGCAAACATCATCATCAGAAAATTTTCCTGACTGCTGGCTGAGGGGAAGATAACTATTGGAGCAGCGCGGAGGACCACACTGCTGCAGTATAAATAGCAAAACCAGCAAGTGAGGAATAATGTCAATAAACCCCCATCAGAGAAGAGGAAGAGCATCTTCAGTCGTCTTGGAAGGGGAATCTCAATCCATCCCACTCTTACCAGGAAAGATGTTGAGTTGCTGGAATGTGTCTAGAGAAGGGCGACAAAGCTGGGGAGGGGTATGGAGCACAGCCCTGTGAGGAGAGGCTCAGGGAGCTGGGATTGTTTAGCCTGGAGAAGAGGAGGCTCAGGGGAGACCTTCTTGCTCTCTACAACTACCTGAAGGAAGGTGGTAGCCAGGTGGGGGTTGGTCTCTTCTCCCAGGCAGCCAGAACCAGAACAAGAGTACACAGTCTCAAGATGTGCCAGGGGAGGTTTAGGCTGGGTGTGACTGGCCATTGGAATGTGCTGCCCAGGGAGGTGGTGGAGTCACCATCACTAGAGGTGTTTAAGAAGAGACTGGATGAGGCACTTGGTGCCATGGTTTAGTTGATTAGATGGTGTTGGGTGATAGGTTGGACTTGATGATCTCAAAGGTCTTTTCCAACCTGGTTTATTCTATTCTATTCTATTCTATTCTATTCTATTCTATTCTATTCTATTCTATTCTATTCTACTCTACTCTACTCTACTCTACTCTACTCTACTCTACTCTACTCTATTCCATTCTATTTTTGTATCTCTCAGCCTTTCCTCCACTCCGCTAATCACCTTTGTAGCCCTGTGCTGGAGTCTCTCCAATAGTTCCTTTTAGCTCTTGGGCTGGGGAGCCCAGTACTGGACACAGTACTCCAGGTGTGGCCTCACTAGGGAAGAGTAGAGGAGAAAGGGAATCCTTCTCATACCAATGGCCACACTCTTCTTAATGCACACAGGATACCATTGATCTTCTTGGCCACAAGAACCCACTACTGGCTCATGGTTAATTTGTCCATCAAGACTCCCAGGTCCTTCCTTGCAGAACTACTTTCCAGCACATCTATCCCTAATCTGTACTGGTGCATGGGGCTATTTCTCCCCAGGTGCAGAACCCTGCACCTACCCTCGTTGAACATTCATTAAGTTTCACAGCACCCAGCTCTTGCAGGTCTTGCTGAATGGCAGTGCTGCCTTGTGGTGTGTCAGCCACTCCTCACAGTTTTCTGTCACCAGCAAATCTTTGTATCAAGAGATCATTGCAAACCAATTTTTGTCACCAGCAAACTTGCTAAGAGTACACTCACAGGCTTTTTTATTTTGAACAGACAATTGCATAGATGCCAAATTCACCAGATGGTGATGCAAAATTGTTAATATGAGATGAGCTAATCATATGCATCTGCAAGTCTTCTGATTTAGCCATTTTGAACCAGATCAAATTTGTCAGTATTGCTTGCTCAAACATTGAAATGCCAAAATATATTTCCCTCAGATTTGCATTGGCTTTCTCATCTCCATCACTTATAAAATTAATATTAAATTCAGTATCTGTTCCATGGTCTCTCTCATGCTCTCTGATGAGAAAGAATCATAATCACAGAATTTGGGTTGGTCTTGATGATCTTTGAGGTCTTTTCCAACCTTGGTGATACTGTGAATTGTTAGGGTTGGAAGAGACCTCAAGGATCAACCTGTTTCAACCCCCCTGCCATGGGCAGGGACACCTCACACTACATCAGGTTGCTCACAGCCACATTCAGCCTGGCCTTAAAACCCTCCAGGGATGAGGCTTCTACCACCTCCCTGGGCAACCTGTGCCAGTCTCTCACCACCCTCATGGGGAAGAATTTCTTCCTAACATCCAAGCAGAATCTAACCACTTGTAGTGTTTTTTTTTTCCATTCCCCCTATTCTATCACTGCCTGACACCCTAAAAAATCCCGCCCCAGCTTTCTTGTAGGTCCCCTTCAGATACTGGAAGGCCACAATAAGGTCTTCTCAGAGCCTTCTCTTCTCCAGACTGAACAGCCCCAACTCCCTCAGTCTGTCCCCAGAGGAGAGGAGCTCCAGCCCTCTGCTCATCCTTGTGCCCCTTCTCTGGACATGCTCCAGCACCTCCAGATCCTTTTTGTACTAGGGGCTCCAGCATGGGATGCAGTACTCCTGGTGGGGTCTCACCAGAGCAGAGTAGAGGGAGAGAATCACCTCCCTCACACTGCTGGCTATGCTTCTTTGTATGCAGCCCAGGATTTGATTTGCTTTCTGGGCTGCAAGTGCTCACTGCTGGCTCATGTTGAGCTTCTCATCCACCAGCACCCCCAGGTCCTTTTCTTCAGGGCTTCTCAAGCCAGTCCCTGCCCAGCCTGTATCGGTGCTTGGGATTGCCGTGACCCAGGTCCAGAACCTTTCATTTGGTCTTGATGAAGCTCATGAGGTTGGCTTGTGCCCACCTCTCCAGCATGTCAAGGTGCCTCTGGATGGCATCCCTTCCCTCCAGGGTGTCTGCTGCACCACACAGTTTGATGCCATCAGCAAACTTGCTGAGGGTGCACTCAATGCCAACAAAGATGCTAAACAAGACTGGTCCCAGTACTGACCCCTGAGGGACTCCTCTCATCACTGGCCTCCACTTGGACATGGAGTTCTTATACTTACCTAACCTACATTTACCTCCCTTTTGATTTATTAAGACACAAAAGTTTTAGGATATCAGAAGAATTCTCAAAATTGATATGAGAATAAGAAGTCAGTTCAGGCATAATATTTTGTCAAGGCTTTCTGACTGCATATACAAAAGAAGTCAGGTTTTACCTTGCTGTTCCCAGGGAAAGCAGCCTCTTTTGAACATCTGTCAGATATTACAATGTAGAAGGGTTTTGTTAAAACTGGGACATGAAAACAACACTAAACTTTCATTGAAAGATCAACAAAGACTTGGACTTGAAAGATCCCATTAAAGTCCATCACAAAAAAACATCAAAATTCTCTAAGGCAGAACAATCTTAATAACTTTCTCTTGGATAAAACTTGAATGCCACTGTTTCAGTTCAGGTTTCATGGTTCCAAGTGGAATGGAATAGAATAGAGTAGAATAGAATAGAATAGAATAGAATAGAATAGAATAGAATAGAATAGAATAGAATAGAATAGAATAGAATAGAATAGAATAGAATAATAAACCAGGTTGGAAATTACTTTTGAGTTTAGGCTGGATGTTAGGGAAAAGTTCTTCATAGAAAGAGAGATTGGCCATTGGAATGTGCTGCCTAGGGAGGTGGGGAGTAACCATCCCTCGAGGTGTTTAGGAAGAGACTGGATGGGGTACTTGGTGCCATGGCTTAGCTGATCAGATAGTGTTGGATAATAGGTTGGACTCGATGATCTCAAAGGTCTTTTCCAACCTGGTCTATTCTATTCTATTCTATTCTATTCTATTCTATTCTATTCTATTCTATTCTATTCTATTCTATTCTACTCTATTCTATTCTATTCTATTCTACTCTATTCTATTCTATTTCCCTGCAAAACCTCCTCACATTCTGCTCACATCAGGTGTTAATTTTGATCCTCCTTTGTAGGGCATGCACTCACCGCTCAAGATGCAAGATATGTTAACAACTTCACCAAGCTGTTCTCAGGTATTTCATGGCATATTGATAACAATAAATATTTGTTAAAACCCCAAAAAACTAATTACCCACGTTCCTATCTAAATGTTCCATCTAGACAAGCCAAGGGCAATGGCTTTGTATCATAGCTTTATCAACGACAGTTTGCCTCGAGGAAGTAGCATGAAAAAGTTGTAACCTAGCCAAGAATTCTGTCTAAGGCAAACAAAGCACAGCAAAACAACAAAATTGTGTTCCACTTGTTAAAAAAAAATAAGATCTCCAGGGTGTCACCAGCCTTTGAGGATATAAAGTCCAGGAGTATTAATCAAGTCTTCAACAGTTTGTTCATTAAAATATTTTCATTCCTGAGTTTGATTCTAGATGCTTATGAAGCACCTTTCAAATGAGTTGCAAATTAAGAAAACGGATTAAAAATGGCACTGACTTTTTCAAAGCCAAGGTGACATTTCATGCCAATGACTAAATCATGGCACTAAGTGCCTCATCCAGTCTCTTTTTAAACACTTTCGGGGTGGTGACTCCAGCACCTCCCTGGGCAGCACATTCCAATGACCAATCTCTCTTTCTGGGAAAAATTTCTTCCTAACATCCAGCCTAAACCTCCCCTGGTGCAGCTTGAGACTGTGTCCTCTTGTTCTGGTGCTGGTTGCCTGGGAGAAGAGACCAACCCCCACCTGGCTACAACCTCCCTTCAGACAGTTGTAGAGAGCAATAAGGTCTCCCCTGAGCCTCCTCTTCTCCAGGCTAATCACCCCAGCTCCCTCAGCCTCCCCTCCCAGGGTTGTGCTCCAAACCCCTCCCCAGATTTGTTGCCCTTCTCTGGACATGTTCCAGCAATTCAACATCTTTACTCTGAATTATACAGATTACTCATTGCGTGAAGATGGTGCTGGTAGCTGAGGAGATTCACTGGTTATGCTGGGAAAAAAAAACCACAACCAAAAAAACCCACCAAACTAAACCAAACAAAGAACAAAACCCTCATAGCTAACCAAAAGGGAAATCAAGAAACTGGGCTCAGAGAGAAGCCTTCATTTTTCTGCATATTTCAGCAGCAGGAATGAGGCAAATTCCTGATAACCCTCAAACCACCGTTTAAGATAATACTTATGGTACATGACTTGGCACTTCACCTTTCACAGGCCAGCAATGTTTTCCTGCTTACAGTCCTGAGGTGAAAGTGAGAATCTGATCTGAGTTAAAATTAATCTAGAAAAAAAAAATAGAATAGGATAGGATAGAATAGAATAGAATAGAATAGAATAGAATAGAATAGAATAGAATAGAATAGAATAGAATAGAAAGAATAGAATAGAATAGAATAGAATTGAATTGAATTGAATTGAATTGAATTGAATTGAATTGAATTGAATTGAATTGAATTGAATTGAATTGAATTGAATTGACCAGGCTGGAAGAGACCTTTGAGATCATCGAATGCAATCTATCACCCAACACCATCTAATCAACTAAACCATGGATGGCACCAAGCACCCCATCCAGTCTCTTCCTAAACACCTCCAGTGATGGTGACTCCACCACCTCCCTGGGCAGCACATTCCAATGGCCAGTCTCGCTTTCTGGGAACAGCTTCTCCCTAACATCCAGCCTAACCCTCCCCTGGTGCATCTTGAGACTGTGTCCTCTTGTTCTGGTGCTGGTTGCCTGGGAGAAGAGACCAACCCCCACTTGGGTATAAATATATGCAATTTTAGCCTGATTGGTTCCCTGATCTAGTTCAAGGAGTAGCAGCACAAACATTTCTGCTAGCCCAAGGGAGGAAACAAAATGGGGTGAGAATAAGCTGTCAGGTAGAGAAGGAGGTCAGGACTTGTGCTTAAGGCTGCAGTGTTAGCTGGCTGTGTACTTGAAAATGCAGCTTGAGGTGTTTCATATTTGCATATTTTTCATCAAAACCAAATCTTGTGTTCTGCTCTTGATTAATTCTGATGTTTCCTAAGAAAGGACTAAAATATGAATCTTTACTTATGAATACTTAAAAGGTATTAGCCAGATGTTCTGCTTGCTTGAAATTAACAACAAGGTTTATTAATGTAAATGAAGGTGGGCTGAGGATTTACAAAGGGAAAATACAAAATTAAAAACAGCTAACTAAATAAATAAATAAACATTTTTTTAAAAAGCTCAGACTCATTTAGAAAAAAAAAATAAATTAATTAATTATAAAAAAAAACCACACACAAAAAAAACACCCACAAACAAACAAAAAACCACCAAACAACAGCTAAATAACCTTAGAATAATAGAATCAACCGGGTTGGAAAACTCCTCAGAGATCAACAAGTCCAACCTATTACCTAACACCTAACACATCGTGACAACTAAACCATGGCTTCAAGTGCCACATCCAAGCCTTTTTTGAACATCTCCAGGGATGGTGACTCCACCACATCCCTGGGCAGCACATTCCAATGGCCAACCACTCTTTCTGGGAAGAACTTTCTCTTCACCTGAAGCCAAAACCTCCCCTGGCACAGCTTGAGACTGTGTCCTCTTGTTCTCTTGCTGGTTGCCTGGGAGAAGAGACCAGCCCCCACCTGGCTACAACCTCCCTCCAGGTAGTTGTAGAGAGCAATAAGGTCTCCCCTGAGCCTCCTCTTCTCCAAGTTCATAAACCCCAGCTCCCTCAGCCTCTCCTCACAGGGGCTTGTGCTCCCCAGCCTTGTTGCCCTTCTCTGTACACGTTCAACTATCTCACTGTCCTTCTTAAATTGAGGAGCCCAGAACTGGACACAGTACTCAAGGTGTGGCCTAACCAGTGCTGAGTCCAGGGGCAGAATGACCTCCCTGCTCCTACTGGCCACACTATTCCTGATACTGGCTAGGATGTCATTGGCCTTCTTAGTATCATAGAATCAACAAGGTTGGAAGAGACCTCAAAGATCATCGAGTCCAACCTGTCACCCAAAACCTCATGACCACTAAACCACAGCACCAAGTGCCAAATCCAATCCCTTTTTGAACACCTCCAGGGACGGTGACTCCACCACCTCCCTGGGCAGCACATTCCAATGGCTAACAACTCTCTCTGTGAAGAACTTTCTCTTCACCTCGAGCCTAAACTTCCCCTGGTGCAGCTTGAGACTGTGTCCTCTTGTTCTGTCCACGTGGGCACACTGCTGGCTCATGATTCAGATTTCAGGTAAAATTATAGTGTTCCATGAGTTTAGACCAACAATCTTAATAGTCTTGTTTCCAACTTTTAGCAGCTCCTGTCATTGAATGCTGTAGGAAATTCCACCTCATGACTTGCCCTATTTTTAAAGGTCATAATATCATATTTAAATTGTTTTGCAGTCTACTGCACATGTGTAGCTGCTAGACATGAAATCTAGCTGTGCAGGTCTGAATCAGTATTTTGATGTGGACTGGTTATAACTTTTACAGCAGTGCTGCTTCCACATAAGACCAAGATTGAATTTATGTAGCTGTAAACAGGGAAGACTCAAACCAACCAGCTTTCTGTTAAGAAACCCAGCCAGTTGAATCTATAGCCTTGGATTCCTGAAATGGCTGCTGCACTGCAGAGAACATTAATTTAGAGATAAAAATCTGTGGATGTGCAGCAACCATCCCATTTCATCTGCACAACGCTGTGAAACAGTGGTTGAAAGGAAGTAAGGCTGCAGCACTGTGTAGTCTAGCAGCATTTGCTACCCTGTAACGAGAGATCACTTACACGGCAAAGCAATCCCCTGCTTGTTCACACATTCATGGATCACAGCCTCCAACTAAATACAAACAGCCTCAAATGTTTGGCAGGTAAGCAGACTTGGTAAGTACTGCTTAAGAAAGCAAACTGAGGAAATCTGTTCCGGGTGACCAAGTGATTGTTCTGATTGTTTCAAGAGGCAGTGCTAAAAAGGAGCGGTGCTTGCTCAAGTCTGTAGCAACAGGGAGCATTCCAGAATCCCAGGCTTTACAAGGCAGCTTTGTAATAGCTGTCAACAATTTGCTGCATTGCAGGCTAATGGTAGTGGTTTAGGGCAGCACTGTTAATGCTAATGTTCAAAGACTCAGTCATTAACCAGCACAAGCCGCTTCTAAAATCAGGTATTAATTCAGCACAGGGGAGTGGTAAAAGGTAGAAACTATTGTCTGCTAATTTTGAACATCAGTAGATTTCTGCAAGACCTTTACCTCTGCTATTACAGCAACATAACAAAAACAGAAGCAGACTTCTCATGCAGGGACCTCCTCAGAGAAGTGCATATACAGTGGACAGAGTAATGCAAAGAAAAAAAATCTACTTCTACTCTACCTTTTTTTTTATTCATTCATTCATGTAGAAACAATGACACATAAACTAGACTAGACTAGACTAGACTAGACTAGACTAGACTAGACTAGAATAGAATAGAATAGAATTAACCAGGTTGGAAAAGACCTCAGAGATGATTGATTCTAACCTAGCACCCAACACCATCTAATCAACTAAACCATGGCATTAAGTGCCTCATCCAGGCTCTTCTTAAACACCTCCAGTGATGGTGACTCCACCACCTCCCTGGGCAGCACATTCCAATGGCCAATCTCTCTTTCTGTGAAGAATTTCTTCCTCACATTCAGCCTAAACTTCAGTGCAGCTTGAGACTGTGTCCTCTTGTTCTGGTGCTGGTTGCTTGGGAGAAGAGACCAACACCCTAGAGGCTACAACCACCCTTCAGGTAGTTGTAGACATATGGATTTCCCTGAATTTTAGTTTGGGTTGGGTTAGGTTTTTGTTTGTTTGTTTTGTCACTGGCCTCTTAGGTGAACCAGTCTTTGGAGACAGAGGGTTCCAAAATTGCACCACAAGTTTTAGAAAGCCAACAAGTTCAATTATAAATTGTGGAGTAAAGACTGTGTTTTAATGATGCCATCACTAAAATGAGTTACTCAGTTTTCCACAGCTACTGAAAAATGCTTATTAACCTCAGAAAACAAATGCTGTTCATGGTAGCTTTTTATCTCTCTAACACTCCATGTACATCCAACAAAGGAAGTCTCATGCACAGAAAGGGTGAAAAAGAAGCTTTGAAGGCAGTCAGTTGCTGGATAGTTTGGTGTCTTAAATAGAGACACTGTGATTACTGAGCCACAATTGAAATGCAGAATACAGAATTAACCAGGTTGGAAAAGACCTTAGAGACTATCAAGTCCAATCTATCACCCAACACCATTTAATCAACTAAACCATGGCACCAAGTGCCTCATTCAGTTTCTTTTTAAACACTTCCAGTGATGGTGACTCCACCACCTCCCTGGACAGCACATTCCAGTGGCCAATCTCTGTTTCTGGGAAGAATTTCATCTTAGCATCCAGCCTAAACCTTCCCTGGCACAGCTTGAGACTGTGTCCTCTTGTTCTGATGCTGGTTGCCTGGGAAAAGAGACCAACCCCTACCTGGCTACAACCTCCCTTCAGGTAGTTGTAGGGAGCAATAAGGTCTCCCCTGAGCCTCCTCTTCTCCAGGATAAACAACCCCAGCTCCCTCAGCCACCCCTCATGGGGCTTGCACCATTAAACTGAAAACTTCCTACTAAAGGTCCCATCTAACTTGTAGGCATATTACAACCTTCTTGTTGTTGTGTTATTGTTGTTGTCAAGGGTGTGGCACATGGAAGAAAGTGAGCCTCATCAATTCATGCATCCAAGTTGGAAGAATCAGTCATGTAAAAGTCATTGCAGAGTGCAATATTTTTTCTACCTGGGTAATTAAACTGGAAGATAACATAAATCAGTCAACACTGATTAACTGAAAGGATGAAAGATACTTCTTTGGGTGGGTGTTTTTTTTTTGAGTCCTGAAATTAAGGTCAAGAATTGCAGTGTAACATTATCTACAGTTTTGAAAATAAATAAGGATTCTTATTTACAAATAAGCAAGTAAGAATTAATGCCAAGCTGTTTTGCTTACATGTCTATTTAAACTATTCTGGGTTTTCTTAATTATATACATGTTGATTGTGAAAACAGAAGGTATTGCATATTTATGTGGGGAAAAAAAAAAGAGAGGTGTTTGGTGATCAGCTAGATTTGGCCTCAGGTAAGTGCTTTAAAATGCATTGCAGTCTCAAAGCCTATTCAAGGTGTTCCTGGAGTATGTGATTAGATTCTGATCTGATCTTTGGTGAATAAACCCCAGGGTTTTTATTTGAGGAAAAAATAATCTAGTATAGAGTGTTTACCATCCCAAACTTAATTCAAAATTCTAAATCTTCATATCAGCCACCAGATATAATACAATAGAATAGAATGCAATAGAATACACCAGGTTGGAAGAGACCTTCAAGATCATTGCGTACAACCTATCAACCAGCCCAACCCACCTAAACAACTAAACCATGGCACCAAGCACCCCATCAAGTCTCCTCCTGAACACCTCCAATGAGGGTGACCACACCACCTCCCTGGGCAGACCATTCCAATGGGCAATCACTCTCTCTGTATAGAACTTCTTCCTAAGATCCAGTCTAAACCTGCCCTGGTGCAGCCTGAGACTGTGTCCTCTTGTTCTGGTGCTGGCTGCCTGGGAGAAGAGACCAACCTCTGCCTGTCTACAACCTCCCTTCAGGTAGTTGTAGAGGGCAATAAGGTTACCCCTGAGTCTCCTCCTCCCCAGGCTAAGCAACCCCAGCTCCCTCAGTCTCTCCTCATAGGGCTTGTGTTCCAACCCCTCACCAACTTCGTTGCCCTTCTCTGGACACATTCCAGCAAGTCAACCTCCTTCCTGAACTGAGGGGCCCAGAACTGGACACAGTACTCAAGGTGCGGCCTAACCAGTGCAGTGTACAGGGGCAGAATGACCTCCCTGCTCCTGCTGGCCACACTGTTCCTGATGCAGGCCAGGATGCCATTGGCCTTCTTGGCTGCCTGGGCACACTGCAGGCTCATGTTCAGCCTACCATCAACCAGTATCCCCAGGTCCCTCTCCTGGGGACCTGAAGCTGTGTATGTATCTGTTCTCAGCCTGTGTGTGTATCTTGGTAGTACAAGATGTAGGCATAACCCCAAAATATACTCACAGCAATAATAAAAGTATCAACAGAATTAAAATAATCACCTTGGTGGCCTAGCTTTTTCTGAAGTATGCCAAATCTTGATGGAAGTGTGCTGATGACACATAACTGGGTGGAGTGGCTGGCACAGGGGAGGGTGGTGCTGCCATTCAGTGAGACTTGGACAGGCTGGAATGTCGGGCAAGTGTAGAGTCTTGAATAACTTCATGAATCAGTAGAGTCTGGGGACTGACCTGTTGGAGAGCAGTGAAGGGGAGAAGGACCTAGGAGTTCTAGTGGATGGAAGGTTGACCATGAGCCAGCAATGTGCTTTTGTGGGCAAGGGGAACAATGCCATTCTGGGATGGATTAGAAGGGCTGTGGTTGGTAGATCAGAGAAGTTCTCTGCCCCCTCTACTCTGCCCTGGTGAGGCCACATCTGGAATATTGTGTCCAGTTCTGGGCCCCTCAGTTCAAGAAGGATGTCAGGAAACTGCTTGAAATAGTCCAGCACAGAGCCACAAAGAAGATTAAGGGAGTAGAACATCTTCCTCATGAGGAGCTGGGTCTCTTGAGCTTGGAGAAGAGGAGCCTGAGGGGTGACCTCATTCATGTTTATAAAGATGTGCAGGATGACTGCCAAGAGGATGGAGCCAGGCTCTGCTGGGTGATGCCCAATGACAGCACAAGGGGCAATGCTTGGAAGTTGAGGCATAGGAAGTTCCATGGAAACATGATGGAAAATTTTTTCACTATGGGTGGCAGAACACTGGAACAGGCTGCCCAGGGGGGTTGTGGAGTCTCCTTCCCTGGAGATATTTGAAACCAGCCTGGATGCATCCCTGCATGATCTGCTCTAGGTAATCCTGCTCTGACAGGAGGGTTGGACTAGATGACCTTTCGAGGTCCCTTCCAAGCCCTTACATTCTGTTATTCTGTGATTCTGTGAATTGTTGCATCTTTGGGGATAGAAGGTGCAATATTTTTAATTTGATCACATAGTTAAAAGCATCAAATCTCTTCAAACCAATGTGGAGAGATAGAGCTCAATTTGGGAAAAATACAGTGGAGGAGAGGAAGCTCGGGGAGACCTTATTGCTGTCTACAACTACCTGAAAGGAAGGTGTAGCCAGGTGGGGGTTGGTCTCTTCTCCCAGGCAACCAGTGACAGAACAAGAGGACACAGTCTCAAGCTGTGCCAGGGGAGGTTTAGGCTGGGTGTAAGGAAGAAATTCTTCCCAGAAAGAGAGATTGGCCACTGGAATATGCTGCCCAGGGAGGTGGTGGAGTCACCATCACTGGAAGTGTTTAAAACCAGACTGGATGAGGCACTTAGTGCTATGGTTTAGTTGATGAGATGGTTTTGAGTGCTAGGTCGGATTTGATGATCTTGAAGGTCTTTTCCAACCTGGTTAATTCTGTATTCTGTATTCAGTACAGAGACTGTAGTCATGTACCAGTCAGGAACATGGTATAACAGGGTGTGTGAATGCTGGGAGCTAGAGGTGTCAGACACCATACCTAGGAACAATGTCAGAGACTAAGCAAACAGTTGAAAAGAGAGGCAACTGCATGCACAAAGTCCTGGAGGTGGAAAAAAGCCTTGGCCAGACACCACAGTCAAATCAAAAAGATAAGCAATTTGTTGATTAAGGCTTGGAATAACAAGGAGTTAAAAGATTCACTGGGAAGAGGAACCACAGAGAGATTATGATACAGAAACAAGACAAGATAGGCACTATGGATCCTGCCAAAGGAAATAACAGAGCTTCTGGTAGACAACAAAGTGTCACAAATCTTTTTTCACAAGCGATCTACTGGCTCGCAGTCAAGCTTTGCTTGTGAAGGCATCACCTGTGTTCTCTCAGACTTCTGACTGCTTATAGGTTGATTCAGTTCTACACAGATGCTTGTTATCCAAAAACTCAAATGTTAAATTAAATGCAAAAATGAACAAGTGGGGAAATGTTCATTTTGCCTCGTGCCAAACAGTGTGTGTATATATAAATGTATATATGAAACTGAACCGCCTAGGAATCTGCTTGAAGTGAACAAAGATAACCAAGATACCTGGTGTGCTATCACAGCAAACTCCTACAGAACCTCATTCTCCATTTATGGGAACTGAGAACAGTTCTGAATAGAACCATTAAGAAAATTTCAGGAACAGATTTGGACACTACCAATGCGTAGATTGAGTGGAGGATATTTCTGTGGGTTTTTTCTTTGCTCCCTTCACCTTCACATAAGCAGAGAGTGGTAAGTCTCCAAATACCCTGTCAAAGGTCCAGAGATTTGGGGGTTTGAGTATGGTGGGGGTTGCCCTCCAGAAAATGCATAGTTCCCACAGGAGTTAATAAAGATGAAGTCTAATTAAATCACAGCCCCTGCATCTTGACATTCTGTTCATGCCTGGGACAAACCCCAGTTCTTGTATATTTTGTATGCTCCCCTGAAAAACAAGAGTTCAATTACATTTCTGTGGCTACTTTCTGCAAACTTTGCCTGTGAGTCTTTGTAAATCTCTGTCATTCTTCTTGTACTGAGCTGGTCGGGATATGTACCTTGTAATGAAAGATGTTTCCTTTGAGTGATTCCACAAGATCATCCTTTATCACGGTACGTTAGGGCACAACCGTGGGCAAGACGGAGCACAGTCATACCAATTCCAGTGTCCTTGCTACCTGCAGGTTGCTTTCAAAGTGCTGAAGAGATGAAAGAGGCAATCAAGAAAGAGATTCTATTTCATTCTCTAGTGAAGGACCATTCAAGTTGGTTTTGTGTAGTGTGTTTCCGATGATTGCTGACACATGAATAAGAGACCTTAAGGTAAGCCCACATCCTCTCAGAAGATGTGAAAAAAAGACCCTAAGGCTGACTCACTTTTTTCTTACCATCAGAATCCATTCCACTAGCATTCTGAGCAAATAGAGAATACAGAATTAACCAGGTTGGAAAAGACCAACGTGATCATCAAGTCCAACCTATCACCCAACATCATCTAATCAACTAACCCATGGCACCAAGTGCCTCATCCAGCCTCTTTTTAAACACCTCCAGTGATGGTGACTCCACCACCTCCCTGGGCAGCACATTACAATAGCCAATCTCTCTTTCAGGGAAGAATTTCTTCCTAACATCCTAACATTCCTAAACCTCCCCTGGAGCAGCTTGAGACTGTGTCCTCTTGTTCTGGTGCTGCCTGCCTTCGAGTAGAGAGCAACCCCCACCTGGCTACAACCTCCCTTCAGGTAGTTGTAGACAGCAGTAAGGTCTCCCCTGAGCTTCCTCTTCTCCAGGCTAAACAACCCCAGCTCCCTCAGCCTCTCCTCAAAGGGCTTGTGCTCCAAACCCCACCCCAGCATTATGAAGCACCTCATAACAATTTGTTTCAAGAAAAACAAGTAGCTAAGCCAGGAGTAAAAATTGTTTGGGGGGGGGGAGGGATGGGAAACAAAAAAAAAATAAATAAAAAGGGAGCAGGAATTTGGCAGGGACATAGACAGCTGCATTTTTGTCTTGCTTGCTTAACAGTGTAAACAACTTTTGTTGGTTAACTTTGTGTGTGACCATTCAGGAAACCCTCTGCTTAGACAATGTATCTTGTCAACCATTTCCTGTGTGTGTAAAATGTAATTCGTCACCCGGCGCTGCCTTGGCAGCAGCCTTGTAAAGAACACACTGAATTAATGAATATTTCATAAAGATGTGATTTATTTAGCATTCCCCTGCCTGTGCTTTGAGAAAGAGCCATCCTTCAGGAGCTGAGTGCACTACAAGCTATCTACAGGTATGGAAAGGAGACTGAATCCCCCGAAGACAACATCAAGATCGCTTAATAACCGCTGGGCCGTATAGACTGTAGGAAGAGAGATTTAGTCAATCTTGTATTAACATTTCAGATGGTAAAGAGATGCAGTACTAAGCTGTTATAATGAATTTGGCTGTCAGAACCATGAGCTATCACCCCCCAAAAATAAAATATTACCAACTCAGAATTGTTTTTTTTCAGTTTCATCTATTTGGATGAACATATAGCAAAAGAGGCCACAGCACAGCACAAATACCTCTGGGTTTCACAGAGTCACAGCATTTTTGAGGCTGGAAAATATCTAGGAGATCATCAAGTCTAGCCTATGACCTGACACCACCACATCAGGTAAACCATGCCACCAAGTGACACATCCAAACTTTTCTTAAAGACCTCTGGTGATGGTGACTCCACCACCTCCCTGGGCAGTCCGTTTCAGTGCCTCCTGAGCTACCCACATTTCCACACTGCTATAGGATCACAGGTTCCCAGGATGTTAGGGGTTGGAAGGGACCTCTGCAGATCATCGAGTCCAACCCCCCTGCCAGAGCAGGACCAGAGAGTCTAACAGAGGACACACAGAAACACATCCAGAAGGGTCTTGAAAGTCTCCAGAGAAAGAGATTCCACAGCCTCTCTGGGCAGCCTGCTCCAGTGCTCTGTGACCCTCACAATGAAGAAGTTCCTCCTCAAATTGAGGTGAACTTTCTGTGCTGTGGTTTATATTCATTGCTCCTTGTGCTATCACAGGGTGCAACTAAGCAGAGCCTGTCCCCTGCCTCTTGACCCCCAGCCCTCAGATATTTATAAACATTTATTAAATCCCCTCTCCATCTTCAAACTAAAAAGCCCCAGGGCTCTTAGCCTCTACCTATGGGCTCTGTTGGAGTCTTCTTCCACCTCAGGTGAGGCCACTTGACCCTCCCCACCCACTCCCCTTTTTAATCCCCCACAGGAAAGGCAGAAGCCCCAAGCTGAGCCCATCTGGGCTGAGGGATCCTCCTCTCATCACTGGTGAGTGCCCATGGTGCACACTGGGTGATGGTGGTGGTGACAACAAAGGCCGGGGGGCCTGGTGGCCCCCCGGTTAGCTAGGAAGGGAATTGATGACTATTCCAATATCATCCACGGGTGCTGGCTGGGCCTCCTTACTGGGAATGAACTCCTCTGTGTGGTATCTTGGCTGGTTGAGAGTCTTGCCCCCGGCTCTGGGATTGGTGCAAAAATGGTGGTGGAAGAGCGGGAGCTGTTCAGGCAGGGTTGAGGATGAGATTTAACACATCTAAGTGTTGGGTTCTACACATTGACTAAAACAACCCCATGCAGTGCTACAGGCTGGGGTTAGAGTGGCTGAAGAGCAGACAGGCAGAAAGGGACCTGGGGGTGACTGGTTGACAGCAGCTGAACAGGAACCAGCAGTGTGCCCAGGTGGCCAAGAAGGCCAATGGCATCCTGGCCTGCATCAGGAACAGTGTGGCCAGCAGGAGAAAGGAATTCATTATGCTCCTGTATTCAGCACTGGTTAGACCACACCCTGAGTACTGTATGCACTTCTGGGCCCCTCAATTTAAGAAAGATATTGAGGCACTTGGACGTGTCCAGATGACAGGCAACAGAGCTGGGGAGGGGTGTGGAGCACAAACTCTATGAGGAGAGGTTCAGGGAGCTGGGGTTGTTTAGCCTGGAGAAGAGGAGGCTCAAGGGGAGACCTTATTGCTCTCTACAACTACCTGAAGGGAGGCTGTAGCCAGGTGGGGGTTGGTCTCTTCTCCCAAGCAACCAGCACCAGAACAAGAGGACACAGTCTCAAGCTGCACCAGGGGAGGTTTATGCTGTATGTCAGGAAGAAATTCTACACAGAGAGAGTGATTGCCCATTGGAATGTACTGCCCAGGGAGGTGGTGGAGTCACCACTAAGTTGGACTGGATGATCTTGGAGGTATCTTCCAACCTGGTTGATTCTGTAATCTGACCATCACTGGAAATGTTTAAAACCAGAGTGGATGAGGCACTTAGTGCCATGGCTTAGTTCATTAGATGGTGTTGGGTGATAGGTTGGACTTGATCTCTGAGGTTTTTCCAACCTCATTAATTCTGTATTTCTGTGTTCTATAAATCTCTCCTGTGCAGAAATTATGAAATTCTGTGTGCTTGTGCTTTGACCACAACCACTGATGCCCTTGGGTCTTGTCTAATACCACAGCTGCTCTAATAACAAATGTTCTTTTCCTCTGATTGCAAACATTTATTGTGTTCAATTAATATGCATGGTCCTACATTTCACACAGAGAATTTGCAGACTCTGAGCCACGTTACAATACAGACACAGAATAAAGCAGAAAATCAAATGTATTTTTGGTACCTCAGGCAGCTGGTGCTTTGTCTTGCTGGTAGAAAAATACACCTTAACTGTGTTTAGTATAATGCCCTGTTTCAAAAGGTATTTGTAATGATTTTGGTTTTCTCAGCAGATATCCTTTATTTGCAGTGCTGCTGCAATCCCAGTAATATTTCTCCCCTGTGTGTGTCTGTTACTCTCACCTGGTTATTGCATAGAATCTTCAAATTGTTAGGGTTGGAAGGGACCTCAAGGATCATCTAGTTCCAACCTCCCTGCCATGGGCAGGGACACCTCACACTACAGCAGGATGCTCAGAGCCACATCCAGCCTGGCCTTCAAAACCTCAAGGGATGAGGCTTCCACCACCACCCTGGGCAACCTGTTCCAGTGTCTCAGCACCCTCTTGGGGAAGAACTTCTTCCTAACATCCAATCTGAGTCTACCCATTTCTAGGTTTTTTTCCACTCCCCCCAGTCCTATCACTCCCTGACATCGTCAAAAGTCCCTCCCCAGCTTTCTTGTAGCCCCCTTCAGATACTGGAAGGCCACAATTAGGTCTCCTCAGAGCCTTCTCTTCTCCAGGCTGAGCAGCCCCCAACTCCCTCAGTGTCCTCACAGGAGAGGAGCTCCATCTTCTGATCATCCTTTGGCCCTTCTATGGACACATTCCAGCACCTCCAGATCCTTCCTGTAATAGAGGTTCCAGAACTGGATGCAGTACTCCAGGGGGGTCTCACCAGAGTAGAGGGGGAGGATCCCCTCCCACAGCCTGCTGGCTGTGCTTCTCTTGCTGCAGCACAGGATGTGCCTGGCTTTCTGGGCTGCAAGAGCACAAGTACATCTATTATTAAGCCCTTACCTTCAATTGTAGGAGTTCATGCATTCAATTCAGGAATCCTTTTAATCTGTGAGGATGGTAAACGTTGACTAATGTCAGACCATTACAAAACAACACAGAAGTACTTCACAACAAGCATCATCCATTATGGTTGCATTTAAATCTCCTAGACTAAAACTGTCTTGTATCTCTTTCTCCAATGACTGGAAGATGCATTGCCCAGGGTGGTGGTAGGAGCCTCCTCCCTGGTGGCTTTTAAGGCCGGGATGGATGTGTCTCTGAGCAACCTGATGTAGTGTGAGGTGTCCCTGCCATGGCAGGGGAGTTGGAACTAGATGATCCTTGGGGTCCCTTCCAACCCTAACAATCCCATG
Organism: Colaptes auratus; assembly: GCA_015227895.2. Lineage (NCBI taxonomy): Eukaryota > Metazoa > Chordata > Aves > Piciformes > Picidae > Colaptes > Colaptes auratus. The sequence goes on along the minus strand of CM037646.1, from coordinate 47,095,252 downwards.
ATTCTATGTGATCAAAGGAGAAAGATGTGCATGGAAAGTTGTAATTACAGAGTGATTTTCCCAGGTGATAGATGATATTTTATAGTTGGGTGGGGTTCTTTTCTTAATCTGTCTCAGTTACTTACTTTAATAAATTTCAGTGAAAGAAGTAGCCTCTGTGTATCCTTAGACTTCAAGGAGACAAATAAGTGTGGAAGTAGGAAAAGGCTTATTTTACAGGAATAACATTACATACAGGAAAATTAAGACTCAAGAACTCCTGAGACATACTGAAGCATAATATGATATTCATGAGGCAAGGAGTCTGCAGGACTGGATGTACCTAACATCTGTAGAGACAAAATTCCTGCAGAGTTTGTCTCAAACCACGGGAAAATCTTTCATACTTTCCAATCTACAAATCCCAAATGTTCAAGGAAAAGATGGAGATGCTCTTCCTAGAAGTTGGTTCTTATGCAGAGGCATTCATCTGGGAGAAATACACCTCTAATCCATCAAGAGTGTATACCAGGTGTTGTGCACAGCTCAGATAAAGCCTGTGAAATGTTCAATTGAAGTTTAGTGTGATGTGCACAGAGAAATGAAAAATGATTGCATATTATCAGAATTTGACATTGTCAGACACGTCAGAAGAAGAGATTTTCTTGAAGCTGCCCTCACTCCCCTTTAGGAGCCATTCCCTAGCATCTTGATGCAGATCGTTGGTTTATTCTACCATTACTATAAGAGAGGGAGGGAAGAAAATGTGTTTGTGGTCAGGTGACATTATTTTATCTGCTGAGGCAGTCCTTCTCCTAATGCAGAGGTTGAAACAGTGACAGGAGTTATATTTCACTGCCTGCCAAAGGTGGATGAACATACTCACCTAAAAAGTAGAGTAAATAAATGTTTGCTTTCCCTATCTGTGCAATTACATGAGGTAAAGCAAATGGACACTGAAGTGCAGGTTACTAATATGTTGAAACAGCAAGTGATCACATTACAGTTTTGCTGTATCCACCCTCTTCAGATATCCTAACATGCTATCTGAATTTATCATGTATCTACATGAAAAGTTGGGATTTTCTAGAAGAGAATTAACCAGGTTGGAAGAGACCTTCGAGATCATCGTGTCCAACCCATCATCCAACATCATCTAATCAACTAAAACATGGCACCAAGCACCCCATCAAGTCTTCTCCTGAACACCTCCAGGGATGGTGACTCCACCACCTCCCTGGGCAGCACATTCCAGTGGCCAATCACTCTCTCTATGAAGAATTTCTTCCTAACATCCAGCCTGAACCTCCCCTGGCACAGCTTGAGACTGTGTCCTCTTGTTCCGGTGCTGGTTGCCTGGGAGAAGAGGCCAACTCCCACCTGGCTACAAGCTCTCTTCAGGTAGTTGTAGAGCGCAATAAGGTCTCCCCTGAGCCTCCTCTTCTCCAGGCTAAGCAACCCCAGTTCCCTCAGCCTCTCCTCACAGGGCTGTGTTCCAAACCCCTCACCAACTTTGTTGCCTTTCTCTGGCCACGTTTCAACAACTCAACATCTTTCCTAAACTGAGGTGCCCAGAACTGGACACAGTACTTAAGGTGTGGCCTAACCAGTGTGGTGTTCATGGGGAGAAAGGTTTTATTAGAGACCCAGGGGAGACCAGCACTGGACAAGAGGCTAAGGCAGTTATTGTATATACTCAATGGGTCAATACTAATTGCAGAATCATGGAATTAACCAGGTGGGAAAAGACCTCAGAGACCATCAAGTCCAACCTATCACCTAATCCCTGACACCTCATGACAACTCAACCATGGCTCCAATGCCACACCCAATCCTTTTCTGAACGCCTCCAGGGACCGGCCCTCCACCACTTCCCTGGGTAGCAACATTCCAATGGCAAATTACTCTTTCTGTGAAGAATTTTCTCCTCACCTCGAGCCTATAATGTCTGTTATATGAGAAATTTGTACAGCCAGATCTTGTCAAAGAGATCCAAAGATGAGTTGCAATAAAAACTTACATAAACACCTGCTTAGCATTGCAGAGAATCACAAAATGGCTTAGGTTAGAAGACACCTTAGAGATCATCTGCTCCAACCTCCCTGCCACGGACAGGGACACCTCTCATTTAGACTCTGCTGCTCAAGGCCTCATCAACCTGTTCAGTCTGGAGAAGAGAAGGCTCCGAGGTGACCTCATTGTGGCCTTCCAGTATCTGAAGGGGGCCTACAAGAAGGCTGGGGAGGGACTTTTCAGACTATCAGGGAGTGATAGGACTAGGGGGAATGGGATGAAGCTGGAGGTGGGAAGATTCAGGCTGGACGTGAGGAGGAAGTTCTTCACGGTGAGGGTGGTGAAGGCCTGGAATGGGTTGTCGAGCGAGGTGGTTGGGGCCCCGTCCCTTGAGGTGTTTAAGACCAGGCTGGATGAGGCTCTGTCCAGCCTGATCTAGGGTAGAGTGTCCCTGCCCATGGCAGGGGGTTGGAACTGGATGATCCTTGTGGTCCCTTCCAACCCTAACTGAAACTATGAAACTATGAAACCTGGCCTTGAACACCCCCAGGGAGGGGGCATCCACAACCTCCCTGGGCAACCTATTCCGGAGTCTCACCACCATCATGCTGAGAAATTTCTTCCTAAGATCCTGTCTAAACCTACTATTTGAACTCCATCTTCATAATTCTTGTTAAATATTAGCAGATGCAGAATTGTTATGCAAAGTCTTTTGAAGTGGTGGAAGAGGTTAATAGCATTACTAATAAGGCAAATTAAAAACAAACCAAAAACCTTCTGGAGCAAGGTCAGAGTGTGTATTTCAGGAGGTTAGAATCCTGTCAAAGCTGGGAGGTGCTGGTTAACTTCAGATGCAGCAGAAATAAGGGAGTTCAAACTGAGCACAAGATAAAATGTAGTGCTCTAAGAATCGGTTCTAATTGATTTTTGTGCTTTTTTGGCGGCATCACCAAAGAGTGGTACAAAGTGAAACGTGGCAGTTCTGTAAAGCAGAGAGATAAGAACTAGGAAAAATGTCAGAGTAAGATTTTATAACTGAAAATAACTGAATTTACATGCAGAACTATATCTGAGAGCATTGTGAGGGAATTGAAAGCTCAGACTTCACAGATCGCATTAGGTTGGAAGGCACTCTCAAAGGTTATCTTGTCCAAGCCCCCTGCAGTGAGCAGGGATGTCTCCCAACTAGATTAAGCTGCCCAGGGCCACAGCAAGTCTGATCTTTAATGTCTCCAGGAACCTCAACCACATCCCTGGGCAGCCTCTTCCAGTGTTTTACCACTCTCATTGCAAAGAACTTCCTCCTTATGTCCTACCTAATCTACCCTGCTCCAGTTTAAACACATTACTCCTTGTCCTATGACTACAAGGTCTTCTAAACAGTCCCTCCCCAGCCTTCCTGCAGGTCCCCCTCAGATATTAAAATGTAGCTGTAAGGTCTCCCCAGAGCCTTCTTTCCTCCAGGCTGAACAGCCCCAATTCTTTCAGCCTGTCTTCACAGCAGAGGTGCTCCAACCCTCTTTATGACCCTTTTTATGGCCCTCCTCTAACCTACTGCAGCTGGTCCATGTCTTTCTTGTGTTAGGGGGCTCAGAGCTGGACACACTACTCTGGGTGAAATCTCACCAAAGCAGAGTAGCAGAATGACCTCTCTCAGCCTGCTGGCCATGTTTCTTTTGATGCAGCCCAGGATGTGATTTACTTTGTGGGCTGCAAATGCACACTGTTGGCTCACATCCACCTTCTTGTGCACCTGTACCCCCAAGTCCTTTCCTTTCATCACCTCCCAGCCTGTGTTGTTGTTGAAGGTTGCCCCGACCTACATGCAGGACCTTGCAGTTTGCCTTGTTGAACCTCATGAGACTCTCCTCAGCCCATGTCTCCAGCCTGACCCCTGGACCCATAAATGTGAAGGCCATAACAGGTTGACCCAAATGCCTAAACCCAATCTGTCACTGAACTTTCAGGATGTTACAGAAGCTTCATGGAACATTTCAGTGACATTACTACTCCTATTATTGCACTGTGTTGATGGAATGAATTTAGGGAGTAGAACCTCAAGCAATGCTCAGCTGATACAAGGAAATGTTTTAGCTCTTGTAGGCCACAAACCTTGGGACCAAACTGCAGCTGTGTAAAGAGAAAAAAGTATTTAGCTAATTACCAACGACCATTGTGACTCAGGGAAGCCACACAACGACCTGAGAATTAGAGCTGGTAAACATTGCAGTAGAGTCTTTTGTCTTCTCTCTGAACTTAGGTAAGAGATGTGTGATCGTTTGTCTTTTGTCTAACACCTGTCTGAGCCTTGCCAAGGGGATGTGTGCTCCCTGGCATTTTCTCAGCAGCCAATCACGAATCTGTACCTGTGGCACGGACACATCTAATTACCAATCCCGAGTTGCTTCTGATTATGTTAGCCTATAGAAAGAAAAGACTTTATACAATAAAGTACAATACAATATTACAATACAAATACAATAAATCCAGGTTGGAAGAGACCTTCAAGATCATCATGTCCAACCTATCAACCAATCCAACCCACCTAAACAACTAGATCATGGCACCCAGTACCCCATCAAGTCTCCTCCTGAATACCTCCAATGATGGTGACTCCACCACCTCCTTGGGCAGACCATTCCAATGGGCAATCACTCTCTCTGTATAGAACTTCCTCCTAACATCCAGTCTAAACCTCCCCTGGTGCAGCCAGAGACTGTGTCCTCTTGTTCTGGTGTTGACTGCCTGGGAAAAGAGACCAACCTCTGCCTGTCTACAATCTCCCTTCAGGTAGTTGTAGAGAGCAATAAGGTCACCCCTGAGTCTCCTCTTCTCCAGGCTGAGCAACCCCAGCTCCCTCAGCCTCTCCTCATAGGGCTTGTGTTACAAACCCCTCCCCAGCTTTGTTGCCCTTCTCTGGACACATTCCAGCAAGTCAACATCCTTCCTAAACTGAGGGGCCCAGAACTGGACACAGGACTCAAGGTGCGGCCTAACCAGTGCAGTGTACAGGGGCAGAATGACCTCCCTGCTCCTGCTGGCCACACTGTTTCTGATGCAGGCCAGGATGCCATTGGCCCACTTTGCTTGCATCAAGCTTTGTCTCCATCTCTCAATCGCGGTACTGTGTGTATGTAATTCTGGCTGAAGATTTCAGACTGCCTTTAAGCAGGTAAAGACATTTCTTGTCTTAATCTCAAACTTTGAGACAATGTTAGCATATCTCCAGTATTCAGGATGAGCTTACAAGATTTGGCAAAGACGGGGGGGGGGTGCAAAATGAATTCACCTTTTTAGTATTCTTAAGGAAAGAAGTCAGTAAAAGTTTTCCATTCCAAAGCATACTTTCAAGCAGAAAACCCATTATCTGATCAATTGTAAATGTAGGCATCTCTCACACTAGCTCTCTTTAATCTGATTTAACAGAATGAAAGGAATATATTCTAAATTGCTGTAATAGATCTTTCTGCTTCAGGAATTTAATAGGAGAGTTGTTCATCTCAAAGGTACTGCTTTGATACTCATATCAAAGTAGGAGTGGATGATGCTTTGGGGGCTACTTTTCAAAATAGTGAAAGGGATGTTCACATTTAAATTATGGAAGCATATTTTTTATTTTCTTCTGCCTTAACCTTTGGCTTGTGTCAGAGAGGCTTCAGGATGGTTGGCAGACATCAAAGTCCACAGCTGTATGACCTTAAAAAATAATCATAGAATTGTTAGGGTTGGAAGGGACCTCAAGGATCATCATGTTCCCACCCCCCTGACATGGTCGGGCACACCTCACACTGCATCAGGTCTCTCAGAGACACATTCAGCCTGCCTTAAAAACCTCCAGGGATGAGGCTTCTACCACCTCCCTGGGCAGCCTGTTCCAGTGTCTCACCACCCTCATGGTGAAGAATTTCTTCCTAACATCCAATTTGAATCTACCAATTTCTGGTTTTTTTCCATTCTCCCTAGTCCTGTTATTACCTGACACTCTAAAAAGTCCCTCCCCAGCTTTCTTGGAGGCCCCTTCAGATACTGGAAGGCCACAATTAGGTCTCCTCGGAGCATTCTTTTCTCCAGACTGAACAGCCCCAACTCCCTCAGTCTGTCCTCATAGGAGAGGAGCTCCAGCCCTCTGATCATCCTCATGGCTGTTCTCTGGACATGTTCCAGCACCTCCAGATCCATCTTATACTAGGGGCTCCAGAACTGGACACAGTACTCCAGGTGGGGTCTTGCTAGAGCAGAGTAGAGGGGGAGAATCCCCTCCCTTGACCTGCTGGCTATGCTTATCTTGATGCAGCCCAGGATCTGATTTGCTTTCTGGGCTTGCAAGTGCTCACTGCTGGCTCATGTTGATCTTCTCCTCCACCAGCACCCCCAAGTCCTTTTCTTCAGGGCTCTCAAGCCAGTCCCTGCCCAGCCTATATCAGTGCTTGGGATTGCCCCGACCCAGCTGCAGGACCTTGCACTTGGTCTTGTTGAACCTCATGAGGTTGTCATGGGCTCACCTCTCCAGCCTGTCAAGGTCCCTCTGGATGGATCCCTTCCCTACAGCGTGTCTACTGTGCACACACAGTTTGGTGGCATCAGCAAACCTGCTGTGGGTGCACTCAATGGTTTGTTTTCTTTTAATGATGTCAGTATTCCAGTGGTTTACAACATTTGCCTTTTCTAATTCAAGTGAACAGAAGCTCATTCCTCTGTTTTTCAGCTTCTTAGGTCAACTTGCAAAAACCTAAGCACAGCAAGCTCACTGTTTTTAGCCTTAATGCCCAGTTTTCTGAGTACCAGTGATGTAAAACAAATCACTGTTATATGTAGGGGTAGATTCAGATTGGCTATTAGGAAGAAGTTCTTCCCCATGAGGGTGGTGAGACACTGGCACAGGTTGCCCAGGGAGGTGGTGGAAGCCCCATCAATGGAGGTTTTTAAGGCCAGGCTGGATGTAGTTCTGAGCCACCTGGTGGAGTGTGAGGTGCCCCTGCCTATGTCAGGGGGGTTGGAAGTGGATGATCCTTGAGGTCCCTTCCAACCCTAACAATTCTATGATTCTATGATCCTTTGAATAATTTTTTTTCTGGACTCTGCCAACACAAATATTGACTTCAATAATTGAATAAAAATATTCCTGTGGACTGCTAAAACTTTACCTTTGGTTGCTGTATTACTGTTTTCTTTTCATGTGTGTTGAGAACATGATAGTAAGTAGTGAATATAAATAGCCATACATACTTGGTAAAGAATACAGAATTGCTTAGCAAGCAGTCAGGCAATTTTCATGCATTATCATCTTAAATGTAGGTCAAAAAAAAAAAGAAGAATAAGCAAAAAAGGGAACACAAGGATGGACACTCTGGAGGGAAGGGAGGCCATCCAGAGGGACCTTGACAGGCTGGAGAGATGAGCCCATGGCAACCTCATGAGGTTCAACAAGACCAAGTGCAAGGCTGTGCATCTGGGTCAAGGTAATCATGCCCCTCATGATGTTTCCCTGTGATCACTTTTGTGAATGAGTCGTATTTTACTACTGATGTTCCTCTTTTCTCTATATACCAAGTCACTATTCAGAATACAGAGTCAAACAGCTTGGAAAAGACCTGCAAGACAATCAAGTCCAATCTATCACCCAACATCATATAATCAACTAAACCATGACACCAAGTGTCTCATCCAGGCTCTTTTTAAGCACTTCCAGGGATGGTGACTCCACCACCTCCCTGGGGAGCACATTCAAGGGCCAATCTCTCTTTCTGTGAAGAAATTCTTCCTAACATCCAACCTAAACTCCACCAGTGCAGCTTAGGACTGTGTCCTCTTGTTCTGGTGCTGGTTGCCTGGGAGAAGAGACCAACGCCCCACCTGGCTGCAACCTCCCGTCAGGTAGTTGTAGGCAGCAATAAGGTCTCCCCTGAAAACCCCCTTAGAGTCACATCTGCCAGTTCTCTAATAACTTTAAGGCCTTATAAAATGAACTCATAAAAGAAATGTAAGAATCAAGCCTTGGCAGCATATGTGCATTCACTTTTGCAAGAGATTGTTCTCATTCTGGGAAGCCTTTCTGCTTCAAGAGAAAGTAATAGTACTGCATTGCTATGGAAACCTTTTTGTCTTTAGATATATATATGTTTTTTCCCAACAGGAAACACTTCATCACCAATTATGTAGCATTTTCTGTGGCTTGGTGCTTCAAAAGCATGTTTTTTTTTTTACCCTTACTTCTGATTTTTACTTTGTTCCTTGTGTAATAATTACCTTGACCCGCAAAAGCTGTCACTTTTGCACCTCAATAAATCCAAAGCAGAGAAAAAACAAGGAAAATCACCTTTTTAATCTTCATTAATTGCCTTCAAATGTTATGTAACTTATTTTTCAACGTAAGAAGAGGAGTGATTAACTGGAATTATTATTCCACTGGCAAAGAAAACCAACCCAACAAACCAACCCCACCAAAATACAGTAACATTTTCCATTTTTCTTACATTTTCTGAGGACTGAAAACACCAGCAAGCCCTCTTTCAAGCTTTGTTCTTCCCCCAGGCTTGCAATGAATATAAATAACTGTCATAAATTGTGCCAACAAACCGCTGAAGGAATTCAAAGTGCAAAAGGGAAGGATGCTTTACTGTGCTGCTGCACCCATTACTTCTCATACTGTGTGCATGTGCACACAGACACTCACAAGTCAGTAATGTTCTCAGCTGCACTGTGAAGCATCTTTGGTTACTGTAGATGATGAAGTATGCACAAGCTTTTTATTCTTCTTGAGGAAAAAAAGATGTATATTTATGTGAATTAAGGTGCAGAAAGAGACAACAGACCACAGGAAATCATGCAGAGAGTTGGTGAGCTTAATCATAATAGCATTAAGCTTAAGATGGTCTCAGACTAACTACAAATTGCTGAGGGATTTTTTCCTATGTACACCATTCTTTTTTAATCACATACATGTATCTAGATGAATGAATACATATTCATTATGCAGGTCTTTATATTTAGTTATGCTTAAATGCTTAAAATATTCTTCTGCTAGAAAAAGGTATCTCTACATATAAACACAAATAAAATCCTAGAACCTTGGATTGGCTTAGGTTGGAAGGGACCTTAGAGATAATGTAGTCCAATCTCCATGATTTGGGCACGGATAATTCTCAACTAGACTCAGCTGCTCAAGGCCTCATCCAATCTGGCCTTGAACACCCCTAGGGAGGAGGCATCCACAACCTCCCTGGGCAGGCTATTCCAGAGCCACACCATCCTCATATTGAGGAACTTCTTCTTAAGATTCAGTCTAAACCGATTCTCCCTCAGCTTCAAACCATTCCCCCTTGTCCTATTAGTAGACACCCTTATGTAAAGTCCCTCTCAAGCCTTCGTGTAGGCTCCCTTCAGGTATTAGAAGGCAGCTATAAGGTCCCCCTGGAGACTTCTCTTCACTAGGCCGAACAATCCTAAGTCCCTCAGTCTAGCCCTTGAATCATCTTTGTGGCCCTCCTCTGGACTCACTCCAACAGCTCTGTGTCCTTCTTGTAATGGGGACACCAAAACTGGATGCACTATGTTCTAGGGGGAGGGAGGGGCATGTCTCAGATTAATATCTATTACTCATATAAAAGCTGTTCTACCAAAGCTAGCTGAAAATGAGATTTTAAATCTAGGGTGAATTTATTACTGAAATATATGACGAATATTTCAGAAACCTCTGTGTCATCCAAGCCTCCACTAACTTTCAGTCTCTGAAGTGCTACACAGTGGCATGCAGAAATAGAATCATAGAGTTGTTAGGGTTGGAAGGGGCCTCAAGGACCAGGCAGTTCCAACTCCCCTGCCATGGCAGGGACACCTCACACTACATCAGATTGCTCAGAGGCACATCCAGCCTGGCCTGAAAAACCTCCAGGGATGAGGCTTCTACCACCTCCCTGGGCAACCGGCCAGTCCCCTCTCACCACCCTCATGGTGAAGAACTTCTCTTCCTATGTCCAATGTGAATCTACCCATTTCTAGTTTTTGTTCCATTCACCCCAGTCCTATCACTCCCTGACACCTTAAAAAGTCCCTCCCCAGCTTTCTTGTAGCCCCCTTCAGATACTGGAAGGCCACAATAGGTCTCCTCAGCATAGAGTCATAGAATAACTGCAGCAATTCCAACCCTAACAATTCTATGATTGTACAATAAAATGAGAGGTTCTATTTATTCAGAATAGATTTTTAGAGCACTTGGGAAGTTGTTACAAAGCAGAAAACAGGGCGGCGGGTGGGTGTGTGTGTGTGTTACTGAACATGTTCTTTGTACCCCTGGATAGTTTTTCATGAACTTCTAACAAGGTACCTTTGAAAATGAGGTTATGTACCTCAAACTGTTCAAATGGGAAGAAATTTTGTGCACATAAATCTAGCAGGCTCTTTCAAGAGCTCTGAAATCATTACCTTTATTGCTGCCTAAAGACATAATGCATCACTTGCGAGGGAAGCCAGCAGTGGCATTTCTCTTCCATCACTTCCAGGCTTGGCTTCAGTTTTTGTACTAATGTAGGTACTACAGGTCTTGGAACCAAAAAAGATTAATGCATAATGGCAAAGCAGCTGCAGCACATGCTGCAAGATGTCATACTTTCAGGCTGCAGATTCTATCTTTAGGCATAAGGAATGCAATACTTCATATTGTCTTCATTGCAGAGCCGTAGGTGGAACCTGGAACGTCACAATCTTCAACTGCTTTATTTACACCGTTACATATGCAGTAATCATCAGTGGAAATTAATGGAATCTTTTAAGTGATGTGAGACCACCCTCCACAGGAAATCCTGTAGAATGCAGAATTCCTTGAGCTCCTGCAAGTTCCAGTAATAACTCCATGCACTGCTGTACTTTCCAAATATTACACAGCATTCTCGCACCTGCGATGCAGCCTGTTCAGTCTCTCTGTGTTTGTCAGTCTTGTGAAAGCCAACAGCACTTTCAAAATAATGAAACATACTTAGCTTTTCTATTCCCAAACCCTTTCAAGACACACACTGTTAAAAATAGATGGAGAATTGTGGCAAATTTTGCAAGGTCACTCTTCACAGCCTTAATAAATTCACCCTCCCCTGATATAAGTCTTGTGAAGGATTAACTTGATTGGAATATCAGTTGCTACTCTATTTTCTCTTCTCATTATTTTTTGAAAGAGACATAGCTACATAAGCTGACTTTAAATTCTTACATATAAAAACAACATTCATAACAGGAGTGAGCCACAACAGCTTGTCTTTTCCTTCACGTGAGCTTAGACAGAAGAGAAAACATACATTAGTCTTCTTAAATAAAAGTCCCAGGAGTGAAGAATCTATGTCTCTGTTAAGAAATACCTCTAGTCCAGGTAGTACTGAAGCTGTGTATCTTTTCCTGATCCTAAGGATTTGGCTTTTCCAGATAGGTAGGTAGGTAGGTAGATAGATAGATAGATAGGTAGGTAGGTAGGTAGGTAGGTGGGTAGGTAGATAGGATAGATAGATAGATAGATAGATAGATAGATAGATAGATAGATAGATAGATAGATAGATAGACCGATAGATATGGGGAGGCATTGAACAAAGTAAAAGTTAGTTGATTCCATGATGTACTGAAATGTCTGCCTAGGGTCTCCAGAAACAATTACTGTTTATGTGACCTTCACACTGCAAGTGCAACCACAAATGTTATTTTCAATATTAATATGGCCTCAAAAGATTTCTCAGTCATGAGCAACTCACAAAGTAGAATAGAATAGAATAGAATAGAATAGAATAGAATAGAATAGAATAGAATAGACCAGGTTGGAAGAGACCTTCAAGATCATTGTGCCCAACCTATCATCCAACACCATCTAATCAAATAAACCATGGCTCCAAGTGCCTCAGCCAGTCTCTTCTTAAAGACTTCCAGTGATGGTGACTCCACCACCTCCCTGGGCAGCACATCCCATTGGCCAATCTCTCTTTCTGTGAAGAATTTCTTCCTAACATCCAGCCTAAACTCCCCTGGCACAGCTTGAGAGTGTGTCCTCTTGTTCTGGTGCTGGTTGGCATCTATCAAAGGCAATCTGGTTATTCACATTTTTTGAATATTGTTTTTCCATCATTTTGCCAACTGTGGTTTTTCTTCTCATATCTGAGAAGTTGTCCTTCCCCTCTCTCAAATATGGATGATAATCATGAAACTGTTGACTTCTTCAGTTCCCTTGTACCTGGGTTTCCATTCTCTTTGATAATTTGCCAGTCAAAATGCCTCCAACCTGCATTACAACATTTCAGTTAGAAAACTGAAGATGAAACAAACCTTCTGGAGTAGAAGAAGAGAGCTTATTTATCCTGCTGCTTTTAAAAGCAGTTTGAATTCTATCCAGGGAACAGCTTTAAAGGAACTTATTTTGCAAACTATGAGGTAACATTTGCAGTATCTTCATTTCCAGCCTAAAACTACACTCCCTAAACGGTAAGTGAAATTCATCCTGTTTATATGTTTGTGGTCTGGTTGTGTAATTATGGCTGAAGTGTGGGAGAGTCTGTAGCTGAAGAATGAATTTTGCTGCATCTGAGCTTTTCAAATCAAACTATTCATGCAGAGCTTTACAGAAAGTTTGAAAACAGAAGCTAGCACATATTTATGGAGTTGTTTTGCTTTCCAAAAGCAGGTTGTGTTACAACAACCAGATAGAACTTGGTTCTATAGAAGTTTAGCTGATACTCCTTGTAAAGCACCATCACTGGAGGTGTTTAAGAGGAGACTGGATGGGGTGCTTGCTGCCACAGTTTAGTTGATTAGATGGTGTTGGGTGATAGGTTGGACTTGATGATCTCAAAGGTCTTTTACAACCTGGTTAATTCCTGTTCCATTCCATTCCATTCCATTCCATTCCATTCCATTCTATTCCATTCCATTCCATTCCATTCTATTCTATAGCTTCTTTTAAGTGTTTATCTCCTATTTCCTAAAGATAATAAGACTGAGTTCTAAAACATTTTCATCAGGGAATGAATCATCAAACAAATCTGAAATTGTGTAAGATGAGAAACAGCAAAGAAAATCCTTCTTCACATTGCTGATTTTTATCTCTCTTTAACAGGATTACTTACATTCTTACTTACCTACTCTGATCTGTGGAGACCCCACCTGGAGTACCTGTCCAGTTCTGGAGCACCTATTACAGGAAGGAACTGCAGGTGCTGGAGCGTGTCCAGAGAAGGGTCACGAGCAGAGGGCTGGAGCTCCTCTCTTTTCAGGACAGACTGAGGGAGTTGGAGCTGTTCAGTCTGGAGAAGAGAAGGGTCTGAGGAGCCCTTATTGTAGCCTTCCAGTATCTTAAGGGGGCTACAGGAAAGCTGGGGAGGGACTTTTGAGGGTGTCAGGTAATGACAGGACTGGGGGGAATGGAACAAAACTAGAAATAGGTAAATTCAGATTGGATGTTAGGAAGAAGCTCTTCCCCATGAGGGTGGGGAGACACTGGCACAGGTTGCCCAGGGAGGTGGTAGAAGCCTCATCCCTGGAGGGTTTCAAGGCCACGCTGGATGTGGCTCTGAGCAACCTGATCTAGTGTGAGGTGTCCCTGCCCATGTCAGGGAGGTTGGAGCTAGCTGATATTTGAGGTCCCTTCAAATCCCTAACAATTCTATGATTCTATGATTCTGTGATTGTCCAATGCCTATAATAGAACAAAGATGATATGATTGTAAATGAATAAATTATGGGGGGAAAAATATAATTGATGGGATCAATTTATTTGCAATAAAACATCAAGAGCAAATGTGTCAAAAGTTATATGCATGACTCAGCTTTGACATGAAACTGGAAACCTCTATTAATTTTCCTTTATGGAAGTCCATTCCTTTGAAATGTAGCGATGATTCTTATTAAAGGAACAGTGATCCTCTGAAAGTCCAACCTATTACCTAATACCTAACACCTCATGACAGCAAAACCATGGCTTCAAGTGCCACATCCAGTCCTTTTTTGAACACCTCCATGGATGGTGACTCCACCACCTCCCTGGGCAGCACATTCGAATGGCAATTACTCTTTCTGGGAAGAACTTGCTCCTCACCTTGAGCTTAAGCCTCCCCTGGCACAGCTTGAGATTTTGTCCTCTTGTTCTGTTGCAAGTTGCCTGGGAAAGAGACCAACCCCACTTTCTACAACCTCCTTTCAGGCAGTTGTAGAGAGCAATAAGTTCTCCCCTGGGCCTCCTCTTCTTCAGCTCCGTCAGCCTCTCCACTCAGGGATTGTGCTCCAGACCACTCCCAGCCCCCATTGCCCTTCTCTGGACACATTCAAGTGTCTTAATGTCCTTCTTAAATTGAGGAGCCCAGAATTGGACACAGTTATGCTTATTTCCACTCTTTGTCAATATAACAATTTTAACTAACCACCTTCAAGTCAGGCAGGTGAGCCACAGATTCTACATAAGCAAAGGATGACAGTAAGGGTTTCACGTTGAGTTGCAGGCAGCAATGAGGCATGCTCCTTATATGGAGAGAGTATTGGAGCTCACTTAGCTCCAAACAAGACAAATGATTTCAGATTGCTCCTTCCTTGTGTCCAGTTCTGGGCCCCTCAATTTAAGAAAGAAGTTGAGTTATTGAACGTGTCCAGAGAAGGGCAACAAAGCTGGGGAGGGGTTTGGAGCACAAGCCCAAGGAGGAGAGGCTGAGGGAGCTGGGGTTGCTTAGCCTGGAGAAGAGGAGGCTCAGGGGAGACCTTGTTGCTGCCTACAACTACCTGAAGGGAGGTTGTATCCAGGTAGGGGTTAGTCTCTTCTCCCAAGCAACCTGTGAGAGAATAAGAGGACACAATGTCAAGCTGTGTGAGGGGAGGTTTAGGCTGGATGTGGGGAAGAAATTCTTCACAGAGATTGGCCATTGGAATGTGCTGCCCAGGGAGGTGGTGGAGTCACCATCACTGAAAGTGTTTAAAAAGAGCCTGGATGAGGCACTTGGTGCCATGGTTTAGTTGATTAGATGGTGTTGGATGATAGGCTGGACTTGATGTTCTCTAAGGTCTTTTTCCAGCCTGGTTAATTCTGTATTCTCAGGTTTTTCAAGTTGCATCAGCCTCTATTCATGCAGCGTCCACATTCATGAATCAACTTGGAAAGCTCTAAAGTGTGCCCCAATGCAGGGCATGACTGTTTTATTTATAACCTCAGAGAGAGTGCAACCATATTAAAGTCTGGGACCACGAATGAAACATTCTCCTTTATGTTGCAGTTAGCAAAACCTAACAGAGCTTTGGATAGCAGCCATGCAAATCAAAGATTTACAAGCAAAAAAAAAAGAAGACAAATAATCATGCAATCACCATAATTATGTAACAGAATCAATCATTTGGGATGCAAATTTCCAGCTTGAGTGCTCTGGGAACAACTTGGGCTCCGTACGGACTTACTATATCCTGTTGTAGCTGGATGTATTTACCACCTTCGGGTTCAATTACAGCGATCATCTTGAAACTGGAGTGATCCCTGAAGAAACTTAAAATGATAGATACTGCAGAACATTAGGTCATAAAGGGACTTTGTTGGTCATTGAGACCATTCCCTCGCTAGTGCTAGAGTAGATAACCACATCACATAATCCATTGATCAAGCTCCATTTTGAAAGAAGTTACTTTTGTGGGGTTTGATGTTTCTCCTTCCCTCTCTCCCTCCTACTGTGACTCATCCTTCTCCTTCCCTATACTGCAAAACTCAAGTTCTCCAAAAGGAAATCGTTGCACTTCATTCTGAACACTGAATTTGCAATGAATTTTTGCTTGGTATAATCATAGCTTCTTTAAGTAATTGTCTTAATTAAGCTAAAATTTTTACAAGGGAAGAAAAGTGTGAGAGAAAGAAAGAAAATGAAGACCAATATTTCTGTTTACTTCTGAGTTTTGTGTCTTATTGTTCTAATCTTCCACCATGGATCACATGTTTTGGGTGTGGGTTTTTTTTCCCCTTTCTTTCTCGGAGCTTTGTTTTTCTTTATTAATTTTCCCTAAGTCTCCTATTTTTCTGAGCACATTTTGATCTTTCAGCCATCACTAATTAGCACTGCCAAGCACAGTAAAGTTCATTAAAATTAAAAATGAAGGACTCAAGTGATATCTTATACAGAGCATTGGGTAGCATCTGGTTCACCTCACCACATTTGTCATAGAAGGATCAAACTGCTTCAGCTATGGATTTATTCACTGTGCAAAATTACTGCCAGCAGCTGGTTGGCTTGGAAAGCTAGGTGCTGAGGCTCAAGGTTTTTCAAACCTCCACCTGCATGTCCAACAGTCCCTCCTGTTGTAAGCAGGTCACACCTGGACAGGTTGTCTCTTTGTTCTCAGGTAGATTGTTATCAGGTATAGAAAAATACTGTACTACAACAGCCTGTTGCAAATGTGGATTTCCCTTTTTAATGATAAATGTTGAGATTTTGAAAAGTGAATATATTTTATTGCTTCCAGCTGGGCTGAGCTGGCAAATTTAATGTTGGGGGCAATTTTCAACCCAACACAATGCTCTTTGCAGAGACTTAATCTCCTTCCCCACCGTGATGGATGCCACCTCCAAAACCAGAAAAACAGCATAAGCATGGACCTCAGTGTCTTCTGAATTTGTAACACCTGCTGCCTGTCATTGGACTCCTTTCAAATAATGTCTAAATGCTGCAAAGCAAAAATGCAAACATAAGAATGTTTTGGGCATATGCTGTAGTGTAACAGTTTATACAATAGTTCAAGAAATGGGGTCCTGTAGTCAGCCCTGGTGAGGCCACAGCTCAAGTATCATAGTATCATAGTATCAGTCAGGGTTGGAAGGCACCTCAAGGATCATCTAGTTCCAACCCCCCTGCCATGGGCAGGGACACCCCACACTAGATCAGGCTGGCCAGAGCCTCATCCAGCCTGGTCTTAAACACTTCCAGGGACGGGGCCTCAACCATCTCCCTCGACAACCCATTCCAGGGCTTCACCACTCTCATGGTGAAGAACTTCCTCCTCATGTCCAGCCTGAATCTCCCCACCTCCAGCTTCATTCCATTCCCCCTAGTCCTATCACTACCTTGATGTCCATGCTCAGTTCTGGGAACCACAGTAGAGGAGAGAAACTGAGGTCCCAGAGTGTGTTTAGAGAAGAGCAACAAAGCTGGTGAGGGGTTTAGAGGGCATCATGCGACGAGCAGCTGAGAGAGCTAGGGTGGTTTGGTCTGGAAAAGAGAAGGCTAAGGGGAGATCTTATTGCTCTCTACAGCTATCTGAAAGGAGGTTGTAGTGAGGCCACTGTTGGTCTCTTCTCCCAAGTAACTAGAGATAGGATGAAAGGAAATGGGAAAGGGGAGATTTAGGTCAGACATTAGGAAAACCTTTAGTGAGAGAGGAGTGAGGTGTTGGAATAGGCTGTTCAGGGAGGTGATGGAGTCATCAGCCCTGGAAGTGTTCCTGAAGGCTGTAGATGTGGTGCTTCAGGGTATAGTTTAGTGGTCATGGTAGTTATGTCGTAGTTAGAATCAATGATCTTAAAGGTCTTTGCTAATGTTAATGATTCTACAATTCTGTGATTCTATGATACAGATGAAAATGTATATAAATGAAAATGATGGTATAAGCTATCAAAGGAATAAATTGTCTTCTGATATGCCATAGTCAAGGGAAAAGGCCAAATGTAGGTTGCTGGATTAAGTATAAAGATCAATTTAATAGATCATAATATGGTCATGCTTGTTCTTAATACTAATGAATCTAAATCATTCATTGTATTCCTCCACTCAGGTAAGAAGACCATCTTCATGATTCAACTCTTCCATGTGTTTAATTTGTTTTCTCCAAGTATAGTAGGATAAAACTTGATCATGATTCTGAGGTACATGCTGCAGCATTTGTTTTGTGACATTATGGCGTGCTATGAACTTCATCCTAGTGAAGAGAACACATAAATTAATTGTAACTGAAAGAAGAACCTCGGAGAGAGATCTTCTTCTTTTTTCTGTACACTTTAATAAGTCAGCAAAGTCAGTTCGAAATGGATTGGATTGTCAATGCCAATTGACCTTAGAAACAAATGGAGTCACAAAAAAAAACAAAAAGGAGAAAGAAATCCATTGCATGTTCTGGAATGCAGTACAAATGAAAAAGGTTATTCATCTGTGGCCTTTTGAAGTTCAGTTGAACAAAACTAACAGGAAGTATAAGCCTGCGTATAAAATGTGTGCAAATTGCTGAAACCAAGGAAGCTGCCTAATAAAAGAGTGGCACTCTATTTCATGGGTGCTTTATTTTGTTTAAATGACCTTTGTTTAAGAAAGCAGCACATCAGAGTTGTCTGACTTAGTCTAAGTAGGGTTTATAATCTGTGAAGGATGTAAAGGCTGATTGCCATATTTTCAAAGGCTAAACTTCACTAGACTGGGCAGGCTGTCTCTGTGTTGTATAAAACTTAGTATCATAGTATCAGTCAGGGTTGGAAGGGACCACAAGGATCAGCTAGTTCCAACCCCCCTGCCATGGGCAGGGACACCCTACACTAGATCAGGCTGGCCAGAGCCTCGTCCAGCCTGGTCTTAAACACCTCCAGGGCCTGGGCCTCAACTACCTCACTGGATAACCCATTCCAGGGCTTCACCACTCTCATGGTGAAGAACTTCTTCCTTCTTCTTCACCAAGGTCTCTTCCAAACTCTTTATGACATCCCTCCAAGCTAAAAAATCTATTTCTGTTTTACTGTGCATGATTTTCCAAGTAATTAATAACAACCTATCACTTGAGGAAACAGGGGACAGATCTGTTTTAGAATAAGCACTAGACCTCCTTGGGTGAACATGAAGGACTGCACAGAATTTAAAGAGCCAGACTTCTATGATTGAGCTGTAGAGCCTAACAAGAATAATCCCTAGAGAGAATTTCCTCCAAAGCAAAGATTTGTTCTGCAAAGAAGTTTGGTAATAATGTGATACACCCCTGTCCTTCAGGAGCAGAGAAGAAGCTGTATCGAGGCTGATGGCTGAATTACTTGATGATGAAATAGCCAAAATCTCCCACTCAGCTGAGAAGCAGAGTTCCATTATTTCACTGTAGGAAGGAAATTCTCTTGACATGCCTCTGTGTGTGCATATAGACTGATGATTTAGTGCTTTGGAACGGCTCTATGCCTGGGTTTGTTTGCTATGCACTGCAGAACAATGCTGTGCTCTCTGTAAGGTTTTTCTGGTGGCTAAGCCAAGACTGAAATTGAGCATTAGTGCACCATCTAGAGAACACCACTTGCAATGTAGAGTAGTGACCTTCCCACACTGTGCTCTCTACATGTGTGCAGGATTTATGCCATGCTAACAACACAGTCTGGAATATCCATACAGAAACCTACATCACACTGCCTATTAGGCACAGCTGCACAATGCAGAACTACAACCAACACTTGGTATAAATTCTATTGCTTCTGAAGATGTAGTGTGAGTATATGGTCCTATAACCTTAAAGGAAAGTCAATTTTTCCTACTTTCTTCTTCATATACTAGCCAGTAATGTAGATGCATCCTGTGTGGGCATATTTGGCGCCTGAACTCTCTTTTGAAAGACAATCACAGAAATCACAGAAACATTCAAGTTGGAAAAGACCCCTGGGATCACAGAGTGCAACCCAGAACCCTACTCTACAAGGTTCATCTCTACACCATATCCCCAAGCACCACATCCAAACCACCTTGAAACACATCCAGGCTTGGGGACTCAACCGCCTCCCTGGGCAGCACATTCCAATGCCTGACCACTCTTGCTGGGAACATTTTTTCCCTACTGCCCAGTCTAAACCTACCCAGTCACAGCTTGAGGCCATTCCCTCTTGTTCTGTCACTAATTACCTGTGAGAAGAGACCAGCAGCAGCCTCTCTACAGTGTTCTTTCAGGTAGTTGTAGAGAGCAATGAGGTCTCCCCTCAGCCTCCTCTTTCAAACTAACCATCCCCAGCTCCTTCAGTTGCTCTTCATCAGATATATTCTCCAGGCCCTTCACAGCTTCATTGCTCTCCTCTGCCCTGCCTACAGCACCTCCACATCTCTCTTGTATTGAGGTGCCCAAAACTGGACACAATACTGTGAGACAGTGTGGCTTTTGGAATATCATGAGGAACGATACAAACATTTTGCTTTCACCCTTAGATCTGCTCAGGAATATAGGAATGAACATTTTATTGTTGTTGTTTTAGAAAATGCCCACTAAAGAAATCAAGCTGTGCATGATATCATTTGACATTTCTCCCTGTGTAAGCAAATTTCAAGCATAATTTATGCATTTCAATGGAAATACTACTAGCAAAATTATGGCAAAACAGGGGACAAAAATCATTCTTCATAAAAAGATACCCATTCATAAATATTTAATAAACCCCAGGCTTTATCACAGTCTGACAGACAATTTGCTGGTTGCTGCACTAGTTTTCTCATGCTCTGAATCCAAGGCAGTATTAGGAGGCCTAATTACATCAGAGACTTAGAATCAGGGTTGGAAGGGACCTCAAGAATCAGCTAGTTCCAAACCCCTTGCTATGAGCAGGGACACCTCACACTAGAGCAGGTTGCTCAGAGTCACATCCAGCCTGGCCTTAAAAACCTCTAGGGCTGAGGCTTCCACCACCTCCCCTGGGCAACCTCTTCCAGTGTCTCACCACCCTCCTGGGGGAGAACTTCTTCCTTGCTGAGTTCAGGCTTTACAGCACACACACTGGACTATGCAGGCTCAGCCTGGGCCTGTCAGGGCTCTTCAAACCATAATGCCATACTCTTGTCTGACCAATAATCATATCCCTTTCTCTCTTTTTATTTCCTTAGCAAACAGACGGTGTTGATGTCTAACTGCATCCCAAAAACAATTTCTAACTTTACAACCAATTCTACAGTGTCTTCACACTCAGATGCATTTCATTTTAGCCCTTTGCTCCCTATTCCAGAACATATTCTGGGTACCAGTAATGGTAAGCTTGCGACTCATTCGCTTTTGCATTTCTATTCATTTTGTTTTGCTTGGGTACATACAGTGTGGAAACTCTTAAATGAATACAGTCCTATAAACTGAGAGGAGGGGAAAAATAATGTCAGATAGAGTTTATGTTCCTGCGTGGAATAAAACAGAGGCCTATAATAAACTTGCTAGAAAAGTAGAGATTCTCATGCTCAGTCATGAGTCCCTGAACTATCAATCCCCATCTAAAAACATGAGATAGTGACACACAAAAAAGCAGCACTTTAGCCATCTTGATATTCAATGAATGTGCTAACTGCTTTTGTGGAACTGCAGTGTTCTTCAGTGTGTTACCTTTATCACACTGAGACCTGCATAAAAATGATATGTCATACTCCAGTACGCTTCTAGACAGTCACACACTCTATTTTCCCATCCCCTGATAGAGTTCACAAATTTAATAACTGTCCTTTATCCTTGTCTCAATTCTCTTTCAGCTTTCTATTCAACTTTCTTTCTCTCCTGACTTGCAGGAAATTCTTCATCTTCCTATAACAATCAGAAAGAAAGAGAAAGGCTAATATCAACCGCCATTTAGAAGTGTATCAGGGGGGGCATCACACCACTTCAATGGTCAGAGAAAAAAAAATGTTGATTCCTGCTCTGGGTGCTGAGACACTGGCACAGGTTGCCCAGGGAGGTGGTGGAAGCCTCATCCCTGGAGGTTTTTAGGACCAGGCTGGATGTGTCTCTGAGCAACCTGAGGTGTCCCTGCCCATGGCAGGGGGGTTGGAGATAAGTGATCCTTGAGGCCCTTTCCAACACTAACAATTTTATGATTCTGCCATATACAGTTTAACCCATCCAGATATTTGCTGCCTAAATTAATTGGATAGTTGGGGAAAGTCTATTAAGCTTCTTATTAACTGTGCTCCACATTTTGTGTGAAAAACAATTTATCCTTAATCAAAACCAGCAGAATTATTTGGAGGAAACTTCCAATAACATCAACATTATTTTCCATCTAATTAAAATGCATAAAGATGATTTTTGCCTCTTTGCCTGCTTTGGTTTCTGTCACTATGATTAAGAATTACTCCACAGGTCTCTGTCTGATCTGTAAATGACAACTACAATATCACTAATACTGGTATCTCCTTCTTCCAGAATGCCCACAAATGAAAAGGAGCTGAACTCACATTTTCTCTGAATTAAAAACACTAAAAAAGAATAAATTGGAATTTCTGGAACCACCTTCTATTATGTCAAATATGTGTGTCTGCTACGCTGTGGAGAGCGCCTCCTCCCTGGGGGTGATAAGGCCAGGTTGCATGAGGCCTTGAGCACCCTAGTGTAGTTGAGGGGCATCTCTGTGTATGGCAGGGACATTGGAGTCATTCAATTAAGAGCAAAGTCATGATGCTGAGCAAGTTTCCTATATGAAGCAATAGCGAGCTGCTTTACAGCTGTGAAGCCTCAGTTCACATTGTCACTAGGCAACATATTTTTTGTGCATGTAAATATTAAAATGGGCTCAATCCAAAGCCATTTTAAGTTAGTGTAGATCTTTCTGCTGATTTGCATGGACCTTAAAACCAGAGAAATCTCATAGAATCATAGATTGTTAGGGTTGGAAGGCACCTCAAGGATCGTCTAGTTCTATTCCCCCTGCCATAGGCAGGGACACCTCATGCCAGATCAGGTTGCTCACAGCCACATCCAGCCTGGCCTTATAAACCTCCAGGGATGAGGCTTCCACCACCTCCCTGGGCAACTTGTTCCAGTGTCTCAACACCCTCATGGGGAAGAACTTCTTCCTAACATCCAATTGAATCTACCCATTCTAGTTTAGTTCCATTCCCCCTGGTGCTATCACTACCTGGCACCCTAAGAAGTCCCTCCCCAGCTTTCTTCTAGCCCCCTTAAGATACCAGAAGGCCACAAGAAGGTCTCTTCAGAGCCTTCTCTTCTGCAGACGGAATAGCCCAAATCTGCAGAAGAGCTAACATAACAAAAGGGCCACCAGGATATTCAAACATTATTCTGAATTAGCCCATTCTAGTGACAAGATTTCACAAAAGCTACAGAGCAATTTCTTTGAGAAAAGGAAAATAGAAACCTGCAGGATCTTACTGCAGGAAAAAGTAAATTTCCAGCTGCACTGTTCCGTATTGTTTTCAGAAGAATTCTCTTTGATTCATACCTCTGTTAGAAGTTTCCTGTGTGACCTTAGGCAAGTTGTTTAATTTCTCTGTGCTTTCTTTCTTAACCATGTAAAATGTGTTCTTTCTCACAGCACCATTTTTTCATCACAGTGGAACTGATGGAATTCATCCCTAGCTGTGCAAACTCCCAGCCCCGTGAAAGTGCCAGCATGTCTGGCTGAAATCGCAGCATTTAACTGAAGGGGGAAATGAATGGAAGACACAGTACTTCTGGCATTTCTACTGCTAGCAAACATGCTATCACTTCCCTAATAATTACTTCAGGTTGTAGTTTGTTGACATTTACTACAAGAAACAAAAGAGCAATAAAAAGCAAGATCAGGAAGCACAGATCTGAAATAAATCGGCTACCCGAATCACAGTATTTACTGAAAATATTGATTCATCTCTTGAAATGGTGTCTGTGTGAGAGAGAGACACAATTATCTCATTAGAATAGCAATCTGTTGTTGTGGGTTTTTTTTTTTCCAATCAAGAAAAAAAAATATCTAGAAATAATTTACTGTATTCATTTATGTTCTTATAGTTACTAATTTGATGTGTGACATCAATCAAAATCATAGAATTGGGGAATTGTTAGGCTTGGAAGGGACCTTGAGAAGCTAATGTCCACCTAAACTGGGCACCTGTTTGAATCTTCCTAACATGTTCTGTTCTAAGGTATTCAGATAAGGTGATGATGACCTGGAGTTAGGCCCTTTTAAGTAATTCATTGACATGGAATCATACAATTGTTAGGGTTGGAAGGGACCTCAAGGATCAACCTGTTCCAACCCCCCCTGCCATGGGCAGGGACACCTCACACTAGATCAAGTTACTCACAGCCACATCAGCCTGGCCCTAAAAACCTCCAGGGATGAGGCTTCCACCACCACCCTGGGCAACCTGTTCCAGTGTCTCACCACTCTCATGGGGAAGAACTTTTTCCTAACATCCAATCTGAATCTACCCATTTATAGTTTTATTCCATTCCCCCTAGTCCTATCACTCCCTGACACCCTAAAAAGTCCCTCCCCAGCTTTCTTGTCGGCCCCCATGCTCCACTGGACCTTAGTGACTTCTTAATCAGGACTGTATGGCACAACAATGACAAAAAGAAATGTCCTTATGATGTAGTGAATAGATAATGTAGCTGTAGTCAAGGTCATAAATATGTTTTCCTACAAGAGTAGAGGTTGTTCAAGTTAGAAAGACATTTACCTCTTAAAGCTTGGACCTAGAGGTACATATATTTTTATTATTTTTGTGTTATATCTTCTCATTCTACCACTGTCACTGAGCACTGCTACATGCTCAGGAGGAAGCCTTCTTCTATGAGGTTTGTGTGCCCATAACCTCAGTGGACCCTGCAATCCACAGAGTCTCTTTGTGCTGCCACATGCTCAATGCAGATGGCATCTTCCAGAGGATATGTTGGCAGACACACAGGATCCCATATTCAGCTCATGCAAAGATTTCTTGCAGGAGTTTGTAAGTCAGCCAAAGGCAGGTGTCTGTCACGCTGATAACAAAACAGGTCTCTGATCTCACGTTAATCTATTTCTCCAGCTCCTCAATCCCAAGTCTTTGCTTAAAATCTGAAAACAATAGGTTTCTTCATCCAAATGATGAGATTTGTTTCATAAAATCACATCCTGGGCTGCATCAAGAGAAGCATAACCAGCAGGCTGAGGGAGGTGATCTTCCAGTCATTGGAGAAAGAGATACAAGACAGTTTTAGTCTAGGAGATTTAAATGCAACCATAATGATGATGCTTGTTGTGAAGTACTTCTGTGTTGTTTTGTAATGGTTTGACATTAGTCAACGTTTACCATCCTCACAGAATAAAAGGATTCCTGAATTGAATGCATGAATTCCTACAATTGAAGGTAAGTGCTTAATAATACAGATGTACTTGTGCTCTTGCAGCCCAGAAAGCCAGGCACATCCTGTGCTGCAGCAAGAGAAGCACAGCCAGCAGGCTGTGGGAGGGGATCCTCCCCCTCTACTCTGGTGAGACCCCACCTGGAGTACTGCATCCAGTTCTGGAAATCCTATCACAGGAAGGATCTGGAGGTGCTGGAACATGTCCAGAGAAGGGCCACATGGGTGATCAGAGGGCTAGAGCTCCTCTCCTAAGAGAACAGACTGAGGGAGTTGGGGCTATTCAGCCTGGAGAAGAGAAGGCTCTGAGGAGACCTTATTTTGACCTTCCGGTATCTGAAGGGGGCTACAAGAAAGCGGGAGAGGGACTTTTTAGGGTATCAGGGAGTGATAGGACCAGGGGGAATGGAGCAAAACCGCAAGTAGATTCAGATTGGATGTTAGGAAGAAGTTCTTCCCCATGAGGGTGGTGAGACACTGGCACAGGTTTCCCAGGGAGGTGGTAGAAGCCTCATCCCTGGCGGTTTTTAGGGGCAGGCTGGATGTAGCTCTGGGCAACCCGATCTAGTGTGAGGAGTATAATTCTGTGATAAAGGTGAATATTTTTTTTCTTCTATTTCCAAAGAATTGCTTTTGGTTGAGTTGAAATTTAAAAGTTATATTCAACGTTAGCCAAAAATGCCACTTGCAATTCTCCCAGCAGCCTAAGAACAGGGAGGAGAACCACACTGTAGATTTACCTTACAAATGTCAATTCAAATGCAAATTTTTCAGATCATTTAAACAGCTTCAACAGGGCTTTTCCCTGGTACATCCTCTTTCTTTCACAACAAGTTTCCAAAAGTTTTCAAAAGAGGCAAGTGAATGCTGTCCCCAGGTTATGCAGATTGAGAGTCTGGCTCAATCCACTTTAAAGTGATGCATGATAGAAGTTCAGAGCAATGAATGCCTTAAATTTCCTCTTGAATCTGCTTTGACTTATGAACTCTCTTTTCAGAAGCAGTATTCCTGTCTGTATGTGGTTTTTAAAGTATATTAGATAAACATTTTAGTCAAACATTTCACAGGCAAGTGCATAAAGTTAAATTCACATATATTCAATTACACCTGTGCCAATAAATGTTTTGAACAAACATCTGCATGTGGGCTATTTATTTAGATAGCACTCACAAGTGAAGTGTAAACAAACACCTAACAAACATTAAACAACATTGTAACTCCAAACTGATTCTACAGCTACTCAGCTACTGCATTTGTGGCTTTGGATTATCCTAGTTTAGAAAGCATTCATCTCTAGGGAGGGACTTGTTAGGATGTTGGGTAGTGATAGGACTAGGGGGAATGGAGCAAAACTGGAAGTGGATAGATTCAGATTGGATGTTAAGATGTTCTTCCCCATGAGACACTGGAACAGGTTGCCCAGGGAGGTGGTGGAAACCTCATCCCTGGAGGTTTTTAAGGCCAGGCTGGATGTGGCTGTGAGCAACCTACTTAGAGGTTCACCATGAGGGGGGTGAGAACAGGTAGCCCAGGGAGGTGGTGGAAGTCCCATCCCTGGAGGTTTGTAAGGCCAGGCTGGATATGGCTCTGGGCAGCCTGATGTAGTGGTAGGGGGGTTGTAAGTGGATAATCCTTGAGGTCCCTTCCAACCCTGACAATTCTATGACTCTGTGATTCTGTAGTGATGTTTGTTTTTTTTCAGTATCTCCACAAGTCCTTTCTAGAATTGTCAGTTTGAAATTCATGGACAGGAGAAATGAGGAGACTAAGGATCAAGACTCAAATGAAATATTGTAACAAAAGCATTTTTCTTCCCTTCCTCTATGTTTCTCCAAATGTTAGAATATATACTTGGGAAGAATATAGATATATATATGTGTGTGTGTGGTGTCTGTGTCTGTGTGTATATATATATATATGCTTGGATGGACTGCCCAGGGAGGTGGTGGAGTCACCATCATTGGAGGTCTGTAGGAAAACGTTGGATGTGGCACTTGGTGGCATGGCTTAGCTGATGTCATGGTGTTGGGTCATAGGCTGGACTTGATGATCTCAGAGGTCTTTTCCAGCCTCATTAATTCTGTGATTCTGTGAAATATATTGATCTGCATGCCCTAAAAAGTGGGAATTTAACATACTTCAACATATGAATTTGTGCTGTGCTTTGAACAACTGCTGTGTTTTCCTATTCACACTAGAGATGCTTGTGATAAGAGTTTCTCATAATTTATGCTCCAAACACACCTGAAGATTATCTAGCACCCAGGAAGGTGGTGCAAGCCTCATCCCTGGAGGTTTTTAGGGCCAGGCTGGATGTGGCTGTGAGCAACCTGATCTAGCGTGAGGTGTCCCTGCCCATGGCAGGGGGGTTGGAACTAGATGGTCCTTGAGGTCCTTTCCAACCCTAACCCTATGATGCTATGATCTTCACATACAGAAGTACAAAGCTAGAATATGTCTAATTTTAGTCAGATAGGGTAAAGCTGCTCATATTTGTGTACATATTTGGGTGAAATAATTTGGTTGAAGATATGGGGCCATCAATATCAAAAATATCAACCCACGAGGTTGCTGATTCCAACTTTTAACACCATAGCTGTTGGAAAGAATATTTCAGTTGGAAGAAAGAAGGAAAAAGTGATTATGTCATCTTACATCTGCAGTAGAGAGAAATAAATCAGTTCTCAAACTTTTTATTGTTTTTCCTTGTGAGCTTACACAAGTCAGCTCATAAAATGTTTCCTGTCAGAGAAATCCAAATGGGAAGCTGAAATAGAAAGCAAAATCTCTTTTCACTGGAAATATACTGAATATGAATCATCATTATTTGGAAAACAGTTGGGTTTAAGCAATGGACTTTTATCAGTGGATTGATATTCAGTCAAAAACATCCCCCAAAGCATGTCACAATTCAGGACATGTTTCAAATATAGGTACTTAAAGTTTTGTCATTATATATCTCTTACTGCTTTCAAGGTATGCATACATACAGGGAATCACACAGAAACATTCAGGTTGGAAAAGACCCTCAGGGTCACCAGTCCAACCCAGAACCCTACTCTGCAAAGTTCACCCCTAAACCATATCCCCAAGCAACACATCCAATCCACCTTTAAACACATCCAGGCTTAGGGACTCAGCCACCATCCTGGGCAGCACATTCCAATCTGTGACCACTCTTTCCATGAAAAAGTGTTTCCTCATGTCCAGTCTAAACCTACTTAGTGGCAGCTTGAGGCCATTCCCTCTTGTTCTATCACTCATTACCTGTGAGAAGAGACCAGCAGCAGACTCTCTACAATGTTCTTTCAGGTAGCTGTAGAGAGCAATGAGGTCTCCCCTCAGCCTTCTCTTCAACTAACCATCCCCAGCTCCTGTTGCTCTTCGTAAGATTGATTCTCCAGGCCTTTCACCAGCTTTGTTACCCATGGTGCATTGGTAGAGTGTGGAACTGTGCAGAGACTCCTGAGGCAGCTTCCTAGAGGGAATAAAGGAATGAGTATTAGTGGAGCTGTTCCAGTGAGTGACAGACACGGAATCATAGAATTGTTATGGATGGAAGGGGCATCAAGGATCATCCAGTTCCAACCCCTCTGCCATGGGCAGGGACACCTCACGCTGGAGCAGGTTGCTCAGAGCCACATCCAGTCTGGCCTTAAAAACCTCCAGGGATGAGGCTTCTACCACCAACCTGGGCAACCTACCCTGCTTTTAACAGGCATTATTCAGCAGGCTGGGATGTCGTGGAGTCTTGCAGTCTGCTCTGCTGGGTAGCTAGACCACTTGTGGCAATCAGGCCAGAGGCAGTCCCCAGCATCAGAGACCCATTTATGGCTTCCACATATTGTCTTACAATCACAGAATCATAGAATCAATCAGGTTGGAAAAGACCTCAAAGATCATCAAGTCCAACCTGTCACCCAACACCTCATGACTACAAAACCATGGCTTCAAGTGCCACATCCCATCCCTTTTTGAACAGCTCCAGGGACGGTGACTCCATCCCCTCTCTGGAAAGCCAAGGTATGCCCTGTACCCCAAATCTGATAGCTAGTTCTTGATTTCTCTAGGAAGCCATCGCTTCTTGGATGAATACAACACCCAAAAATACACTTTTTTTTTTTTTGTCAGCCAAAGTGAAACACATTTCTGAACATGTTAACATTTCTACAAATCTGTGAAAATTGAAAGATACAGCTGAAATAGTTGTATCTCAGGATGATCACAGTAGCTAGAGGGAAAAGACATCACATCAGCTGTTTCACCTTACTGCACTATAGAATCTTCTTAGAGAAAAATATATCAGTCCCAACTCAAAGGCAGACACTTTCAATCTCATAGATGCTATTCAAAGCCCTAAAAGAAATAAAGTGAATGAAGGGGGGAAAAAAAATACTACTGAAAGGGAAGCTCTCTAGTTCATGGTTCAGACAGGAGTGGATGTGAGGGGTACAGTCTCGCTGCATGTTTGAACTTGCAAAGCTTTCTCCTCAGTTGAAAGGCAGGAGCACTCTGCTTCAGGAGTAGTCAGCCTAAGTGTTACATTTCCCCATAATTACATAATAAATTTCTCTCAGCCCTGCAATTCCTTTAGAGAAGTGCATTATGGCATCGAGTCCCAAATTACTCGATAGTCTCTTTGGAAGAATGGCATACCTGCAGCATAAAAAGAATTTCCACATTACAGGTCAAGACAGAAGATATTAAGCTCCTTTACAGATGCCATTGGAGAAGAGCATAGCCAGGCTTTAACAGCATTACCTGCAGAGAGCAGAAACAAAATATAAGCCCATTTCATATGCATTACATAAAAAAAGTAGCAGATTATATGGAAGATGCTGCAGAGATCTGCTGATGTAGTGCATTATTATCATCAGTGCAAAACAACCAGCTACTCCTTCAAAACTGAAAGAATAATGAGTCATTTAAAATGCTCTGAGAGGAACAGATCAGTGTGGTGGTTTAGATACAGGCAGTCATGGTGGCACACATTCAAACACACAGCAGGGTTTCATAACAGACGTGGAAAGCTAAGCTCTCCATCCCATCTTACATGCAAAACCTGACTTCATGCACATTTGGTAGGATAGAACCAATCAATCTACCTCAAATACATTGATGCTAAATAATTAACTAAGTCCAACAGAGAGCTACCAGGATACTGAAGGGACTGGAGCACTCTCTTATGAGGAGAGGCTGAGAGGACCTGGGGCTGTTTAATCTGGACAAGAGAAGACTGAGAGTGGATTTAATAATTTTTTATAAATAGCTGAGGGCTGGGGGTCAGGAAGGAGGGGACAGGCTCTGCTCACTTGCTCCCTGGGAGAGGACAAGGGGCAATGGATATAAACTACAGCACAGGAGGTTCCACCTCAATATGAGGAGGAACTCCATTACTGTGAGGGTCACAGAGCACTGGAACAGGCTGCCCAGAGAGGTTGTGGAGTCTCCTTCTCTGGAGACTTTCAAGACCCATCTGGATGTGTTCCTGTGTGATCTGTGCTATGGTCCTGCTCTGGCAGGGGAGTTGGACTCAATTATCTTCAGAAGTCCCTTCCAACCCCTAACATCCTGTGAGCCTGTGGACTAGATGAAATAACTCACTGATGGAGACATTTTGATGGTTATACATTAAATCTGGTTTTACACTGCTATGCCCCACACCAGGACAGAGAACATGAACATAAACAGTAAACAGTTGGGCTGAAATGGTCAAGGTCTTTTCAGATAAAGAAAGAAATACAAGATGTTAATGTCTGCTATGTGTTAGGTGGGAAAAGGAATATCCATAGTAGCTCTACACCTCGTGCAGGGGAGAATGTCAGTGGCAATGCAGGTTTAGGTTTTGTCCTTAGAATTAGAAAGGAAAGATTAGCACACACAAAACAATAATTACAATTATAACTGTTAAAGGTTTCAGCTCAGTTGGAGGATAAGGAAAAATAGCAACAGCAGTAAAGAAATAGGCTGGAATTAAGCACATTGTTATGAATGATTACATAAAGCCACCCAGTAGCCTGTTGACACATTGCTGGCTGCCATGCAAGTTACCTCCCAGTAGGTCATTCCAAAGCTTTACATTCAAAGCCAAAGAATACTGACTATTATTCAAATACCTGGCATTTCTGGACAAGAAAAAATATACCACTGGTCATCTCAGTTACTGTGTTTCCTTGATTTCATAGAATCATAGAATCAACCAGGTTGGAAAAGACCTCAGAGATATTCAATTCCCACTTATCATCTGATACCTAACACCTCATTACAACTAAACCACGGCTCCAAGTGCCACGTCCAATCCTTTTTTGAACACCTCCAGGGATGGGGACTCCACCACCTCCCTGGGCAGCACATTCCAATGGCAAATCTCTCTTTCTGTGAAGAACTTCTTCCTAACATCCAGCCTAAACCTCCCCTGGTTCAGCTTGAGACTGTGTCCTCTTGTTCTGGTGCTGGTTGCCTGGGAGAAGAGACCAACCCCCACCTGGCTACAACCTCCCTTCAGATAGTTGTAGACAGCCATAAGGTCTCCCCTGAGCCTCCTCTTCTCCAGGCTCTCCAGCTCCCTCAGCCTCTCCTCATGGGGCTGTGCTCCAGACCTCTCCCCATTCTCATTGCCCTTCTCTGGACACATTCAAGTGTCTCAATGTCTTTCTCAAACTAAGAGGCCATGAACTGAACACAGTACTCAAGGTGTGGCCTAACCAGTGCTGAGTGCAGGGGCAGAATGACTTCCCTGCTCCTGCTTGTATACATAAACAAGTTTTTCTAATCATCAAAATCTCCAAGCATACATCTTTGAAGTTGGCAATAAAAGAATGTTTTTCTTCAACAAAAATAATCTTTTCCATCTCAATAGCTCATTCACATGGAAACTGACAGTTCCCACTAAAAAATCAATAGGAATATCTAATGAAATTTACAGGACAGTTAAAATAAAATGCATGGCACTACTTATAATGATTATGTCATGCATTCCAAAGTAGCTCCATTTATTCACAGTTTAATACATTTAAGAGACAAAAAACCACCATGAAATCTGTATTACTACATTGCATTTTATCCCATTACATCTACACTGAACTCAGTCACAGAAGTTTTACCACAGAATCATAGAATCATTCAGGTTGGCAAGGATCCTTGGGATCCTCAGGTCCAACCATTAACTCTCTGCCATCGAGCTCACTAATAAACCATATCTACAAGCACCACATATGAATGACCTTTAAACACATCCAGGGATAGTCACTCAACCACTTTTCTGGGCAGCCTGTTCCAATGCTTGACTAGTTTTTGTTTTGACTACTCTTTCCCACTGGAATGGGCTGCCCGGGGAGGTGGTAGAGTCACCATCACTGGAGGTGGTTAGGAGGAGACTTGATAGGGTGCTTGGTGCCATGGTTTAGTTACTAGATAGGGTTCAAGGATAGGTTGAACATGATGATCTTAAAGGTCTTTTCGAACCTGGTTAATTCTATTCTATTCTATTCTATTCTATTCTATTCTATTCTATTCTATTCTATTCTATTCTATTAATTCTACTCTATTCTATTCTATTAATTCTACTCTATTCTATTCTATTAATTCTATTTTAAGTGAAAAAAAATGTGCATCCTAACCGTCCCCTGGTGCGGCTTGAGGCCATTCCCTCTTGCTCTATCACCTGTCAGAAGAGACTAGCTCCTACCTCTCTAATGTCCTTACAGGTAGTTGTAGAGGGCAATAAAGTCTTACTTCAGCCTCCTCTTCTTCAAATAAAGAGTCCCAATGCCCTCAGAATCTTTTCAGACTTATTCTCTAGGTGAAGACTTATTCTCTGTGTTAAGACTCATTCTCTACATCACCTTCTCTTTTTGAATCAACTGTATCTTCTAGAAAGGCAATCAGGTTTAACCAGGATCTTAGCAAGAGATGATGAAGCCGACACCTCTTTTGGTAGCTTTCTTCAGCAGTTAGTCATCTTCCCTTTTTTGTAAAACAAAACAAACAAACCAAAAAACCCACCACCAAACATAGATCTGCCTAATATGTTTTTAATTTCTCTGGTTTCAGTTTCCAGTAGCTGGGTCTTGTTGTGCATTTCCCAGCAAGGTTTAATAGCTGTTTACCAGGCAGTCACTCATGTGATTCTGGTTATACACTGTAATTAAGTCACTCTGCAATCTTCTTGATAAAAATAAGTAGACTGATTCTTTGTCACAGCCATATGCCTCCAGTTTTTTATTTGATGATTATTTTTTTGAGAAAACTTTACACTTTCCTCACTTTGTTATTATTTATCCTTCAAATACTGTGTACATCAGAGCTTTTTTTGACTATTTTAATGTGTCCCATACCAAGGTAAAATATTGGTCTGCTTCCACTCACTCATTGCAGGTTTAGGCTCAATGTTAGGAAGAAATTCTTCACAGAAAGAGTGATTTGCCATTGAGATGTGCTGCCCAGGAAGGTGGTGGAGTCACCATCACTGGAAGTGTTTAAAATGAGCCTGGATGAGGCACTTGGTGCCATGCTTTAGTTGATTAGATGGCGTTGGGTGATAGGTTGGACTCGATGATCTCGAAGGTAATTTCCAACCTGGTTAATTCTATTCTATTCTATTCTATTCTATTCTATTCTATTCTATTCTATTCTATTCTATTCCATTCCATTCCATTCCATTCCATTCCATTCCACTCTATTCTATTCAACTTTGCCAGACTAGCTCAGTTAGAAGCAAATGGAAGCTGTTTTTACAAGCAAAACTGCAATCTACAATGGAATGCAATGAATATGTACAAAATAGACAGGATTTACAATATTTACAGGTACTTACAATTAGTAAACAGCACAAGAACCCTCCCTGGTCAAAGACCAGGGGAAGTTACTGGCTTCAACCTCTCTGCCTCCCCTTTAACCTCCTGTACATAAATGACAAGAGAAAGAAGCAGAGAAGTTAATACCAAAACAATGAAGCCAAGGTCAAGCAGAAGCAAGTTAATACCTCTCCCAAAGCAAAGAAGCAAGAGAAGAGAGAGATATTGTTTTGGTACAACTCATTTTAGACCCTTATCTCTTCCAATGGGATTGCTTGAGAAAAGTTTAGAATTATCTTTATTTTCCTTTTTACACCCACTAGTGATTTATTTGCATGTTACTAATTTTCTGCTCAAGATCTCTGACAAAAAATTTAAAGGCATAGCCTAAAACTGCCACATCACCTTTGAAGAAAAACATGGGATCATAGAATCAAGAAGGTTGGAAAAGACTTCAAAGATAATCAAGTCCAACCTGTCACCCAAGACCTCATGCCTTCTAGACTATGGTGCCAATTGTCACATCCAATCCCCTCTTGAACACCTCCAGGGACGGTGACTCCACCATCTCCCTGGGCAGCACATTCCATTGGCTAACAACTCTCTGTGTGAAGAACTTTCTCCTCACCTCTAGCCTAAATGTCCCATGGGACACAGGGATACCTGTATGAAAGGTTTCACTAGATCCCTGTGCTTTTCATCAGGTCTTGCATACATGCACAGAGCAAAGAGGACCTCTGTTTTGAGGATCTTGACTAAAACTGTCGATGTCTTCAGTAGATGGGCGAAGCTCATTTACCTTAATCAGTGGAATAAATTAACACTGCCATAGAACAAGAGAAAGATCACTTGGGGCTGTTTCCAGCACCACAAAAAGGAATCGACTTCACTGTCATTCTTCTAATTTAAACTTTTTAATGGAGAGATACTGCTTTTTTTTGTTGTTTTAAGACATTGTCTGAAAAGAAGAATATTTTTCATCTCAAAGTGAATTCTATTAAAGCAGTAGCCTCCTTGGAGGCTAAATGTGAGGCACACATAGAAAACAGCTGCATTTCCTAATCAGTATGATGTATATGGATAATGAAACCTATTCTACAAGGAAAAAGTCATGAGAAACTGATTTGGAATGATCTGTATGGATATAAGAAAAGGACTGTAGCAGTTTTGCTGATGTCAACATATATGTACCTGCTAGAATAGAATAGAATAGAATAGAATAGAATAGAATAGAATAGATAGAATAGATTTGATTGAATTGAATTGAATTGAATTGAATTGAATTGAATTGATTGAATGGAATTGAATTAATTGAATTGAATTAACCAGGCTGGAAAAGACCTTTGAAATCATCAAGTCCAACCTATCACCCAACACCATCTAATCAACTAAACCATGGCACCAAGCACTCCATACAGGCTCTTCCTAAACACTTCCAGTGATGGTGATTCCATCACCTCCCTTGGCAGCCCATTCCAATGGGCTGTGCCATTTTGCATAAGCCCTCATCAAAGGTGCCCTTGAATGTGTAATTATTGGTGAGCACCCACACAGCAATATGTCTGCTTGTATTTTGTCACCTGTATTTGGTTCACATTTAGACTTGTCCATAAATCATATGCATCCAATGACACCAAAATGCTTTGCTGCTGTTGTGTATAAACCTCATCAACAGCTGATGAAACATCAATAGACTCTGTTTAATGGACTGCACCAGTTTCTTTCCTTTCAATATACAAAACAAATGCATCTATATATAGCAGAAACTGTTCCATGCAGTATAATCAAATGGTTTTTCATATTGTAAGTATTCTGTTGAGCACCTGATGGGAGGGCAAATCCAGCCCTTGAGCAATGAGTCTCTTTCACCTAGGTTACCAAATTAGGTTCTTTTAAGCTTATAGTAGTGACAACAAAAGTTCCTAGTGTCTAAGGGCAATGAGGCTGGTGAGAGGTCTGGAGCACAAGCCCTATGAGGAGAGGCTGAGGGAGCTGGGATTGTTTAGCCTGGAGAAGAGGAGGCTCAGGGGAGACCTCATTGCTGTCTACAACTACCTGAAGGAAGGTTGTAGCCAGGTGGGGGTTGGTCTCTTCTCCCAGGCAACCAGCACCAGAACGAGAGGACACAGTCTCAAGCTGCACCAGGGGACGTTTAGGCTTAAGGTGAGGAGAAAGTTCTTCACAGAAAGGGTAATTGGCCATTGGAATGTGCTGCCCAGGGAGGTGGTGGAGTCACCATCCCTAGAGGTGTTCAAAAAAGGATTGGATGCACTTGAAGCCATGGTTTAGTTGCCTTGAGGTGTTAGGTAATAGGTTGGACTTGATGATCATTGAGGTCTTTTCCAATCTGGCTGATTCTGTGATTCTAATTACACTGTGGTCAGCTATGGCAACTGAGCAGACAGCTTGAGAGCAGACCTGATCAAACAGAAGTATTCATTAAAATTATCTGGATTTGAAAACTCTTTCTTGCAAGATCAGCAGAGAGTACCAGGACAGAATGAAGGAAGATAAATTGACTTTTTAACAACTCTCCCTCACAAAGATCTTTAGCAGAGCCAATTGATGCTTACTTCATAAATTATGAGACAAATGGAGCAGTCAGCAGATTTTCATTTGGTGTAGGACTTAGAAAGGAGGGAACATTTCTGGGTTATCAATTAGGGACACTATTCCACTGCTTGCTTTCTATTCTGGAATAGAATATTCTACTAGGAATAAATTCACTACTATTAGATGTAATAATTGCTACCATGGTTTTGGACACTTAGTATTTCTTACATCTATTTCCTCTCTGGTTTTCAGTCAAAGCAATACCATCTATTTGTGTGTTCAGATAATGACTCTGGTTGAACTGTTTATTTCACCTAATGAGAGAAAGCAAATGAGACCAAAAGTGAAGCAACTTTTTTGAGAAGCTAATGTCCACCTAAACTGGGCAACTGTTTGAATCTTCATAACATGTTCTGTTCTAAGGTATTCAGATAAAGTGATGATGACCAGGAGTTAGGCCCTTTTAAGCAATTCGTTGACATGGAATCATAGAATTGTTAGGGTTGGAAGGGACCTCAAGGATCATCCAGTTCCAACCCCCCTGCCATGGATAGGGACACCTCACACTAGATCAGGGTGCCCAGAGCTACACCCAGCCTGGCTGCAAAAACCTCCAGGGATGAGGCTTCCACCACCTCCCTCCTGGCAACCTGTGCCAGTGTCTCACCACCCTCATGCTGAAGAACTTCTTCCTAACATCCAATCTGAATCTACCCATTTCTATCTTTTTTCCATTCCCCCTAGTCCTATCACTCCCTGACACCCTAAAAAGTCCCTCCCCAGCTTTCTTGTAGCACCCCCTGGAAGGCAACAATTAGGTCTCCTTGGAGCCTTCTCTTCTCCAGACTGAACAGGCCCATCTCCCTCAGTCTGTCCTCATAGGAGAGGAGCTCCAGTCCTCTAATCATCTTTGTGGCCCTTCTCTGGACATGTTCAAACACCTCCAGAGCCTTCCTGTAACAGAGCCTCCAGAACTGGATGCAGTACCCCAGGCGGGGTCTCACCAGAGCAGAATAGAGGGGGAGAATCCCCTCCCTTGACCTGCTGGCTATGCTTCTTAGATGGAGCCCAGGATGTGGTTTTATGAAACAAATCAGAGCTCTGAGCCACATCCAGCCTGGCCTTAAAACCCTCCAGGGATCCGTCTTTGTTGTGGGTTGTTTTTTTTTCCCAGCCTATCAATCTTTACTGGAGAAAACACTTTGTGTGTCTTCTGACATAACAAAGGCTGGTGCCATGACATCTCTGTCTTTGGCCTTCCTTTAATTATGTTTCATGCTGACCATCTTGTGTGAAGCCAGCACCGGAAAGCACAGCTTTGATAGCAGTGTTTACATGAATGTTTGATAAGCATCTGTCAGCCCTTCGCACTCTACAGACTGTGTAACACAAAAGACAGTCAGGGAACCCTGGAGTTTTTGCCACCTGAAAGCATAATCTGTGTGTTTTCTGAATTGCAAACGAGCACAGAGATTGTTCTTTCCTAAATCAAAATGTAATTTATGTGTTGCTTGATAGAAGAATGCATTAATCAGAAAAGCTAATTGATACTTTTAATGAAATGCAGCTTTGAGGAGCAAGGTCAAGACATCTTCTGTTGCTTATTTATCTTGGTAAATTTCTTTGGTCCCACTGGATTAAAACAGAAAATTAACAACAGCATATAAAACTGAATAGCTTACTAGATCAAGATGAGTAGTTAGTAACTTTCAGCTACTGGAAAATGTTTTAACAGTTTCTGGTCAGATATTTCACCTCAGCTGTGTTCTCAAATCATAGAATCATAGAATCAACCAGGTTGGAAAAGACCTCAGAGATCATCAAGTCCAACCTCTTGCCTATTACCTAACACCTCATGACAAATAACCAAGTGCCACATCCAATCCTTTTCTAGGGTGTCAGGGAGTGATAGGACTAGGGGGAATGGAACAAAAGTAGAAATGAGTAGATTCAGATTGGATGTTAGGAAGAAGTTCTTCAGCACGAGGGTGGTGAGACACTGGCACAGGTTGCCCAGGGAGGTGGTGGAAGCCTCATCCCTGGAGGTTTTGAAGGCCAGGCTGGATGTGGCTCTGAGCAACCTGATGTAGTGTGAGGTGTCCCTGCCCATGGCAGGGGCTTTGGAACTAGCTGATCCTTGAGGTCCCTTCCAACCCTGACAATTCTATGATTCTATATCATCTATTTTTCATTCTTTCCTCCTTCAAAACTAATAGATAAGAGCAGTCCCTCTGTGTTAATGAATACATTCTAGGGAATTCTTTTGCCTTTTTTATTAGAGCAAACAAAATAAATTAGCAGATGTGCCAAACAACAGTTGGCTCACTCTTATCCTTCTATGTTCTGTATGGGAGATTAATAGCAGCGTGCAAAACTGGATTGAAATCCATGTGTGTCAATTGGAGAAGAAAACTCTGAAATGCACAAGGGAGAGAGGAAAAAAAAAAAAGCAACATAACATTTTCAAATTCCCCTCCATGCTTGAGGTGCCACTGATTAGCCTGCCTAGCAAGCAGTCCCTTAGTGTTCCCAGTTTGAAACCAATTGGCTATTCCTTCCAACCTGAGCTTTGTATGCTCAATTCCGTTCTCAATTACCCTGGTATATGTTAGGGGCAACTCCACTATCTTCAAAGCAATTGCTCTCTTCACACCAGTGTAACCTGAGACCGGCCCCTGTACACTGCACTGGTTAGGCCACACCTCAAGTACTGTGACCAGTTCTGGGCCCCTCAGTTTAGGAAGGATGTTGACTTGTTGGAGAGTGTCCAGAAAAGGGCAGCAAGGTTGATGGGGGGCTTGGAACACAAGCCCTATGAAGAGAGACTGAGGGAGCTGGGGTTGCTTAGCCTGAAGAGGAGGAGACTCAGGGGTGACCTTACTGCTCTCTACAACTACCTGAAGGGAGATTGTAGCCAGGCAGAGGTTGGTCTCTTCTCCCAGGCAACCAGCACCAGAGGACACAGTCTCAAGCTGCGCCAGGGGAGGTTTAGGCTGGAGGTTAGGAGGAAGTTTTGCACAGA
Organism: Colaptes auratus; assembly: GCA_015227895.2. Classification (NCBI taxonomy): domain Eukaryota; kingdom Metazoa; phylum Chordata; class Aves; order Piciformes; family Picidae; genus Colaptes; species Colaptes auratus. The sequence goes on along the minus strand of CM037646.1, from coordinate 47,055,868 downwards.
GAGAGTGATTGCCCATTGGAATGGGCTGCCCGGGGAGGTGGTGGAGTCGCTGTCACTGGAGGTGTTCAGGCGGAGACTTGATAGGGTGCTTGGTTGCATGGTTTAGTAGATTAGGTGGTGTTGGATGATAGGTTGGACACTATGACCTTGAGGGTCTCTTCCAACCTGGTCTATTCTATTCTACTCTAGTCTAGTCCAGTCTAGTCTAGTCTACAATTTGCCCCTGAGAATTCTATAGAAACAGGTCGAGAGGTTATGGGGATTTCTTTATCCTGTGTAAATCAATTCCAGAGAAAATATGCTGTATAAGGCAGTGCTAATTCCTTGCACTATTAGCAACAGCTCTTTGTTGTCTTCAAAACCTATTTTAGGTTGATCACAGACTTTTAAATTGGCACATGTGCTTGTCAAAATATGCTGCTCTGAAATTAATTTTCTTTGAGGAATGTTTCCCTGAATATTGCAATCAGTTAAAAACATGCTCATCTACACTCCCCAAGGCTAGCTAGCTAATCTCTTCACTACTTTCTAACACCACCAGCAATTTTCCGCTGCATGTTGGAGTAAATACAGGGAAACATGGGAGCAGATTTCAAGTAGTCTGTAATACTCTCCCCCCCCCCTTTTTTTTTTTTTCCTTAAACAAACTATGAGAGAATTGCTAATGAATATTTTCCATTTTTGGTGCACAAGCTGTGAAACTGCACAACTGGGCTGAAACTAATGAATCGCAGAGACTCGATGTCTTGAGGGGAGCGAAAGGCAGGGAAAATTTACTACTTGTAAATGTTCAAGTACATAATGCTCACAAAAAACTGTGGTGGGTTGAAGGGCCGATCCTTCCTTCCTTCCTTCCTTCCTTCCTTCCTTCCTTCCTTCCTTCCTTCCTTCCTTCCTTCCTTCCTTCCTTCCTTCCTTCCTTCCTTCCTTCCTTCCTTCCTTCCTTCCTTCCCTCCCTCCCTCCCACCACGGCAGTTAAAAAATGAGACTCAGACAAACGGATTGCAGAAGTGGTGGAAAGTTTAAATGGAAAAGCAGTGAATATTTTACAGAGAACCACAAGCACAGTGACAAAAGGAGATTAGGAAGAAGTTCTACACAGAGTGATTGCCCATTGGAATGGGCTGCCCGGGGAGGTGGTGGAGTCACCATCATTGGAGGTGTTCAAGAGGAGACTTGATAGGGTGCTTGGTTGCATGGTTTAGTTGGTTAGGTGATGTTGGATGATAGGTTGGATGTGATGATCTTGAAGGTCTCTTCCAACCTGGTGGTGTATTGTATTGTATTATATTATTCTATTCTATTCTATTCTATTCTATTCTATTCTATTCTATTCTATTCTATTCTATTCTATTCTATCCTATCCTATCCTATCCTATTCTATTCTATTCTATTCTATTCTATTCTATTCTATTCTATTCTATTCCACTCCTATTCTATTCTATTCTATTCTATTCTATTCTATTCTATTCTATTCTATTCTATTCTATTGAAAGCATACCCAGAAGCATCCCAACACTTCCTTCTCCCCACCCGAAAACCCCCCCATGGCTCTTTCTTCCCCTCCTCCTCTACTGTTAGGCTAATGCCAGCTGCCCAGATCTGAGACTGCCCTCCCCCCTTCTCCTCCCAGCCTTAGGCCTAGCCAGGCCCAAGAGACCGTGAGATGACACCTCCCCCCTCCCCCCATCACCAGACAGGGACCATCGCCATAGGAGCGGTGAGGGAAGAAAGAGGAGGTGCAGAACCCCGCTGATGGTTTTATAGGGAGCAGGGCACCATGGGATGAAATACATAGCTTCCAGTGCCCACCCACTGGGCTGGACCCTCGGGACATTGCAGGTAAGCTTGTGTGGTGGCAACAGGAGGCACTCAGCCCAAACCACCACAACAATGAGCCCCTTAGAATCACAAAATATCCACATATGCATTCATAATACATGTTGCAGGTACAATAAGGCAAGGGCACATTCTGCTGGCAGACTTGCAGATGGAGTCTTTCAGGGAAAAGGTGTTCTATGCACGAAGCTGTAGGATGCCTATTAATGGAATACCAATTTGAATGCACATACAGGATCCTGTACTCAGCTGCTCATCACTTCACCAGGCTTGCTTTAGTAGAAATTTCTCTCATGACTGACTTGATAAAATCTCAGTGGGTTTTGGGACAATCATGTTTGCAGTTTAACCCCTACTAGGCTGTAGTAAATCTGAGCATGTTTACACAAGTCTTACCTTACAATCATAGAATTGTTAGGGTTGGAAGGGACCTCAAGGATCATCCAGTTCCAACCCCCCTGCCATGGGCAGGGACACCATCAGGCTGCTCAGAGCCATATCCAGCCTGGCCTTCAAAACCTCCAGGGATGAGGCTTCCACCACCTCCCTGGGAAACCTGTGCCAGTGTCTCATCACCCTCATGGGGAAGAACTTCTTCCTAACATCCAATCTGAATCTACTCATTTCTAGTTTTGTTCCATTCCCCCTAGTCCTATCACTCCCCGACACCCTAGAAAGTCCCTCCCCAGCTTTCTTGTAGCCCTCTTCAGATACTGAAAGGCCACAATAAGGTCTCCTCAGAGCCTTCTATTTTCCAAACTGAACAGCCCCAACTCCCTCAGTCTGTCTTCATAGGACAGGTCCTCCAGCCCTCTCCCATTTTATTTCTGGCACAGAATAAGGTAAAGACATTTATGTTAGAATTGTGCAGGGAACATTCTCAACCACTGGAACACAATCATCTGTTAAATATTCTCCAGTGCAGTCCTGGCCCTGGGTCAGCTATAACTCTCCCAGACAATTGCCATGCACTGTTGGGAGTTGCAACAGGCCAAAGACTAGTCCTATCACGCAGTTTGGATGATGTCACTCTTGTTGGAAAGGGAAAGAGTGCAATAGCATGAATGTGGGATGCTCTGTTCCAGCTGGCCTCAGTGCTGAGAATGGTCCTGGGAATATTTAATTTATGAGTATAGATGTAGTCTGTGGTGCCAAGAGCAGGAATTGAAAACAGCTGTCCTATGTGCTCAGTGCCTGAACTGCCAACCATGGGTAGCAGAGAAGCAAGAAATTGCCAGAGAACCAGGAAGAAAAGCCTGAGACAGATGCTCTCTTCCAGGGGTTGCTTGGGGAGGGAAATAATGGGATGGTTTAGGAATCTTGTTTGGGTGAAGAATGGGAGCAATGCTTTAAGACAGTAGCCTTTAACACGTAGACAAAGTTTAAACTGATATTCTGCCTGATTCAGGCTAACTGTTTAGCTCTGCCAAGAGATTCTCTTTGAACTGCTTTCAGTTTTTCCTGTTGATGCTGCTCCACTTTGTTGAAAAGACAGAACTGTTAACTGGGACAGAGGAAAGAAGGGCCTGGAGGCAAAGCCAGGTGGTGCCAACAACAGATTGCTGAGCACTCTGTTGTCCCTGTGCTAGGACTTACTATGACCTAGCGAAAAAAAATGTGGTCTAGCCGTGAATAAGGTTTAATTTCCTACAGTTTCAATATTTTCTGTACCATAAATAGTACATCCTTCCTTAGATGTATTTTAGGGTATGAAGTTAGGTCTGAATGGTTTGTATAACAGATTCTGTTAACTTTTCAGTATTACTCTTCTTGTATGCTCATTTATACTTTTCAAAGTACAAATACATAATTTCTTTGTGGGTCTCCATACAAAGAACTTTCTCCAGCTCTTTCTGACACACAGATGGTAGTAGATTTCCATTCAGTTAGAAACCTTGTCGCCATTCCTCTTGACTTCAGTTTCAGAGGCAGCAATGATGTTACAGATGATATTCTCGGCAGTTGTGGAAACCTGTTCCTGAATTTTGGAGACCAACAAACAGAGGACAAGTCAGCAGTGCCTGCTCCTCACAAACATTAACTGACATGTCTGTTCTGACAGCTAATACATCAGGCTTGAATGAAACTGAAAAGAATATATAATGATTATTAAAACCAAATCTGATGCTTTCTTGTGCTCTTCATTATTTCCAGCTTTATTTTACAGTTGTACCAGATGGCTCCAACAAAAAAACAAACACCCAAAACCAAAACCAAAATTACCCCCATATTCACTGAATCCTTACTGATGTGAAATTAGAATGAGAATTACTCACATTCATAACAATTAACATTGGTCTTGTTGCAACACAAACCACTTGTCCCACAATTCATTTTTCTCTTGCCGCCTCCTGGCTTGCAAGAAACAGACTTTGTCAATCTTTTCCTACACCACGAGTAATAACTGGGATCTTCAGAAGTCAGCAAAAGTATTAGAGGCAGAGCGTGGCAGAGGCTGGACTCAGAACTTACACTGCAATTACCAGTGGCTTATTATTATATATTTATTAGATATATTTATAATCATATATTAAAAATATATAGTTATATATCTACTGGGCCCCATGCTCTTCAACGTCTTTATTGATGATCTGGATGAGGGCATTGAGTCCATCATCAGTAAATTTGCGGACAACACCAAGCTGGGGGCAGGAGTTGATCTGCTGGAGGGCAGAGAGGCTTTGCAGAGGGACCTCGACAGGCTGGACAGATGGGCAGAATCCAAGGGCATGAGATTTAACACATCCAAGTGCCAGGTTCTGCACATTGGCCACAGCAACCCCATGCAGTGCTACAGGCTGGGGTCAGAGTGGCTGGAGAGCGGCCAGGCAGAGAGAGACCTGGGGGTGCTGGTTGATTGTAGGCTGAACATGAGCCTGCAGTGTGCCCAGGCAGCCAAGAAGGCCAATGGCATCCTGGCCTGCATCAGGAACAGTGTGGCCAGCAGGAGCAGGGAGGTCATTCTGCCCCTGTACACTGCACTGGTTAGGCCACATCTTGAGTACTGTGTCCAGTTCTGGGCCCCTCAGTTTAGGAAGGATGTTCTCCTGCTGGAAGGTGTCCAGAGAAGGGCAAGAAAGTTGGTGAGGGGTTTGAAAGACAAGCCCTATGAGGAGAGGCTGAGGGAGCTGGGGTTGCTTAGCCTGAAGAGGAGGAGACTCAGGGGTGACCTTCTTGCTCTCTACAACTACCTGAAGGGATATTGTAGGCAGGCAGAGGTTGGTCTCTTCTCCCAGGCAGCCAGTACCAGAACAAGAGGACACAGTCTCAGGCTGCGCCAGGGCAGGTTTAGACTGGATCTTAGGAAGAAGTTCTATACAGAGAGAGTGATTGCCCACTGGAATTGGCTGCCCGTGGAGGTGGTGGAGTCACCTTCATTGGAGGTGTTCAAGAAGATGCTTGATGGGGTGCTTGGTGCCACGGTTTAGTTGTTTAGTTGTTTAGGTGGGTTGTATTGTATTGTATTGCATTGTATTGTATTGTATTTAAAACTACCTATTTATAATAGAGATTTAAAATTATCATCTATTTATAATTGAGATTTTAAATTACCATCTATTTATAATAGATATTTAACATTATCTATTTATAATAGGTATTTATAATTACCTATTTCTAACATATATTTATAATTATACTTTTATAATATATATTTATCATTATATCAGTGACTGAATGTGGATTGCAAGGAAACTCCCTGACCCTCTGACGAAATAAATCTTTCTGATCTCTCAACAAAAAAATCAAGAGGAAATATAGGCTCATTTAGAAATCTTGTTTAAAACTTATAAACACTGTGAAAGAAGTATGTACTGAGGCTGAGGGACCAGTTTAGTCTGAAGAAGAGAAGACTGAGAGGAGATTTAATAAATGTTTATGAATGTCTGAGGGCTGGGGGTCAGGAGGGAGGGGACAGGCTCTGCTTGCTTGCTCCCTGTGATCGGACTAAGGGTAATGGATATAAACTGCAGAACAGGAGGTTCCAGCTAAACATGAGGAGGAGCTACTTCACTGTGAGGGTCCCAGAGCACTGGAACAAAGCTGCCCAGAGAGGTTGTGGAGTCCCTTCTCTGGAGACATTCAAGCCCCATCTGGATGCGTTCCTGTGTGACCTGTGCTGGATTCTATGGTCCTGCTCTGGCAGGGGCATTTGATTCGATGACTTTCGGAGGTCCCTTCCAACCCCTAACACCCTGTGATTCCTGTGGCACTATAGTTTCCACTTTCAAATATCACAGTGAATCCCATAGAAGGAAAGTGATTTTCCCAGAGAGAGACAAAAAACACCCAACAAAATCCAATGAACTGGGAATTACAGTCTTCAGACTGATGGTTGGAACAAGAACTGGAAAATGCAAAATCTGTCGAGTTAAAACTGCAACAAATATTTTAGAATAAGGGTATGTGCAATTCAACAAAGATAAAGTGACAAATTTGCCATCAACTTAATGCTCATTTGATTTGAAAACTGATTTTTTTTTTCTTTCTTTCTTTTTTGGTGTTTTTGGGGGTTTTTCTGTTGTTTTTTTTCCCCCCTGCTTTTAGCAAGTTGCATTCCACTGAGGCAGTTTTTGAGTGCTATTTTTAAATGAAAACTTGCACAGCTTAAAAAAGAAATAGTTGAAGTAAACTGCAGTAGCAGATGTTTGGAGAGAAGAAACCTTTCCTTCCTCCAAATACCTGCACATTTTTGCTTCTTTGCTTTCTGGCCAATTCCACTGCATTTAACTTGGGTTCATTAAGAATTATAGCCCAGTGCAAACATACAATTTTCCCACAACTTTTGTATGTTTTTCAGCTGAAAAGGAAGAGTCCAACTCTGTTTCGTGGTTCTAACTCTGCTACCATACTGGATCTACTGAAAATTATCAGCAGAAAGACAGCCCAAGGATCAGTGCTGGGCCCCATGCTCCTTAACACCTTTATTGATGATCTGGATGAGGGCAGCGAGTCCATCATCAGTAAATTTGCGGACGACACCAAGCTGGGGGCAGGAGTTGATCTGCTGGAGGGCAGAGAGGCTTTGCAGAGGGACCTCGACAGGCTGGACAGATGGGCAGAATCCAAGGGCATGAGATTGAACACATCCAAGTGCCGGGTTCTGCACATTGGCCACAGCAACCCCAGGCAGTGCTACAGGCTGGGGTCAGAATGGCTGGAGAGCAGCCAGGCAGAGAGGGACCTGGGGGTACTGGTTGATGGGAGGCTGAACTTGAGCCTGCAGTGTGCCCAGGCAGCCAAGAGGGCCAATGGCATCCTGGCCTGCATCAGGAACAGTGTGGCCAGCAGGAGCAGGGAGGTCATAAAATGAATTTATGGTTTAAAAAAAAATAATAAAAGACTCACCCTCCAGTTTCAATCACAAACATGTGAAATGCTAAGCTGAGCTGTTACTGCATTAAGCTTCAGATCTGCAGAGGTTTTAACAGTCTGGGATGGATAGATATTAGTTTAATGATGGATGCACTATATTGGTGCTTTCTCAGGGGAGACCTTCTTGCTCTCTACAACTACCTGAAGGGAGGTGGTAGACAGGCGGGGGCTGGTCTCCTCTCCCAGGCAACCAGCACCAGAACAAGAGGACACAGTCTCAAGCTGCACCAAGGGAGGTTTAGGCTGAATGTTAGGAAGAAGTTCTTCACAGAGAGAGTGATTGCCGATTGGAATGTGCTGCCTGGGGAGGTGGCGGACTCACCATCATTAGAGGTGTTTAGGAGGAGACTCCATCGGCATGAGATTGAACACATCCAAGTTCCAGGTTGGCCACAGCAACCCCATGCGGTGCTACAGGCTGGTGTCAGAGTGGCTGGAGAGTGGCCAGGCAGAGAGGGACCTGGGGATACTGGTTGATGGGAGGTTGAACATGAGCCTGCAGTGTGCCCAGGTAGCCAAGAGGGCCAATGGCATCCTGGCCTGCAGTATAATGTTCTGGGAATTTCATCTGAATATGTTCATGAAGTTTTTTTACTTCATACCTTTCTCAGGTATTTCATAAGAATCAAACCCTCCTCTTCCAAACTTCTAATTTTTTTTTGCATTTTTATAGAGTAGGATAGGATAGGATAGGATAGGATAGGATAGGATAGGATAGGATGGAATGGAATGGAATGGAATGGAATGGAATGGAAAGGAAAGGAATGGAATGGAATGGAATGGAATGGAATGGAATGGAATGGAATGGAATGGAATGGAATGGAATGGAATGGAATGGAATGGAATAGACCAGGTTGGAAGAGACCTTCAAGATCATCACCAACCCATCATCCAACACCATCTAATCAACTAAACCATGGCACCAAGCACCCCATCAAGTCTCCTCCTAAACACCTCCAGAGATGGCAGCTCCACCACCTCCCTGGGCAGCCTATTCTGATGGACAATTACTCTCTCTATGTTACCTAAAATGCTGTTAGAAATATTTCCTGATTCCATTTCCCTGTGAGTTATAAACCAGCAAAAAATTATATAGAGAACTATGGCACAATGAGATTTTTCCTGCTTTAATTAATTTAAAATACATTTGCATGAGAATCTCTATGTAAAACCTGGGATGAATCCCTCCCAGAGCTAAACTCTGAAAATGGCCTTTGGCTGAGTTTTAGAAAACATGAGTAAGAAAGAGGGTAGAGGTGAACTTTCTTTAGCATGCTTGCCAGCTTTCACAAAGCCTCTCCAAGTCTTTGATGCCTCTTTCACACAGATTATGGCACATTATCACTTCTCTAGTTTTCATATTTGCAAGGAGGGAAATGGTCACAATTCCACTACCATTGATAAGGAACATCAAATCTGGCCTTAAACAAAATACCTCATTTATGGGTTTACATTCACAGAGTCACAGAATGATGGAGGTTGAAAGGGACCTCTAGAGATCATCCAGTCCAACCTTTTTGCTGCTGGGGGGTCATTCTTGTTGCCCAGGATCACAGTGTTCAGGTGGGTTTGGAATCCCTCCAGAGAAGGAGACTCCACGACATCTATAAGCAGCCTGGGACAGGGCCCCAGCACACTCACAGCACTTTCTTTTTGGAAGGAAGTGCTTCCTAGTGTTCAACCTGGACATTCTAATGTTGTTAGAAGAGCAGATTTTTCAGCTGAGTGGTAAAGCCCGAGAGTAACAGAAGAGTTACCTTCCTTTGACCAACCCAAACCTGTTGAAGGGCTGATGTTCACTCTGTTACTTAACTGTGAAGTAAGCCAGTTAAAAAGATGGAAATTGCAGTTTCTCACACAATATCATAACATAAACATTTCTTTGATACCTTTTATTTGACTAGGATGATCTCAAATTGGTTCTGTATTGCTAAATCCTGGATTTAGAGCAGTAGAAATCTTTCAGTTAAACACTGAAACCCAAGCATTTTTGACTTGCTGTGCAGACAGTAGTTATGCCACAGCAAGGTTAGGTTGCAGTAAGGTTTTATGTTAGATCTGGCAATACCAAGGGGGATCCATTATAAGTTTTCACATGTGCTTTCATTAGAATAATGTCAGCATTTTTTGAATTGGCTATTTCTATTCCCTTTTCATTCACGCTCTTAGCATGCAGGCCATAAAAATCAGTCATTGTGAACACTCATGGGAAGAAGATATCTGCCATCACAGCAGTAACTGACAACATCTGAGCTCAGACTCTGATTATTAGCAGCAAAAAAAAAAAAAGCTAAATCTGCTTTATAATCACCTGGAGACCCTCTCAGTTCAACTATGGGGCACTGCTCATACTCAGGAAACCAAAGAGCCTCTGGCAGTTCTTCATAGGATCACAGATCAGGATCACAGGATGTGAAGGTTTCAAAGGGACCTCCGAAGATCATTGATTCCAGCCCCTCTGCCAGAGCAGGACCATAGAATCTAGCACATGTTGCACAGGAAGGCATGTAGATGGATGTTGAAAGTCTCCAGAGAAGAGGACTCCACAACCTCTCTCCTGCTCCAGTGCTCTCTGACCCTCACAGTGAAGAAGTTCCTCCTCATATTGAGGTGGAACCTCCTGTGCTGTAGTTTATATCCATTACCCCTTGTCCTACCCCAGGGTGCAACTGAGCAGACCCTGTCCTCTCCCTCCTGGTATTTATAAACACTTATTAAACTCCCTCTCAGTCTTCTTTTAATTTTTCTTTTCCTAAGGAGCCACAGGAGTTTCTGGCTCATCTCTCTCACCCTGGCTCCCATCCCCCCATCGCTGGTGACAGCAAAGGCAGAGATTTCCATAGAACTCGAGACTTTAAAAAAAAAAAGAGGGGAAAAAAATAAAAGAAAAGAAAAAACTGAAACATAACCCATATGTCATGTTGTAAAAAAATGCAAAATATGCTGGATCTGTAAAAGCAGAGCACCAGGCCATATGCTTCAGACAGAACAGCTTGCCTACGTCTAGGCCTCTACACCGACTTCAGGAACTGAAAACAGTGGCTAGTCTACTCCACACTTTTCCACTTGTTAAATTTGTTTTGCTAAAGTCAGGTTTACATCTGAAGCCAGCAAAAATTATTCTTTTTTTTTAAAAAGGAGAAAGCAATCTGAACCAAAAGCCTGAACCCAATGATAGGCTGCTTATTTTCTGCGCTGCTTTGATCAGTCATACTGTGACCAAGTGAAGTGGAACAACTGCAAGATTTTCCAGGATAGTTGTTCAAGCCCAAAGATTTGTCATTGGAATGGGCTGCCCAGGGAGGTGGTGGAGTCACCATCCCTGGAGGTGTTCAAGAGGGGATTGAATGTGTCACTCGGTGCCATGGTCTAGCCATGAGGTCTGTGGTGACAGGTTGGATTCGATGATCTTTGAGGTCTCTTCCAACCTTGGTGATACTGTGATACTGTGATTCAGTCCACAAGGGGAAACATGGACCCAGCATCCATCACCAAAAGAGTTCCGAGTACCAGTGATGTGCTCTGTGCAGAGAGTGACCTGGTTTTGCCATCATCTCAAACACTTGCCTGTGTGAAAGGCTCAAACACTTCAAACACAGGCCCTGTAAAAGGCTAAGTAATGGCAATTCTTTTACTCAGATCAAATTCCCACAAAATTATACCAGACACCAAAAAAACCCCAAACACTTCATGAACATATTCAGACCAAATTCCCACATTATACTATACACACAAAAAACCTTCATGAACATACTCAGACCAAATTCTCACAGCATTATACTGCACACATACACACACACAAAATACTTCATGAACAAACTCAGACCAAATTCCCACATTATACTACACACAAGAATACTTCATGAACATACTCAGACCAAATTCCCACAACATTATACCACACACACAAAAAACTTCATGAACATATTCAGACCAAATTCCCACATTATACTATACACACAAAAAACCTTCATGAACATACTCAGACCAAATTCTCACAGCATTATACTGCACACATACACACACACAAAAAACTTCATGAACAAACTCAGACCAAATTCCCACATTATACTACACACAAGAATACTTCATGAACATACTCAGACCAAATTCCCACAACATTATACAACACACACAAAAACTTCATAAACATATTCAGACCAAATTCCCACAGAATTATACCACACACACAAAAAATGACATGAACATACTCAGACCAAATTCTCACAACATTATACCACACACACAATAACAAGCCCTTGATGAACACTGCCTTAAAGATCTGTTTCAGTCTGGCAAATGCCAGGAAATTCTAGAATCATTAACCTTCCTTATTGTGCACAGTATTGTGGAGGTCTTTGAGCAGCAGGATACCTCATATACAGTAGCCTTTGCAGTGCAAGAGCTAAAATATGCACAATTAAGCAGGTTAATATACAGCTTTAACCTCTGTGTTTTGATGATGAAGCATCAACAGAGCAGCTGAAAACTCCTTTCTAAATGTGAACAGTGCAAATGTTTGCACACTTTGGACTGCCTGCAAAAGAGAATATGCAAGTTAAGGACATCTCTAACCTAGCTGTAGTAAAGCCTCATAGAAAAGAGACAAAGAATTCAAACAGTAAACTTGCCACTCGTGTGAGTTCCAGACTTCTCACAAAACAGAAAGACTGTTTTCCACAAGCATGCAAGCCAACTTCCCAAATGCTATGTGAATTCTACAGAATGGTTTCCCTTAATTAATGACTGTCAAATCAAGATATATTTTCTACAGGACGTCAGACTGGATGACATTATGGTGCCTTCTGGCTTTAAAGCCTTAAGTCTCTGCTCTTACTGAAGTCAGATCCTAAACTCCTAACTTGCAGTTGCAAATTTCATTTTTGCATAATATAGAATAGAATAGAATTAGAATAGAATAGAATTAGAATAGAATAGAATTAGAAATGGAAGAGAAGAGAAGAGAAGAGAAGAGAAGAGAAGAGAAGAGAAGAGAAGAGAAGAGAAGAGAAGAGAAGAGAAGAGAAGAGAAGAGAAGAGAAGAGAAGAGAAGAGAAGAGAAGAGAGAAAAGAGACCAGGTTGGAAGAAACCTTCGAGATCATCACATCCAACCCATCATCCAACACCATCCCAGTGAAAATTGTTTTACCCAGAAAGGTTAAAGCAAATCTGGATTGGTTTGGTTGGGCTTTTTGTTCTTTTTTTTCCTTAAACTTAAGGCTTGATCAGACACCCTCTTTAGGGCCATGAGGATGAGCAGAGGGCTGGAGCACCTCTCATATGAGGACAGACTGAAGGAGTTGGGGCTGTTCAGTCTGGAGAAGAGAAGGCTCCGAGGTGACCTCATTGTGGCCTTCCAGTATCTGAAGGGGGCCTACAAGAAGGCTGGGGAGGGACTTCTCAGGTTATCAGGTAGTGATAGGACTAGGAGGAATGGAATGAAGCTGGAGGTGGGGAGATTCAGGTTGGACATGAGAAGGAGGTTCTTCCCCATGAGAGTGATGAAGCCCTGGAATGGGCTGTCCAGGGAGGTGGTTGAGGCCCCGTCCCTGGAGGTGTTTAAGCCCAGACTGGATAAGGCTGTGGCCAGCCTGATCTAGTGTGGGGTGTCCCTGCCCATGGCAGGGGGGTTGGAACTAGCTGATCCCTGTGGTCCCTTCCAACCCTGACTGATACTATGATACTATGATACTATTTCAGTTGCAACTAGAGAGATTTCTCCGTGCCAGTTTGTCACTAGGAGGTTTTCACGCACTCCAATCTATCTGCTAAGCTGCTTTGTAAATGGTTCCTCACATGCTGCTGTCAAAATGGATACTGCTAGCAAAACCCTGCCCATTAAACTAACTTTGCAATTTTAGATTGGAATAGGTCAAAGGATGCCCATACAAACAGGTCACACAGATTTGAGGGGAAACAACTATTCTATGAGTGTTGGAGATAGGCAGTTGCAGGCTGACAGGCAGGAAACCCCTCCACCACACATGCTGCATCTCTTCAGCAGGATATTTGATCAGCTTCTTCCTCTGCAAAATCCATATGGTGCTTTCATATTGCCATAAAAGTTAGAAAGGAAGTATCCAAAGTGGAGTTAATCTTAACTATCGTGGAATAAGCAGATGTATCATTAGATTGTGTCCTGAAGAGGATCTCTCAGTCCCCAGACAATGTCTGCTGTGCAATGCCAGTCTTGAAATCTTTTATGTATAGCTTAAAAATGAAGACATTTTTAAAAGTAGCATTCTGTAAGGAGGTTTAACAAAATATCTCTTCTATTTGTAGAATGGTGGTCTAATAATCTCTTGGTACCTAGATAAGTACTTAGTTACTGGGTAATATCTCTCCAGTTTTTCTTTTTTCCTGAAAAATAGACATAGGAAACTGGATTTTTATACTACACATCAAGATCTATTTTTACCTCTTAAATGAGGCAAATGAGATACTTCTGTTTCTGCTGCTTCTCTTGTGCAGATAGATTCATCCTCTTTGAACAAGTCAATTAATGAGAATTAAGTCAGATAGTTAGCTATTTTTCTTTGCACACAAGACAAACCATCTCAGGTTTTTCCTTGCAGTTGCAGGCAGAATTCAAACCAGTCTGTCAAACACATCTGAAGATATATTCAATCTATCATCATTACCAAGCTATCTAGAGGTTGGTTTTTTCCAGGTTGTTTTATTTCAGCTGACAAAATCATTAAAATCACAGAATCACAGAAACAATTAGGTTGGAAAAGACCCTCAGGATCACCAAATCCAACCCAGAACCCTACTTTATAAGGTGCACCCCTAAACCATATCCCCAGGCACCACATCCAAACCACCTTTAAACACAACCACCTCCCTGGGCAGCACATTCCAATGCCTGACAACTCTTGCTGGGAAAAATGTTTCCTAATGTCTAGTCTAAACTTACACAGTCACAGCTTGAGGCCATTCCTTCTTGTTCTATCACTAATTACCTGGGAGAAGAGACCAGCAGCTGTCTCTCTACAGTGTTCTTTCAGGTAGGTGTAGAGAGCAATGAGGTCTGCCCTCATCTTCCTCTTTTTCAAACTAACCATCTCCAGCTACTTCAGTTGCTCTTCATCAGATTTATTCTTCAGGCCCTTCACAGTTTCCTTACCCTCCTCTGCACTGGCTCCAGCACCTCCACATTTCTCTTGGATAGAGGTGTCCAAAACTGGACACAGTACTCAAGGTATGGCCTCACCAGAGCTAAGTACAAGGAGACAATCACCTCCCTACTCCTGCTGGACACAGCATTTCTAAACCCAGCCAGGATGCCATTGGCTTTCTTGGCCACCTGGGCACACTGCTGGCTTGTCAAGTAGAACCCTCAGGTCCCTTTCTGCTAGACAGCTTTGCAGCCACACTTCTCCAAGCCTGTAGCATTCATCTTCTTCTAATACTAATTTCCTTTCACAGGAATGTCTATATTTACAGATGCCTATGCTGTCACTCAGAAACAGTGATGCATTTATTTTGGCAAGTGTCTTCAATGCACCATTATATTCAAGCGTTCCAAAAATTATACTACTTCACCTTTTGTTACACAGTTACACACATTTCATTGCCTTCTGATTTTTAATTCCTCAAAGTTGCTCTAAGCAAACAGATGAAACAAGTTCTGTACTCTTGGAGTCATACTGGAAGCAGCATTTCACCTTTGTTCTCAGCAAGGGGCAAGCTTCAGTGTAGCACCCAGAGATTTCTGCATTTTCCAAAGTTGTCTGAATCTTGATTTGTTCAGAGAACACAGGTTTGAACTGTGCTGTCATTATTACCTTGCTAGCTACTGATTTGACACTTTTATTTAACTTTTCCACAAGTTTCTCTGAACAGTCTATGAAGTTTTGCTTTCCAAGCTGAAATTAAATTCAAGTGTTAGCACAGAGAAAAAGAAAAAAGCATGACATGCTAAAGTCAGTGGCCCTAGTTAAACTTGCATGCCCCGAGGGCATTTAAAGCATGTGCTGCAATAATGCTGAATGCAGCTATTCTTGTCATGCCCAGGGAGAAAACTCAGCCAGACATCATCTGTGTTTTCTGAACTGAACATCCCAGTTACAATGAAGTTCAGCAGATATTCTGCTCTTGCTGCAGATGCTGAGTCATTTATAGCACTGGTTTAAATTTGTCTAGCTACAGTGGTTACCAGCCTCAGCTCTCCATTCTGCTTCCCTGCCAAAAAAAATTTGCACTCCAGCAGCAGGGATGTCTGAACAGGTTGTAAAAGGCATGGCTGCTGCTGAACCATCATAGTTTACAGATTGTTATGCTAACATAAAGCAGAACTAACTTTAATGCACTCCACATTAATATGCCTGGCAGGAGATAGGAAGGCAGTCTACAGGGCTGAAACTGTTTCAGCTGTCCCAAATTAATTCATTCTATATATGAGTCAAAGACTTTAATGTCTCCAGACTACCCAGACGGAAGCTGCTGAAAGATAACCTCAGATGGAGTCATGGAAAGATACAGAGTATTAAGCTAACATTTCTGAAAATCAATGTATAAGGAAAGCTTTAGCAAACTTTTACTTATTTTTGAGAGGAAAGATGACAGCATTGTAGAAAAGTTAGTAAGAAATTAAGTTTTATACTGTGTCCAATCATAAAAGTCTACCAAGTGTTGTTTTTTTCTCACACACAAGTTAATAATATTTGGTTTCTAAGGTTTTTTTTTTCTTTTTGTGATTAGCCAGAAGATTACTCTTTTTTTCCCCCCCTTAACTTTGATCTTTAGGACAACAAAGCTGGTGAGGGGTTTGGAGCACAAGCCCTATGAGGAGAGGCTGAGGGAGCTGGGGTTGCTTAGCCTGGAGAAAGAGGAGACTCAGGGGTGACCTTATTGCTCTCTACAACTACCTGAAGGGAGATTGTAGACAGGCAGAGGTTGGTCTCTTTTCCCAGGCAGGCAACACCAGAACAAGAGGTCACAGTCTCAAGCTGCACCAGGGGAGGTTTAGGCTGGATGTTAGGAGGAAGTTCTTCACAGAAAGAGAGATTGGCCATTGGAATGTGCTGCCCAGGGAGGTGGTGGAGTCACCATCACTGGAAGCGTTTCAAAAGGGACTGGATGGGATGCTTGGTGCCATGGTTTAGTTGATTAGATGGTGTTGGATGATAGGTTGGACTCAATGATCTCATAGGTCTTTTCCAACCTGGTTAATTCTATCCTATCCTATCCTATCCTATCCTATCCTATCCTATCCTATCCTATCCTATCCTATCCTATCCTATCCTACCCTATCCTATCCTATCCTATCCTATCCTATCCTACCCTATCCTATCCTACCCTATCCTATCCTACCCTATCCTACCCTATCCTATCCTAATCTTATGACAGTGATGTCCTTTGCTCTTGATTGTCCTTTCAATCTGTGAATACCTATGGTATTTCTGAAGTAGCAATACTCCAAGTCCATTTAGACACAGCTATCTTTTGTCATTAATGCAGTTTCAAATGGCTGAATTCTTTCATAATGAAGTACAGGAAACTCAAGGGGAATATTTTCCATAAGCATTCTACAATATTATTTTAATTTGTATTGGGATTGATGCTGTCAACCAGCGTGCTGGGGTTTCTTCTGATATTAAAACATGAAAAGTACATGACCACAAAAAAGAGCAAATAAAAGCTCGTGGAGGATGTGCTTTCTTTCATGACCATATTCAAGCTTTAAAATGCATATAATACTTTAACATATGATACCAATAGCAAAGACATAAAACCTCTCCAACACTGAAAATTGCTTCAAGCATCATGTTCGTATTCCCAGTACATACAAATATTTATATGCACTAAGGAAATAGGGACAGAAAATAAAGACTCTTCAACCCTGAAAAAAATGCTGTGTGTGCATTCTGTCTTATGAAACTATGGAAAGTTGTTGGCCCCAATACTATCTGTGGGACAGTCAACTTGACTATCCCAGTTGGCTGTCGAATCGTTGATTAATATTTTCTTAATCCAGTGGTTTTTCTAACAAGTTTAACCATGCATTCATCCAGCCTATACATCCTCAGCTTGAGAGGGAATAGAAATGAGAGATGCTATCAAAAGCCTCTGTGATGGGTTGAGGCAGCCCCCCTCCCCACCACAGGCAAAAATAACAACTCAGACAAAGGGATTGCAGAAGTGATGGAAAGTTTAAATGAAAAAGCAGTGAATGTTTACAGAGCCAGAAGCGCAGTGACAAAAGAAATCCCAAAACAGACCCAGAAAGATCCCATCCCCACCTGGGGGTACATCCAAGACCCCCAGGGCTCCTTCTTCCCCCCCCTCCCATTGCTAGGCTAGTCTCAGCTGGCCAGATCTGAGACTGCCCATGCCCCTGTGGCCTTGGGCCTAGCCAGACCCATGGCCGGGAGACAACATCTCCCCCAGTTACAGGGTGACAGCGAGGAAGAAAGAGGAAGTGTTAGACCCCACACTGGATCTTATAGTGGTGCAGAGAATTATGGCAGAAATGCCTAGTTTCCTGTGTCCCCCCACTGGGCTGGACCTCTGGACACAGGAAGCACCTCATGTAGCAGAGGGCACCCAGCCCAAACTGCAACAGCCTCTAAGAAATAACGTTTCCAAATACATTATTTTAACTGTTTTCTGCTTTTCTTCAACATTGAGGGTAATCACAGCTTGGCCAAGTTTCATCCACCTCTGGTAAATTCATTTATTTCTTTGTCCATACCATGCCAGGAAATATTGGATGTACATAATCTATTCTTTTTCCTGAGTTTGAAGCCCTTGATCTCTTTTTGATCTTAATGAGAATGGGTATAATGTTAGCTTTTTTCAGTGTTAGCTTTACCTGGGTAATGTTAGCCAGGCAGTTAGGCTGTCTGGCCCTTCTAGCATTTACATTAAGAAATTATCATCAACACAGCACATAATATTCCTGGCTTGCTTGCATTATGCTCTGTTTACTTGGTAGATGTTTAGATGGTTGAAATCCCCTGTGCAGATCAGGCTTTCCACAAACAAACAGCAGCAGTCCTCTGGCTGTCAGCCTTCATCCCCTGCATCCTGTCGAGAAATTGGTTGGTAACAAACAATCACCACAGTGCCAGTGTTCTCTTCTCTCTTAGTAATGACCCAGAGAATTTTAACAACCATGTCTTTGGCTTTCTACCTGAGCCTCATTTAGTCACAAAGGTACTTACACAAACCATAAATACCTCCCAAAGGGTGAAATCAGTTTTCAGTACCTTCATTTCATCCTTAAGTAACAAGACACAGAAAATTGTCTCCACAAGTCAGCACTATGAAGAGAATTGCTGTAAAATTATATGCCCTCCCATCTTCTAAGGTCACTATCTTGTTTGGTTTGGTTATGTGAGAGCTGTTTGAATAATTAGGTATGTGTAGATGTAAATGCCTAGAACAAGAGCAAAAAAAAAACCCAATAAAATTGACTTTTGATCCCTCTCATTTCTTTAGGGGCCTCAAGGTAGGGCTGAACAGATGGTAGGTTAAACATTGAAAGATGGAAATGCTTTGGAGGGCATCAGTGGACTGTGATGTCAGTTTCCTAAGAAAATTCTGACAAACCAGATTTTTTTTCCCCTCAGGGTAGAGCGAAAGGCAGTGGTTGAGAGGAAAAGCTAGAGGAATTTTCTGTCATTTCCATGTTGCCACATTTACAAAGAGGTGGCATCCTTAAGTTCCCTTAGTAAAACCTTTTCTTCTTTGAGGACTAAGAGAACTGCACACAGCTGTTCTCTGAAACAGAATGGCTTTGTGAGGTATCTGGAAAAGCAAAATCAAGTCATATTCCCTAGACATCTTTTCCTATGTAATTATCAGTAATTATGTAGCCACACAAACTTATGCAATTTGGTTATCAAGCATTCAAGTAGATGTCACATCAGTGTAGTCAACAGCTACAGACAAGAGCTTCCTGTACTCTTCTTGCATGAAAGCATAAACTCAGAGAGTTATGAGTCACTTCCCACTCATAGCAGGTCAGAAGTGGATCAGATTGTTCAGGTGATTGTCCAGTTGCTTTTTTTATATCTCTAGCAACTTGATACTTGTTCCAACCTCTGGCTTCTCATGTTTTGTTTTGGGGTGTTTGGTTTGTTTTGTTGTGGGTTTGGTTGGTTGGGTTTGGTTTGGGTTTTTTTTTCCCTTACCAAGGTGAAGACCTTCTTCCTAACATCCAACCTGAGTCTACCCATTTCTAGTTTTTGTTCCATTCCCCCTAGTCCTGACATCCTAAAAAGTCCCTCCTCAGCTTTCTTGTAGGCTTGTTTTCTGCTTTGTAACAATTTCCCAAGTGCTCTAAAAATCTATTCTGAATAGATAGAATCTCTCATTTTATTGTATAATCATGGAATCAGAGAATTGTTAGGGTTGGAACTGCTTCAGTTATTCTATGATTCTATGCCGAGTAGACCTCATTTTGGCCTTCCAGTATCTGAAGGGGGCCTACAAGAAAGCTGGGGAGGGACTTTTTAGGGTGTCAGGGAGTGATAGGACTAGGGGCAATGGAACAAAAACTAGAAATGGGTAGATTCAGATTGGCTGTTAGGAAGAAGTTCCTCACCATGAGGGTAGTGACACACTGGAACAGGTTGCCCAGGGAGGTGGTGGAAGCCTCATCCCTGGAGGTTTGTAAGGCCAGGCTGAATGTGACTCTGAGCAACCTGTAGTATGAGTTGTCCCTGCCCATGGCAGGGGGCTTGGAACTAGATGATCCTTGAGGTCCCTTCCAACCCTAACAATTCTAGGATTCTATGATCCTTTATCTAATTAGAAGTTTACTGAAGTTTTCTTTCATAAATCCAGATCTTTATTAGCATAGCTTTATATTCTGAACGGAAAATCCTTGCCTGGGGTAGTACCCTTGCAGTCTGGATGATCAAGTCATTTTTGTACTGCTACATTTGGCCTCCTAGATTCACAGATGCCTGAATCATAGGGCAAAAAAACCCTACACATGCACGCAAGCTGGCTCACAGTCTGAGAGACTAATACACGTGCGGACAATGGGAGTCTTCACTGCTTATGGTCTAACAACTGAGCTCAGAATATGCTCAAGGAATACAGCATAGCTAACCTTACCAATACTGCTGAGGGACAATGGCAAGGCATTTTACACTATTGTACCACCAGCTGCAGACAAAGCCTCGTCACTTCTGTCTGTCACACATTTTCTTTGCCATTTTTGAAATCACACTTTAGTTGCATCTCCATCTGGGGCAGAAGCAGAGGTGTTGTAATATTGCAAGGAAAACTGCCTTTTTGGTATTTTTAGCTTGATTGGATGATGAGAGCTCTGCAAAATGCCATGACATAGGCTGGTCTTGTGATTGTTACAGCGAAAGTTTGCAGATGCAATAGGCTGACCAGCTGCACAGCAAAAAGAGGCTTGGGATGACAAGTACTACATTAGCACAGCTCATATGGGAAATGACATTTTTCTAACAGCTAGATATGCCCTGCATGCTGTAGCCAAACAGAGAGTCTTCAGATCTGTTCTTTGGCTTTTTGAATATGTATTCATCAATTTTTTACATGTCATTAGCACGTTTGGCGGAAAACAGGGGAAATGGTAAATCAAATTACTCCCCAACATGCAAATGTAAATTAAGAGTTTGGCTTTGTGTGTGGAATTCAGTGGTTAAACAGCTTATACAAAATGAATGGGAGTTAATTGCTCAAAGTTAATTATGCCGAATTAGAACAGTCGCACGGTAGAGGCAATTATTTTACTTTTATTAAGCATTAAGCAGCAGCTCTATAAGATCGTTGACTGGCTGACCTCTCGATAATTGGTCAGATTTAGTCCGAGGAACACACATTTTCCTGCCCCTTCATCAGCAGAGAAATGGAGGTGGTACAACAATTTCTGCTGTTCTTTAACATGGGCACTGCCGTTTATCAGTAAACTCAGGCAATGAATGACAGTGTTCTCAAGACATACTTGCTGATTGTAGTAGAAAATACCAAACTTCATTTCGTTTGTTGGGAGCAATGCAGCTAATGGACTTCTTAGTCCCTATGTAAGCTCCCTCCGCAGCTGCCTTGTAAGCCCCCTTCAGATGCTGGAAGGCAACAATTAGGTCTCCATGGAGCCTTCTCTTCTCCAGACTGAATAGCTCCAACTCCCTCAGTCTGTCCTCATAGGAGAGGAGCTCCAGCCCTCTGATCATCCTTGTGCCCCTTCTCTGGACATGTTCCAGCACCTCCAGATCATTCTTGTAATAGAGGCTCCAGAACTGGATGCAGTACTCCAGGTGGGGTCTCACCAGAGTGGAGCAGAGGGGGAGAATCCCCTCCCTCGACCTGCTGGCTATGCTTCTCTTGATGCAGCCCAGAATGTGATTGGCTTTTTGGGCTGCAAGTGCACACTGCTGGCTCATGTT
Source organism: Colaptes auratus (assembly GCA_015227895.2). Classification (NCBI taxonomy): domain Eukaryota; kingdom Metazoa; phylum Chordata; class Aves; order Piciformes; family Picidae; genus Colaptes; species Colaptes auratus. Next base: position 47,034,280 of record CM037646.1, on the reverse strand, counting down.
GAGCTTCTCATCCACCAGCACCCCCAGGTTTTTCTCTTCAGGGCTGCTCTCAAGCCAGTCGCTGCCCAGCCTGTATCAGTGCTTGGGATTGCCTTGACCAGATGCAGGACCTTGCATTTGGTCTTGTTGAACCTCATGAGGTTGTCATGGGCCCAGCTCTCCAGCCTGTCACGATCACCTAGTTCAATGCCTCTGCTAAAGCAGGGTGACCTAGATTGAATTGCACAGAATGCATATGGTTGGGTTTTGCAATGCTCCAGAGAAGGAGACTCCACAACCTCTCTGGGTAGCCTGTTTCAGTGCTCTGTCACTTCTAAAGAACTTTTCCTTTATGTTTTAGTGAAATACTATATAATAATAATAATAGAAGTCAAACCCAGAGGCACGTGCAAACTTCTGCCTCATCTAGAAACCTGATTCCAACTGGAAAGCTCCAACTTATTCCATCTCCTTTTAAATTAAGTCTCTAAGTTAGGAGTCTGCTTACCTTCATCATCACTTAATAGAAAAAGGAGGCAGACTGGGAAGACTCACTTTTTTTGAAGGAATGATTTGTTTCATTAACTGTCCAGGAGGTCTGGGACAATCAGGCCTCTATTTTAAACACCACAGTGATGTGGAATGAATATGGCTATATGTACTGACCATCCAAACTGATGTGGGGTACACACCTGCATTGTCAGGAACCTGAGCAGAGCTCATCCTTTAAATTAATACAAGGACACACAGAAACAGCCGTCACTCAGCTCTGGAATCAGAGTATCATAGTATCAGTCAGGGTTGGAAGGAACCTCAAGGACCGTCTAGTTCCAGCCCCCTGCCATGGGCAGTGTGGTGGGGTGAGAAAGTTCACACACACACACACACACACAAAGAAAGAAACCAGAGGACACCCCACACTAGATCAGGCTGGACAGAGCCTCATCCAGCCTGCTCTTAAACACCTCCAGGGACCAGGCCTCAACCACCTCCCTGGACAACCCATTCCAGGCCTTCACCACTCTCATGGGGAAGAACTTCTTCCTCACATCTAGCCTGAATCTCCCCACCTCCAGCTTCATTCCATTCCCCCTAGCCCTGTCACTACCTGACATCCTGAGAAGTCCCTCCCCAGCCTTCTTGTAGGCGCCCTTCACAAGGCAGCAATTACAACACCGTTCCAATCAGTGAGAGAGAGCCTCAGTAAAAGAGATTGCAACCTCATGTATTTCATCTCATCAGATTATAGAGCAGTTTAGGGGTTAGGGCAATCCCCACTCTTCAAAAAACTTCTCCCAATGTAACTCTGTCCTTCTTTTACTAGAGCCCTGGGACCATGGCTAACATCCAGTGACACTTGTGTGAGCCTGACATGAACACCTAGGAATGAATTTGATGCTGTGAGAGTAGAGTAATATTAAACATTGCTACTTTCAGTCAGTAAATTTAAGCAATAAATAACTTTCACCAAAAAATTCCTACCTTCAGACCACAATGAGCTCTGTCCTCCTTTTGTTAGAGCCTGAGGACCATGGCTAACATCCAGTGACACGTTTGCAAGCCTGACATTAACATCTAGGAATTAATTCAGCGCTGACTATGAGAGTAGAATGTTATTAAACATTGCTACTTTCAGTCAGTAAATTTAAGCAATAAATAACTTTTACCCCCAAAAATCCTACCTTCAGACCACAAAATATGCCAGTGGTCATATTTTACAAATGTAAAAATCTGATCAATAGGAAAAGGGGGAAAAAAAAAAGGTTTGCTTTAGCTGATGCTCAAATTTCCTGTCTTCTGGAAAGGGAGAAAACAGATTGTCAAGAATTGTGCTCCCTTGAAGAAGATTTTGCTTATGTGAGAGTCAGAAGTTGAACATGTAGACACTGAGAACAGAAATGTGAAAATGTGAGGCAGAAGAACAGTGATAAAGGAATTCTAATGAATTCCATTAAAGTAATATAGGAAAAGTGCTGAAAATGCTTCGGTTTCAGGGTTTGGTCCCAGCCTGCAGCTTTTTAAACAAAGGGAAGACATTTTTATCAAAGGAAAGGAATTATCTTGAATAGAAAAACACTAAACACGATGTCTACTTTCTCAGAAGACAAAGAAAATTGCAGCCACAGAGTTATATTCCAGTATTGTCACCATTCTTCCTCAGATAAATACTTTGCAAGAGATAGAAAGGGAAGTTTTACCAAGCCAACAATTAACTTATAAATAACATTTCCTGAGATGGTGAACAGGATGGGCCCCTCTGGGCAGTCTAAATCTATTGATGAGATCAATGACTCATGGAGCAGAAGTGCTTTGGCTCTATTTCATATTGGACAGAAATGCAATTATTTCCTCTTTTTTTTTCTTGTGTAGTCATCAAGATACTGTTGGCACAAGAGAAACTAAAACCTATTTTCACACTGCACTAAGTACTTCACCTAATAAAAAAATTATTGCTACCCTTGTAACTTTTTTTGTTGTTGTTGTTAAATTAAATAATTTATAAATTCATTTGGGAATGACTTAACTGAATTGTAAGAGTACTTAGTAGATGCTCATTTTGCTTAAATGTGGTTTTATTAAAGGTTGTGATGCAGAAAACTAAATGGTAACTGAATTTTAATTTAAATAGACTTTTAATAAAGCATCTACTGCTGCTTAGAGTTATTTGCCTGCACTGTGTTGCATCTGTTCTTAGAGAGAAGAGAAGAGAAGAGAAGAGAAGAGAAGAGAAGAGAAGAGAAGAGAAGAAAGAAAGAGAAGAGAAGAGAAGAGAAGAGAAGAGAAGAGAAGAGAAGAGAAGAGAAGAGAAGAGAAGAGAAGAGAAGAGAAGAGAAGAACAGGTTGGAAGAGACCTTCAAGATCATCCCATCCAACCTATCATCCAACCCACCTAATCAACTCAACCATGGCACCAAGCACCCCATCAAAACCCCTCCTAAACACCTCCAGTGGTGGTGACTCCACCACCTCCCTGGGCAGCACATTCCAATGGGCAATCACTCTCTCTATGAAGAATTTCTTCCTAACGTCCAGCCTAAACCTCCTCTGGCACAGCTTGCAACTCTGTCCTCTTGTTCTGGTGCTGGTTGCCTGGGAGAAAAGACCAGCCCCCAGCTGTCTACAACCTCCCTTCAGGTAGTTGTAGAGAGCAATAAGGTCTCCCCTGAGCCTCCTCTTTTCCAGGCTAAGCAACTCCACCATCCTCAGCCTCTCCTGATAGGGCTTGTGCTACTAACCCCCAAGGGATTCCGCTTGTCACCGGCCTCCACTGGGACATGGACCCATTGACAGCCACTCTTTGGGTGCAGCCATCAAGCCAGTTCTTTCTCCATCTAGTGGTCCACCCATCAAACCCATGTGTCACCAGCTTGGAGACCAGGATGTGGTGCAGGACAGTGTCGAAGGCTTTGCTCAGGTCCAGGTAAACAACACCAGTTGCTCGCCCCTCATCTATTAATGTTGTCACCTGTTCATAGAAGGCCACCAGGTTTGTCAGGCAGGATTTGCCCTTGGCAAAGCCATGCTGAATGTTCCAATTCACCTCTTCACTATTTTTCTGAGTCAGTAGTGACTCCAGGAGGATCTGCTCCATGACTGACTGGCCTGTTTTACTTATAGTAAAACAAAGAATGTATGTAGATCAGTGTTTCTCAACACACAAGCAAGTCTTTGGATTTTGCACAGTAATACAGTCCAGCTTCATACTTGCCCCAAATAAATGGTCAGATTCAATTTGCACATCTAATTGTGTATCATTTTTGCCATTGCTGTTGCTGTTATCTGAGCTAGCAAATCACTAGTCCTGTGAACATGGTAAAACAACTATCCTCCTAGGGCATGCTTGCACACAAACTTTTCCTAGCTGCTCAGAAAAAACAAGTTGCAGGTCAGTGTGGGGAAACCTGCCACACAAAGACAGCTTATTCCTATTTCATCCTTTTAATTGACTTTTGCCCTCAAGCAAGCACATTCACATCACATCTATAAATCTTTGCCTTTGACATAAGAATAAATGTTTCAATTAATCATTAACTTAGCTAGCCCCTTCTTGGAACTCTCTCCTGTCCTCAATCATAGCCCCTACAGGAAATAAGAACTCAATTACCAATGTGATTGCTACCAATCAGGCTTCTAAAGAATAAGCTGAAGTTCAGACTCCAACAATTTTGCAACAAACACATTATTGCTCTTCTGTAACAGTAGGGTTAAGTAAGTTTTATGGATCTTGTTGGGCTTTGATAATAACTGGGATGGCTGTAGGAGAATCCCAACTTCCAAGTTAATCCAGCTCTACCTGATACTGTATTAAGAATTACTATCTTTCACAAATTCTTGAGCTACCAGATTAAAGAAGCTAGTGCTGAGGCACACATGTGGCTTTGTCCCTTTTCTTTTTGGAGTATTAGCAGCAGTGCTTCCATTGAGGTGGTGAAGGCATTAAGCGCTGGCAGAAAGGAGTGGCGCTGAGACAGATGCAAAGTAAGACTGGATGTACAGGCAGCTTGATAATGGCTGCCTATTGACCAGATCAAGCATCTGTGGGGGTTTTACACCCCAAGTTTTACTTAGTGCTCTGGTGTCTCATAGAAGTAGCTTGGAATCCATGACGCAGGACTCTGATGAGAAGCCTTGGACTTTGACTCAGCCTGGTTGTAGCTTGATCATTCAGGTTTCAGAGAATCACAGAACAGGTTTAGGAACCCCTGGAGATCATCACTTAGTCCAGTGCCCCTGCTCAGAGCAGATTGCTGAGGATTAAGTCCAGTTAGGTTTCAAGTATTTCCAGGAATGTAGACTCACCAACCTCTCTCTGCAGCCTGCTATCATCTTGCTAGTAAAAAATATTTCCATATGCCCATGGCAGGGGGGTTGGAACTAGATGATCCTTGAGGTCCCTTCCAACCCCAGCTGTTCTATGATTCTATATATTTAAATGGAATTTCTTGGGTACCACTAAGAGTTTGACCCTCTTTTTTGGTGCCTTTCATTGCATAGTTGCACACAATGATAACCCCCTTCCTCCCAAGACTCCTTTTCTCCATCCTAGCAAGTCAGAGCACTCTCAGCCTCTCCAAGTTTGACAGATGGTCCCAGCCCTTAATCACCTTAATGACCCTTTGCTGTACTTGCTCCAGGATGTCAATGTCTGTCTTGTACTGGAGAGCCCAGCACTGAATACATCACTCCAGCTGTCACCTCATCAGTTCTGAACAGAGGGGAATGATCACTTTCCTGTACTTTCTGGTGATGCTCCTCCAAGTTTATCCCAGGATACCACTGATGCATGGGGGTCACAGAATCACAGAAACATTCAGGTTGGAAAAGACCCTCAGGATCACCAAGTCCAACCCAGAAGCCTGCTCTATAAAGTTCACTGCTAAACCATATCCCCAAGCACCACATCCAAACCACCTTGAAACACATCCAGGCTTAGGGACTCAACCACCTCCCTGGGCAGCACATTCCAATCCCTGATCACACTTGCTGGGAAAAGTGTTCCTAATGTCCAATCTAAACCTACCCGGTTGCCACTTGAGGCCATTCCCTCTTGTTCTATCACTAATTACCTGGGAGAAGAGACCAGCACCAGCCTCTCCACAATGTCCTTTCAGGTAGTTGGGTTCTTCCATCCCAGATGTACACTAAGCATTTCCCTACCTGAAATTTGTGAGGGTTTTTTTGGCTCAGATGCTGGCCTGTCCAGGTATCTCTGAGCCATAGCACCTCCACGTGGAGTTTCATTCAGTCCTCTCAGTTTTGCATCTCCTGCAAATAGAATCACAGAATTGTTAGGGTTGGAAGGGACATCAAGGATTATCTGGTTTCAACCCTCCTGCCATGGGCAGGGACACCTCACACTAGATCAGGTTACTAAGGGTGTGCTCTGTCCCATAATGCATGTCACTATTGAAGATGTTAGAGAGTACTGGCCCCAGGATTAAACCCTGAGGTAAGCCACTAGTGACTGGCTTTTATCTGGACTTTGTGTTGCAGTTATTTAGTTCCAACAGTTCAGCCATTTTTCAACCCTCTTCACTGCTCATTTGTCTAAGCTGCTCTTCATTAGCTTGTCAATGAGAGTGTTGTGGGAGAAAGTGTTGAAAACCCTGCTAAAGTCAAGATAAACATCCACTGCTCTTCCCTCATTCACTGACAACTTATTTCATCACAGGATATCAAGTAGGTCAGGAATGATTTCTGCTTTGTGAGTCAGTGCTGCCTACTCCAAATCACCTTCTTGTCCTTTGTATTTGTAAATGGATTCCAGAAGGATTTGCTTCATCACCTTCCCAGCAATCAAGGTCAGGCTAATTGACCTGTTCCTTCATTCCTTCTTTTTGCTCTTCTTGAGATAGGAGTAACTTTTGCTTTCTCATAGACCTCAGGAGCCTCTACTCATAGCCAGAACCTTTCAACGATAATCAAGAATCACCTCGCAATGATATCAATCAGCTTCCTCAGCACTCAAGAGTGCATCTCATCATGTCCCATAGGCTTGCTTATGTTCAGTTTGTTTAACTGCTCTGTTATCCTACCCTCATCTACAGAGGGAAAGTCCTTGCTCAAGGCTTTTGCACTGGTCCCAGAGACCTGGAATTCTTCAAGACAGCTCTTACCACTAAAGGCATATATGGAGTCAATTTGCATATCTCTTCTCACCAGCTTATCTGCCTCATTCAGCAACAGATCCACTTTTTCCTTAGTCTTCCTTTTCTGCTCAATTGCCTGTGGAAACCTTTCTTGCCGCCCTTCACATAATTTTGCAGTTACAGCTCCAAGTGGACTTTTGCTTCTCTAACCCCAGGTCTGCACATTTAGAATGGGTTTCCATATCCTTGACTCCCTTTCCACCTGTAGGCATCCTGTCGTCTTTCTGCACATTGGGATGGACCGGTTTGGGGTTTAGAGAAGATGCTCCTTGAAAAGTCAGCCAGTTATCCTAGACATCTCTTCTCTGCAAGACTGTGGCATTCTTCAAAACAGGTCTCTGAATACCACAGTTTAAGGCCAGCTGGCAACTAAGCACCATGCAGCTGCTCATTCGCTGGGCAACCCACCCCACCCTCTCCTCTGTGGGACAGGGAGGAGAACTAGACGAAAAAGATAAAACCTCATGGGTTGAGATAAGAACAATGAGAGAAAAAATAGTAATAATGACAATAAAAGCTAATTAAAGGATGCACAAATTGAGTGATGCACAATGCCATTGCTCACCATCCAGAATGTGGCACTAATTCTCTTTCCAAGTCACCATTCCTCCTCCCTTATGGGGCCCAGGGCCCATGGTCAAGAGAGTTACCTAAAGAAGGCCACATCTGTCTCCTCCATAGTGCTGTCCTGTAGGAACTTCCTTATTTGTGTGCATGCATTTGAGGGGGGCCCTCTAGCTCTTTTTAATTGGTTTCACAAACTCTCTTATCCACATCTGCCTTCAGGTTTGTTTACCACCCCAGTCCATCGGTTCCTCTCTTGACAGTTGGCCATCTTCCTTCAGCATCATTTGTAGTTTAAAGTTCTCTTCAAAAGGTTGGCAAAGATAATTTTGCTTCACTCCAAGGCATTAGCTGAAGAGTTTGTGGATATGCTTTCAATTCTATGAATTTCAAGAGGTATGGCATTTACCACAGCATGAATATCAACGTAACTATCAGTGGAGGAAGGCAATACAAAACACTCTCCCTTCTTGGCTGACATTCAGACTCTTTTACATTTGTTATTTCTGGAACTCTGAGCCCAAGCAGTACTAAGAAAGATGCCCTCTATGTATCCTGTATGATATGAAGGTATCATATGGGAATCATATGAGGGAGCTGGGGCTATTCAGTCTGCAGTAGAGAAGGCTCCAAGGATACTTAATTGTGGCCTTCCAGTATCTGAAGGGGGCTACAAGAAAGCTGGGGAGGGACTTTTGAGGGTGTCAGGGAGTGATAGGACTGGGGGGAGTGGAAAAAAACTAGAAATGGGTAGATTCAGATTGGATGTTAGGAAGAAGTTCTTCCCCATTGGGGTGGTGAGACACTGGAACAGGTTGCCCAGGGAGGTGATAGAAGCCTCATCCCTAGAGGTTTTTAAGGCCAGGCTGGATGTGGCTGTGAGCAACCTGCTCTAGTGTGAGGAGTCCCTGCCCATGGCAGGGGGGTTGGAACGAGATGATCCTTGAGGTCCCTTCCAACCCTAACAATTCTATGATTCTATGATTCTTTAATAAGAACAAAAATGAACACAATCCAATCCACTATAGCAGTGAAGTTGCATCCAAAGTATCCACTCTTGGGATTTGGATGGCTATATAGAAGAACAATTCTATGATTCTATGATTCTACATCATCTTATTAATACCTAGGACATATTTCCAATCGTATCATGAAAAAATATGACTGCAGGTTTTCTTTAGTTGGAAAATCATCTGGAACTTATGTAACTGGCAAGCTTGTGTCACTTAATGAGGTTGTGCTTTGATGTTTATTACTATGAGAACAGAAATAACTCAGATAAGAAACTCATAGCTGCTTGAAGTATAGTGATGGACTGCACTGGATAGTTATTCCCAGAATTAACATATGAACAGGTTAATGCTTGCAGGAGCACTCCCACAGTTATAGGAGTTAGCTTTTCCTTGCTGTCTACCACTACCTGGAGGGAGGTTGTAGACAGGTGGGGGTTGGTTTTTTTCTCAGGCAATCAGCACTAGAACAAGAGGACACAGTCTCAAGCTGTGCCAGGGGAGGTTTAGGCTGGATGTCAGGAAGACATTTTCATAGAAAGAGTTATTGGCTATTGGAATGCGCTGCCCAGGGAGGTGGCAGAGTCACCATCACTGGAGGTGTTTAGCAAGAGACTTGATGGGGTGCTTGGCGCCATGATTTAGTTGATTAGATAGTGTTGGATGATAGGTTGGACTTGATCTCAAAGGTCTCTTTCAACCTGGTAAATTCAGTTCTATTCTATTCTAGTCTAGTCTAGTCTAGTCTAGTCTATTCTATTCAAATAACTATTTCTGAAGATACACAAGCAGAAGCTTTTACTCTTAACATAAGTGACAGGACAAGACAGAAACTACTTTTTTCTCTCTCTCTCTTTTTGTTTTTGGGTTTGGTTTTGGGGGGGGGAGGGGTGTTAAGTTTTAGGCACAGCATTCCATGATTGGTTGAAATGACATCAATACCTTAACTCAGATTGCAGGAGACATCTCTACCAAAGTTAGTATTTCCCTCAGATAATAATATCAAGGTGCCTCAGGCAATGCTGTGTAACCCCCTAAAGCTTCTTGTTACCAGGCTGGATATTATGCCGGCTAACATTGTCATAGTTCACTTACCAAGTCTAAAAGACGTTGGTACCTTGCATCTAGTTTTGCACTCCATTAGAATAGATTTCAGTGTTTCATTTTAGACTTTCAGCTCCCTGTATCCAATGCCATTTGGAAGTATTTGGCCCCTAGGTTTCTCCTTGAATGCGTCCTTCGCTGTCTTTTTCTGCTCGTTCTCAGTGACATTTTCTACACCATAGCTCCCAGCGATCCCTCAACCACAAAGGTAGTTGAAGCAGCTTCCAAAAATACCAGCTCCCAGGAGCAGCCCTTCTGTGCTTGGAGTATAAAACAGGTCTCCACTCTGTGTAATAAATGAATTCATGATTCTAAATTCCCAGCTGACATTAATAGCAGTAAGGAGCGAGAAGTGAGCTAATGTTAATTTCTGCAGGTAATGCATGAAAGCAGGGAGGGAAAGCTTGAAAGGTCAGCATCTGCTGTCACACAGGAAAGTTGCAAAATTTGATTGGGCAGTAAATGTCAACAGCATGTTCTAAAAATCTACATGCCATCCTTTCAATTTAACCTCAGCTTGCTAGAGATCACGCAGCATGTTGCAGGAAAAACACTGTTTGGAAACGGGGTGGTGTGATCGCCTTCCCGTGGCAATAAGGCACTTGTAAACTCCAGACTTGCCATTTAATCAACATTGGAGGTAGTACAACTCCTGTGGATTTTTTAGATCAATTTTCAGGGAATGCAGAAGAATCCATAATGATTATATACCATAAAGAACTGTAGTTGGAATGGAAAGGGATGGGATGGGATGGGATGGGATGGGATGGGATGGGATGGATGGGATGGATGGGATGGGATGGGAGGGGGATGGATGGAATGGAATGGAATGGAATGGAATGGAATGGAATGGAATGGAATGGAATGGAATGGGATGGGATGGGATGGGATGGGATGGGATGGGATGGGATGGGATGGAATGGAATAGAATAGAATAGAATAGAATAGAATAGAATAGAATAGAATAGAATAGAATAGAATAGAATTGAATTGAATTGAATTACTCAGGTTGGAAACCATAGCACCAAGCACCCCATCCAGTCTCTTCCTAAACACCTCCAGTGATGGTGACTCCACCACTTCCCTGGGCAGCACATTCCAATGGACAATCTCTCTTTCTGTGAAAAACTTCTTCCTAACATCCAGCCTAAACCTCCCCTGGCCAATATTCTACAAGATTAACTATTGGGAAAGCAAATCAAGAAGGTAACATGGGAATTACATGCACATTTTGTGAGCACATGATTAGAAGGGAAAATAGAACAAGAGCAGTTCTACATGCACTTTTGGTAACCCCTTCTGACATCATCTGGAGGAGAAGAGGAGGCTCAGGGGAGACTTTATTGCATTCTATAACTACCTGGAAGAAGGTTGTAGCCAGGTGGGGGTTGGTCTCTTCTCCCAGGCAACCAGCAACAGAACAAGAGGACACAGTCTCAAGCTGTACCAGGAGAAGTTTAGGCTGGATGTGTGGAGAAAGTTCTTCCCAGAAAGAGTAATTGGCCATTGGAAGGTGCTGCCCAGGGAGGTGGTGGAGTCACCATCCCTAGAGGTGTTCAAAAAAGGATTGGATGTGGCACTTGAATCCATGGTTTAATTGTCATGAGGTGTTAGGCATTAGATAATAAGTTGGACTTGATGATCTCTGAGGTCTTTTCCAACCTGGTTGATTCAGTGATTCCCCACCAGTTCTAGCCAATGTTGTTTTATCTGGAAGAATAATTCATTTCCCATAAGATCATTGCTCACACGGTATGCCCACCTATGGCAACACCAGTTCTTGAAGGAACTCCAAATTTCATACTGCTCCCATCACTGAACACATTGTTTAATAAATAAACAGAAATCCCTACTGTCTTTTCAACCCATCAATTTATTTCACTTATGCTTTTAATGACACTGCATTTTGTGTGCCTTCAATGAAAGCAATGAAAAGAGAAGGCCTGAGTCTTTGGCACAAGGTTCTTTCTTCTACTACCACTCATTTTGCCTCTCATTGATCCAGTCATACATGCCAAGTCAATCATGCATGGTTACTCTAATAGCTCCTCTCATCACTTGTCCTTATCTCAACCACAATCACTGAAGCAAAGAGCCTTAATTCAACTTTTAAAATATAATTAGATGAGTAATTCATATATGGATCACCTCACTATTGATTTTCTTTAAACCCTCCCTCTCCCCCAAAGTTATGTGTAGTAGAAATGGTACATCTGTTCACACACACATTTGGATTGTTAATGATTCTTTTGAACATCTGTTATACTGCTACTGAACAGTTGTGGTTTCTTTAAGAAGGCACAAGGGACTGGACCTGCACAACCTCAGCCTTAGCTATTTTGGGGGGAAAAAACACCTCTGGGAATCGTTTATATGTATGGTGGCATAACGACACAAACTTTTGGCTCCCCATTTCGTCACTCCTCTGCCCATTATGGTATTGATCAGTCTGTGTTATTAGTCACTACAGGAACACTAACTAGTCTATATTTGTTCCAGTGCTCTGCAATCAGATGTGCTGAATATCAAAATGCCACACTTATAAAGCCCCCTTAATCAAATGGGATGTGTAGCTGAACAACAACTTGGATGGCCAAGAAGGTAAATGGCACCCTGGCATGCATCAAGAATAGTGTGGCCAGAAGGAGCAGGGAAGTCATTGTGCCCTGTACGCTGCACTGGTTAGGCCACACCTTGAGTCCTGTGTCCAGTTCTGGGCCCCTCAGTTTAAGAAGGACATTGAGACACTTGAACATGTCCAGAGAAGGGCAGTGAGGCTGGGGAGAGGCCTCAAATACAAGCCCTATGAGGAGAGCCTGAGGGAGCTGGGGTTGCTTAGCCTGGAGAAGAGGAGGCTCAGGGGAGACCTTCTTGCTCTCTACCACTACCCAAAGGGAGGCTGTAGCCAGGAGGGGGTTGGTCTCTTCTCCCAGGCAATGAGCAACAGAACAAGAGGACACAGTCTCAAGCTGCACCAGGGGTGGTTTAGGCTGGATGTTAGGAAGAAATTCTTCACAGAAAGAAAGATTGGCTATTGGAATGGTCTGCCCAGGGAGGTGGTGGAGTCACCATCACTGGAGGTGTTTAAAAAGAGACTGGATGAGGCAATTGGTGCCATGGTTTAGTTGATTAGATGGTGTTGGGTTGGATTTGAGGATCTTGAAGGTCTTTCCCAACATAGTTAATTTCATATTCTGTATTCTGCTTTCGTACAGTATTGCAGCTCAGCAAATTTGAACTCAAACTTACATCAAACAGTTCCTGTTAAAGCTGTATATCTAATCTTCCCTCTGTTGTAGCTTCCAATTCAATGGGCATTGGTGTGAGACCAGTATTAGACACATCACTCTGAGGGAGGATTCTATGGAGCTTTAGGGTCCATCAGATTCATATTGTAGTCTTGCCAAGTTTGACTTTCACAGATGACTTCTAACACAAAAGGAGACAAGTTCAATGGCTTGGAAATTCATTCAAACTAAGCAAATTTTAAGGGGACAATTTAATCGCACAGGATATTGTTGTTTTGTTCATTTTCACAGCATCATAGAATATTAGGGGTTGGAAGGGGCCTCCAGAGATCGAGTTCCTCCCTGCCTAAGCAGGATCACCTAGGGCAGGCCATGGAGGAATGCATCCATCAGGGTTTTGGAATCCAGGGAAGGAGAGCACTGGAACAGAAGGGTTGTGGAGTCTCCTTCTCAGGAGATTTTCAAGGCCCATCTAGACGTGTTCCTGTGCAACCCGTGCTGGATTCTATGGTCCTGCTCTGGCAGGGGGGTTGGATTTGATGATCTTCAGAGGTCTCTTCCAAGCCCTAACATCCTGTGAAATATTATGGAACCAAATCATAAAAGCAGTTGAGCAACAATCTCAGTCCAGACAAAGAACACTTTTAAGCAATTCAATAATCTAGCTAAATCTCAGTTAATACAAGGAAGCAGAAACTAGCTAAAATGAGATGGAGTTTGGGTGGTCAAGCATGTCCATTTACTGAAAGTCACTGAGAATAATCCTAACCCTGAGATTCTTTGCTCAGTTTTTAGCAAGCTATTTAATAGTCTATAAATCCTAAGTAGCTGTGTTGAGAGGGGATGATTGTGGTAATTTCAGCAAACTCCTAAACACAAACCACAGAATTTTATCTATGACAACTGATCTGCAGCAAATTTGCAGACATTAACACCAGAAAATTTGTCACATTCTAAACTTCCCCTAGTGATTTATACCTTGAAAATTAAAATCATTCCCTAGCTTCCACTTCCAAATTTTAGCTGCCTGCTAAGTTGGAGAGATTTGCAGTACATAAGCATTAATATTTTCAACTTTGTGTATTACCGAACTGCAGTGCTGCAGAACTGTGTTACTGAAGGGCAGAGGAACTGTATATATCTCATTCCTGTCGAGAAGAGAAGAGAAGAGAAGAGAAGAGAAGAGAAGAGAAGAGAAGAGAAGAGAAGAGAGAGAGAGAGAAGAGAAGAGAAGAGAAGAGAAGAGAAGAGAAGAGAAGAGAAGAGAAGAGAAGAGAAGAGAAGAGACCTTTGAGATGAAGTCCAACCTATTACCCAAACTATCTAGTCAACTGAACTATGGCACCAAGGGCCCCATCCAGTCTCTTCCTAAAAACCTCCAGTGATGGTGACTCCACCACCTCCCTGGGCAGCCCATTCCAATGGCCAATCTCTCTTTCTATGAAGAACTTCTTCCCTACAGCCAGCCTAAACCTCCCCTGGCACAGCTTGAGACTGTGTCCTCTTGTTCTGGTCACCTGGGAGAAGAGACCAACCCCCACCTGGCTACAACCTCCCTTCATCAGGAACTATATTAATTGGCAGGGCAAGAATATCACACTTAGGTTATTTATCTGAAGTTGTCTCTTGGTAGCTTTTTAACCTAAACTCCAAGTATCAGGAATTACTGAACACTGCAGGATCCAGCCTCTGTTCCATTTATGAGACTGATTCCTGCAGTGAAAGACTTAAGGCATTATAACACTTGTGAGGAGTGTTGGTGAGACACTGGAACAGGTTGCCCAAAGAGGTGTCGGAAGCCTCATCCCTGGAAGTTTTTAAGGGTGGCTCTGAGCAACCTGCCATAGTGGAAAGTGTCCCTGCCCATGGCATGGGGATTGGAACAAGATGACCCTTGAGGTCTCTTCCAACACTGACAATTATGTGATATGGAAATACAAGACTTACAAGTGGAATTACATGATAGACTTATAGAATCAGAATCATAGAATTAACCAGGTTGGAAGAGACCTCCAAGATCATCCAGTCCAGCCTATCACGCAGCCCTATCCAATCAACTAGACCATGCACTGCGTGCCTCATCCAGTCTTTTCTTGAAGATCTCCAAACATGGTGACTCCACCATCTCCCTGGGCAGCCCATTCCAATGGCAAATCACTCTCCCTGTAAGTAACTTCTTCCTAATATCCAGCCTGAACCTCCCCTGACACAACTCGAGACTGTGTCCCTTCATTCTGTTGCTGGTTGCCTGGGAGAACAGACCGACCCTCACCTGGCTACAACCTCCCTTCAGGAAATTGTAGAGAGCAATAAGGTCTCCCTATGAGTCTCCTCTTCTCCAGGCTAAACACCCCCAGCTCCCTCAGCCTCTCCTGATAGGGCTCCTCATCTTCAGGAAAGTATCATCTGCTTGAATATACCTGCTTCACTTCATGACTTCACTTCATGAGGGAAAAGAAATAACATTGTAGCTCTTTTGAATAGGAAAGAAGCCTAATCAGAGAGACTTAATAGCTGCTATGTATTTCTTCCCCACTCTACCAGTATTTTTAACTTCCATAAAACTATCCCAACCCATACTTAACCACACTCTCAGTGGCCAAACTATATTCTGCTCCAGAAGGAATAACATGAAATCCTGCATGAATATAATACTGTCTTCAGTGGAAGGAAAGAATATAGCAAGAAATTGATTATATTTGGCACTGTCTTCTCTACAGAATTTTTAATTGTAGTCTGTTTGAAGCACTTCCTATAACAGATTTCTTTCTGTACCTGCTTTGTTTTTAATGATGTGTCCCTGTGAAACATCAGTATGCCTCAAGCCATTCTATTAATATAAACAACCCATATCTGGGGCGGCACATTTCAGCTGTGAAAGATGAATTGCAACCTGTGGTAGATAAAAGAGTTATGGAAATGCCAGGTTTATAGAGTTATGGATGAAAGCATACATGTGGAAAAAATGAGTTTTAAAAACAAAAATAATCTTAATTAGTCATTGTGAATTATGGTTATGACTTGTGATGGGATAAAGGAACTGGAGTTGTAGTTTACTTTCTCTGTTTCCATAAGCGACGAGTTACTTTTCCAGTTTAAGGAAATGTTGACCATTGCTATTAGAAAAGCAGCCAAGCTGTGGTAGTTTGGGGCTGTGCCTTTAAAATGTTTCACAGATCTTGAGCAGAAAAGTAATAAAATGTAAAGAAATCACTATTGGGTGTGAACAAGGAAAACAAAGGTAATTCTAAAGGATCTCATTGGAGAGATATCTACTTAAAGATTTAGCTCCCAAAACAACTTCTTCTCTTCTCGCTTCTTCTTGCTGGTGAGGGGTTTGGAGCACAGCCCTATGAGGAGAGGCTGAGGGAGCTGGGGTTGCTTAGCCTGGAGAAGAGGAGGCTCAGGGGAGACCTTATTGCTCTCCACAACTACCTGGAGGGAGGTTGTAGCCAGGTGGGGTTGGTCTCTTCTCCCAGGCACCCAGCACCAGAACAAGAGGACACAGTCTCAAGCTGTGCCAGGGGAGGTTTAGGCTGGCTGTTAGGAAGAAGTTCTTCATAGAAAGAGAGATTTGCCATTGGAATGTGCTGCCCAGGGAGGTGGTGGAGCCACCATCATTGGAGGTGTTTAGGAAGAGACTGGATAGGGGGCTTGGTGCTATGGTTTGGTCGATTAGATGGTGTTGGGTGGTAGGTTGGTCTCAATGATCTCAAAGGTCTTTTCCAACCTGGTTAATTCTTTTCTATTCTTTGCTTTGGGAGATATATGAACTAGTTTCTGCTTGACCTTGGCTGGATTATTTTGGTATTAAATTATCTGCTTCTATCTCTTCTCCTTTTTGCCCAGGGGGACAAAGGGGACAGAGAGGGAGAAGCTCATAGCTGGTAGGTTCTTGTGTTGTTTATTAATTGTAAACACCTGCAAATATTGTAAATCCTGTATGTTTTGTACATATTCATTGCATTCTGTTGTAGATTGTAATCTTGCATGCAAATACAGCTCTCATTTGCTTCCAACTAAACTCTTCTGGCAAATTTAATGTTGGGGGAGAATTTCCAACCCCCCACACACGTTCACATTTTGTAGTGTCCTCTAGAGATGGTGATTAATTTAGTCATAGGAAAAAAAATAACCATCAGATAAGGAGCTCTTTCAGTTTAACTAAATTAAGTGACATTTTAGTTACTGCTTTTTTCTGCTGTACAAGAATTGGCATAAATAATTTCTCTCTTTCCAAGAAATTTTAGTAAACACAATTCCCCCATTCAACTAATAATTCAATTTTATGTGGCTACAGCTGTGCTTTAAGACAAGGGGCAGAACTTCTCTCACTTCCTCACTTCTTTGGGTTTTTTCCTCTCTAATAATTCCCACTGTCTAGAAAGGACTGGGTGGGGGTTTTTGTTTGATTTCACATTTAATAAGCTTAAAACAAAGAGACTCTTCCCAGTTCAAAATAAAGCAATTTTTCTCTCTAATGGTGCTGCAGTAGTTACATACCACAGTGAGCTTTAAAGTGAATCTTCGATTAAAATGAGACTAATTCAATCATCACTGCCTCAGAAGAGAAGATCTGCACAAGGAGGAGCAAGCAAATTGCATTTTCAGACTTCTGTTCATCTGAATACATGAAATAGCAATTAGTGAAAAAAGAAATGTGCTTGTTTATAACACAAAATTGATTTCACTGTGTCTCTTACAGAAAGAGTTGGACTTGATGCTCTTGAAAGTAGCTACTGGGTCCAGATAAGTCTATTTCCATCTATGTGTCATAACACCCCAAGCTTTATTCTAGTTTAAAAACTGGTGAAATAAAAATCAGATGTTAATGTTAAGCACAGATAAGTTCATTAAAGAGTTCAGTGAAGAAAAAAAAGAAATAAGTCCTTTCTTAAAGCAGAATCACACAGAATCACCAAGGTTGGAAGAGAATGTTTACATGTACCAGGTTTCTGAAGAATTTTCTCCTGGTATACACTGGAGTCTACTGCTACAGTGTTCAGCATCATCTGTGAAACAACTCTGAATTTGGACCAATGTTTACAGCTAAACAACACACACACACACACACTCATCTGGACAGATGGGCAGAATCCAAGGGCATGAGATTGAACACATCCATGTGCCAGGTTCTGCACATTGGCCACAGCAACCCCATGCAGTGCTACAGGCTGGGGTCAGAGTGGCTGGAGAACGGCCAGGCAGAGAGGGACCTGGGGGTGCTGGTTGATGGGAGGCTGAACATGAGCCTGCAGTGTGCCCAGGCAGCCAAGAGGGCCAATGGCATCCTGGCCTGCATCAGGAAGAGTGTGGCCAGCAGGAGCAGGGAGGTCATTCTGCCCCTGTACACAGCACTGGTTAGGCCACACCTTGAGTCCTGTGTCCAGTTCTGGGCCCCTCAGTTTAGGAAAGATGTTGTCTTACTGGAGCGTGTCCAGAGAAGGGCAACAAAATTGGTGAGGGGTTTGGAGCACAAGCCCTATGAGGAGAGGCTGAGGGAGCTGGGGTTGCTTAGCCTGGAGAAGAGGAGACTCAGGGGTGACCTTCTTGCTCTCTACAGCTACCTGAAGGGTGGTTGTAGCCAGGAAGGGGTTGGTCTCTTTTCCCAGGCAGGCAACACCAGGACAAGAGGACACAGTCTCAGGCTGTGCCAGGGGAGGTTTAGACTGGATGTTAGGAAGAAGTTCTATACTGAGAGAGTGATTGGCCATTGGAATGGTCTGCCCGGGGAGGTGGTGGAGTCACCACCATTGGAGGTATTCAGGAGGAGACTTGATGGGGTACTGGGTGCCATGATCTAGTTGTTTAGGTGGGTTAGATTGGTTGATAGGTTGGACAAGATGATCTTGAAGGTCTCTTCCAACCTGGATTTATTGTATTGTATTGTATTGTATTGTATTGTATTGTATCCTTCACTTTGTAAATAGCAGAAACATTTTGCATATTCCTGTTTTAGACAAAGTGTTGGCTTGGGGAGAGAAAGACCAACAAAAATTGGGAACCGCTTTTATTTTGATTTATTTTTCTTCACAACTGGACAAATATTTCTACCCAACTGACTACTTCACAAGGAGGTAAAAAGAAAGTAGGGATTCTGGTTTTGGTGAAACGTGAGCCAGCATTGTGGGCAGGTGGCCAAGAAGGCCAGTGGCATCCTGGCTTGTATCAGAAACAGTGTGGCCAGAAGGAGCAGGGAGGTCATTCTGCCCCTGTACTCAGCACTGGTTAAGCCACACCTTGAGTCCTGTGTCCAATTCTGGGCCCTCAGTTTAGGAAAGATGTTGAGATACTTGGATGTGTCCAGAGAAGGGCAATGAGGCTGGGGAGGGGTCTTGAGCACAAGCCCTATGAGGAAAGGCTGAGAGAGTTGGGGTTGTTTAGCCTGGAGAAAAGGAGGCTCAGGGGAGACCTCATTGCTCTCTACAACTACCTGGAAAGAGATTGTAGACAGGTGGGGGTTAGTCTCTTCTCCCAGGCAACCAGCACCAGAACAAGAGGACACAGTCTCAGGCTGCACCAGGGGAGGTTTAGGCTGGATGTTAGGAAGAAGTTCTATACAGACAGAGTGATTGCCCATTGGAATGGGCTGCCCAGAGATGTAGTGGAGTCATCATCATTGGAGGTGTTCAGGAGGAGACTTGATGGGGTGCTTGGTGCCATGGTTTACTTGTTTAGGTGGGATGGATTGGTTGATAGGTTGGACACGATGATCTTGAAGGTCTCTTCCAACCTGCTCTATTCTATTCTATTCTATTCTATTCTATTCTATTCTATTCTATTCTATTCTATTCTATTTGACTAAGTGTATTATTTAAGAGATATGTTACCAAAGAAAGATTTTTAAAACAGAGGTCACAGATTTTATCTTTAATTTTCAGTATACATGGAATAAATGATTATAAGGTTTTGTATATTAAAACACAAGCAGAACTAATGGAAACTGGTACAAATCTGCAGACAAAATGTATCAGTTTATATATATGCATAGAATCATAGAATCATAGTATTGTTAGGGTTGGAAGGGACCTCCAAGTTCATCCAGTTCCAACCCCCCCTGCCATGGGCAAGGACACCTCCTACTACAGCAGGTTGCTCACAGCCACATCCAGCCTGGCCTTCAAAACCTCCAGGGATGAGGCTTCTACCACCTCCCTGGGCAACCTGTGCCAGTGTCTCACCACACACGTGGGGAAGAACTTCCTGGAATGGGTTGTCCAGGGAGGTGGTTGAGGCCCGGTCCCTGGAGGTGTTTAAGAGCAGGCTGGATGAGGCTCTGGCCAGCCTGATCTAGTGTGGGGTGTCCCTGCCCATGGCAGGGGGTTGGAACTAGATGATCCTCGTGGTCCCTTCCAACCCTGACTGATACTATGATACTATGATACTAAACTGAGACTGTTTAAATGGGAAAAAACTGAGAAAACTCCAGCCTTCTCACTTGCTCCCCCGTGGAATATACCCAGCTGTTTTATATTGACACAGAAGTCAGAGCACAGGGGGAATAGCAAAACCACCCATTAAATAAAATTAATTCACTTGGACTCTCAAGATGTCTTTGATAATATCCTTCACAGGAGATTGAGGCAACAGAAACCACAGAATCAATAGTAAAAGTTCTATTTTATTTTAGAATTGAGTTAATAGCTAGGAAAACAAAGGGTAGATGTAAGTGTTCATTTTCAACACAGAAAAAGGTTAATAATGCAGTGCCCCTGGATTCTTACTAACAGTGGTGGTGCTTGATACTTTTATTACACACTTAATGTCCTGAGGAAAAGGATAAATAGAATGATGGGTTAATGTCTCTTCCTAAAAAATTGTGTAGGTCAAGAAAAAAGGCAACAAAGAATCCCATCAGTAAACAATTAGCTAGCACAGCACCAAAAGGAAGCTCCTAAGGCATAAGCAAAGGTAGATATTTGATCTGGCCACTTTATGTTAGTTCATCTGAATTGATACCTTCCAAATAAAACAATCTGTAAAGAAGAGTTTCATAATCAAGACTTCAATGTGGTTCTGCAATGTACCTAGGAAAACAAAATCAGTAAATTCTTTGTTTCTTCATACAGTACCCAAAGTGGCCTCTTGTCACATTACACTTCAGTGTAATGAGTGTAATGTAAAGTTGAGTTGCTGGAACATGTCCAGAGAAGGGCAACAAGGCTGGGGAGGGGTTTGGAGCACAGCCCTGTGAGGAGAGGCTGAGGGAGCTGTGTCAAGCTGCACCAGAGGAGGTTTAGGCTGGGTGTAAGGAAGAAGTTCTTCCCAGAAAGATGGCCATTGGACTGGGCTGCCCAGGGAGGTGGTAGAACCACCATCACTGGAGGTGTTTAGGAAGAGGCTTGGTGGGGTGCTTGGTGCCATGGTTTAGTTGATTAGTGTTGGCTGATAGGTTGGACTCGAGGATCTCGAAGGTCTTTTCCAACCTGCTTAATTCTATTCTATTCTACTTCTTGTCAGGAGTAGGCCATAAAAATATATTAGAAACTTTCAATTACACTTAGATTTTTCTAAAGCATTAAAAACATAATAACCTAAGGGTAACAAATCCCTGGAAACCATTACTTAGGAAGACTGGGATCTTCATCACCAAAAGTTTCCCAGGTATTTTACAGGTATCTGCCAACAATAATGCATTGCTCTGTTCTGCAGGTGCATGATTAAATGACATAGAGTTTTCATCCAGCTATATCAGCCTGTAGAATAGTATGGGTTGGAAGGGATCTCCAAAGGTGAAGTAGCCCAACCCTCCCTGTAGTAAGCAGAGACATCCTCCACCAGATAAAGTTGCCCAGAGCCTTGTCAAGCCTGACCATGAATATCTCTTCCAACCAAAGCAATTCTATGATTCTATTATTCTATCTCCAAAGATGGGGCCTCAACTACTTCCCTGGGCAGCCTGTTCCTGTGTTCCACTACCCTTATCATAAAGAACTTCCTGCTGACATCCAACCTAAATCTACTCTTCTCTAATTTTTCACCATTACCCCTCATACTATCACTACAGGCCTTTGAAAACAGTCCCTCTCCATCCTTCTTGTAGGTCCTGATCAGGAACTGGAAGGCTGCTAGTAGGTCTTCCTGGAGTCTTCTCTGTGAATCCAGTCTGCTTTTCTGGCACCATAAACAACACCAACCTCTTAGAGTCAATAAACAGACTCCCTGTGGTAGTTTTAGGCTATGCCTTTAAAATTTTGTTACAGATTTCGTGCAGAAAGGTAGACAAATATAAGTAAATCACTATTGGGTATGAAAAAGAACATAAAGATCATTCTAAATGATTCCATTGGAGAAATATCTGCTATAAGATTGGCTGTACCAAAACAATCTTTCTTCTTCTGACCTCTTCTCTGCTCCCTTCGTGCTCTGAAGGGAGACTAATCTGTTTCTGCTTGACCTTGGCTGCCTTGTTTTGGTGAAGTCTAACCACTACTTTTTCTCTGCTTCTTTCTCCCTTTCGAACAGAGTGTGGAGGGGCAGAGGGACAGCTTCCCTGGGCCCTGACCAGG
Source organism: Colaptes auratus (assembly GCA_015227895.2). Classification (NCBI taxonomy): domain Eukaryota; kingdom Metazoa; phylum Chordata; class Aves; order Piciformes; family Picidae; genus Colaptes; species Colaptes auratus. The sequence goes on along the minus strand of CM037646.1, from coordinate 47,012,216 downwards.
AGGCTTTTGTGTGCTTGTTAATTGCAAATATCTGTAAATATTGTAAATCCTGTCTGTTTTGCACCTATTCATTGCATTCCATTGTAGATTGTAGTTTTGCTTATAAATACAGCTTCCATTTCCTTCTGACTGAGCTGGTCTGGCAAAGTTAATGTTGGGGGTAAAATTTCAACCCACCACATTCTTTTAGGCTAGTAGAGCCTAAGCACACAGGTAACACCCTTAAAATAATTATAGAATGCCTTCCATTAGGAATATCAGAATGTTTCCATCAGGAAATATTTCCATCAGGAAATATGATTAAAAAAAAACTGTGAGTCAGGGGAATATTTGATAAGACCATCTGGGAAACAGGGGAAGCTGTTTGAGGAGAGAAGTCACTTCGTATACTTGAGGGATTATTACAAGGGAATTTAGTGCGATTTTTTTCTCACTAACTCAGCAAGGTTCATCTTATACCCACTAAAGAGGCAGAAATTGCTTTAATAAAGAGGAAAAACATCAGTGAAATTCGATGAGAATTTGTTCTGCATAGCAAATGCGGTGCCTATCCCTGCAATGCAGAGGAGATGCTTTCATTTTATGTCACTGGGCAAAGTCTGCCTTTTAATACTGCAAAACTTTGCAGGCTCTGCAAGTAGTCAACACCGTTCAGTTTTAAAGACATCTATGAAATTTTACACTTGCTCTTTATAGGTGTTGAAGAAAAAGCTGTATTTTAATTAGAGGCAAACTGTTACCATTTCTCACAATGCACACACTGTGGTGTTCTGCTGGGATAGAGTCAGTTTTCTTCAGAGTAACTCTCATGGTGCTATGTTTTTGATTTGTGCTGTGGATGATGCAGGGGTGTTTCCACTATTGGTGAGCAGTGCTTACACACAGTCAAAGCTTTCTGCTCTTCACAGCACCCCACAAGCAAGTAAGCTTCGGGGGTACAAGAAGTTGGAAGGGCCACACTAGGACATGTAGTGGGTTAGCATAGCATAGCCTAGAATAGAATAGAATAGAATAGAATAGAATAGAATAGAATAGAATAGAATAGAATAGAATAGAATAGAATAGCATTGAATAGAATAGTATAGCATTGAATTGAATTGAATTGAATTGAATCGAATTGAATTGAATCGAATTTAATTGAATCGAATTGAATTGAATTGAATTGAATTGAATTGAATTGAATTGAATTGAATTGAATTGAATTGAATTGAATTGAATTGAATTGAATTGAATTGAATTGAATTGAATTGAATTGAATTGAATTGACCAGGCTGGAAAAGACCTCGGAGATCATCAGGTCCAACCTATCACCCAACACCATCTAATCAACTAAACCTTGGCACCAAGTACTTGAGCCAGTCTCTTTTTAAACACTTCCAGTGATTGTGACTCCACCACCTCCCTGAGCAGCCCATTCCAATGGCCAAACTCTCTTTCTGGGAAGAATTTCTTCCTAATATCCAGCCTAAACCTCCCCTGGCACAGCTTGAGACTGTGTCCTCTTGTTCTGTCACAGGCTGCCTGGGAGAAGAGACCATTGTCATGCAAGAAGTTTTCTTAGCTTGAAAATCATGCTTAGTAGGACAGAAAGTTAACCACAACCCACTATCTTCACACCATAAACCAAGAGAAGCCATGCAGGATGTCCAGAAAATGGTATCTGAGTCATACAGTCAGTTTGGTTTTAGGTGCTAAGCAACTTGCAAGACCTGGCCCTCAGGTACAAAGAAAGTAAGTGGCTTCAGGCTTCCATACATGTTGTTAACCAAGAATAGAAGAGGAAGTGTAATTCAGGTAGATGTTATTTGAATAAGAATCCCCAAATTTTCTTTGAGACTTTTCAGCCACATTAGTGCTTAGCTGAAGGCAGAATTTGATTTTATAGTGCAATCTTGTTGCTTTCTTGCTGACACATCATACAACAGCAGGGGGGGGAAATGCTTTATCATCTAGACAGTTCTCTATTATCATTTGACTGCTTAAACATAATGGATCCAATTCTTCTCCTGAGCACTACTACTGAAGTCGGTGGACTTATGCCAGGGATGAATCTGACCCAATATTATTTTCAAACTGAGATTAGAGAGCAAGTGAACCAGCAAAAGACAATTAAGTCAGTGATGCACTTACCATCTTGGGTACGCAAGCAATCTGAGAGCCAGCATAATGCAGCTCTTATTCACCAGGCACGCAAATAAATCAACTTTAATGTCAATAAAGTCAGTAATGACAGATTTTATCACTAAGTTATAACTGAGCAATAATGATTGGGAAAAAGGCAAGTAGCTCACAGCAACCAAAGTGATTTTTTATTTTGTCCTAGATGAAGCCAAGGGTAACTGAAAAGACTGGCCTTTACTCCCTCTATTATTAACTGCAAATCATTCTTGTCATGTTAGAAACCAGATTTCCAACCCCCAAGTACTACTGTTGTGGTGTGCCTCACACCATGATCTCCTTCAGAAGTGATGCAGTCCATTTCCAATTAGTCTCTGCATCTTAATGAAGTGCAGTTTTATTCTAAGGGAATTGGGAACAAAACTGGTATTTCTATTTCTTGCATAAATGTAGCTACTGATTTAATTCATCCATCACCTGTGATCACAGAAATCAGAGAGCAAACAAAAACCCAATGTGAGGATGATTTAACAGTTTACAGTTCCATACTAAACACAATTTACAGCAGTTCTAGACTAAACACAATTAAACGGCAGCAGCAGCATTCCACTTGCAGTAGCCACATATCATTGAGGATCACTGCTAGCATTATTTAGCTGCTTCCAAACTGTTTGATTGAGGGGGCATAACAAAAATCAGCTGTTATTTTTGATGTCCAGAAGAAGGAACTCCAGATAAGCATTTTTTAAAATGGTATTATATTAAGCAGGCAGAGGATCTGCTGATAATTTAAACACCCAGCCACTTTAAAAGCAAACAAATTGTGCCACCTGCTTACAAATGGTGGTTCTTTGGGTTTGGGTTTTTTACTGGTTTATTGTGTTAACACAGAAAACATTTTCTATCAAACATTTAGTGCTTCTTTTGTTGCTGTAATCAATTTCAAATGTAGAAGGAGCAAGGACACACACTAGTACAATAGTGTCTTTTATGAGCTATATCCTTGCATCTCTCTATGTGGAAAAAAGCTGCTCAGGTGCTAAGAGTTTATAGAGGCAGTCACTGCCTACCTTGGGACTGTAAGGGCTTAATCAATGTTGTTTATCTGAAAGAGAGTTTTTGGAGGGCACATGTCTGTATCCATATTTCTATGGACAAGAGAAAGGTCTCTCCTTGTGTTTTCAATGGAGGCTTGACTAGCAATCACACCTTTGAAGGATTGAAGTACAATTAACAAAGTAAAAAGGAATTGAATCTTTGCAAAGAAGTGCTAATAGATCTTTGGCTGATGAATTCAAATTGTGAGAACACATTTTTTTTACCTTCCAGGCATTCAGGAAGAGTGAGTACACAGAGGATGTTAGAGAAACGCTATGGTGCTTAATGACAGCCTTTATGAGGACAGGCAGATGTGATGGACAGATGGGTGGACTAACAGAACTAAGAGCATTACTAGCTGCTCAGAAATTTGCTGAATGTCAGCCAAAACTACTGAAACACAGCAATCAACCGTTGTTAAACATAGCCCATAGGGAGAACAAACACATCCACAGCAAAAATGTGCGCTGGTTTTGGTGAAGATGCAGAGACATAAGAAAACATCATACACACTCATGGTATAAGGAAGAACTATGATGTCAAATTCAGCCAGTGGATATGTAGGAAGGATGCAATTCCATAAAAATAAACAACTAAAATAAATGTTGCAACACTTTTACAATGCAATACAATAATACAATACAATAAACCGGGTTGGAAGAGACCTTCAAGATCATCGTGTCCAACCTATCAACCAATCCAACCCACCTAAACAACTAAACCATGGCAGCAAGCACCCCATCAAGTCTCTTCCTGAACACCTCCAATGATGGTGACTCCACCACCTCCCCGGGCAGCCCATTCCAATGGGCAATCACTCTCTCTATATAGAACTTCTTCCTAACCTCCAGCCTAAACCTCCCCTGGCGCAGCTTGAGACTGTGTCCTCTTGTTCTGGTACTGGCTGCCTGGGAGAAGAGACCAACCTCTGCCTGTCCACAACCTCCCTTCAGGTAGTTGTAGACAGCAATAAGGTCACCCCTGAGTCTCCTTTTCTCCAGGCTAAACAACCCCAGCTCCCTCAGCCTCTCTTATGAAACACTTCTGGCCTGTAACACTGTCTGTAACAGTATGGAGGGCAAATCAAAGATCTTTATAGGAACATATGGAATCTTTATCCTACAAGACACACATTATCCAACAAGCTAGTTGGGAAGTTATCATATTGGGGTTTATTTCTTTTGAGCTGATTTGGTATTGAATCTAACCTAAGACGCTAATTTTCTATCTTTAAGGAGTATGGTCAAAGCATTAAGTACCAGGTTCTCAGGATTCCAAGTTTTATAGTCAACTTCATTCCAAATAATTCAGGTGCCAGAAGGGTAACCATAACTTTCAGAAACAAAGCCATGCACTTGAGAAGGAAGCCCTGGCTATAGCAAAGTCATTAGATATTTGCTGGTGCTGATAAAGGACAACAATATTCATAATGACCCAGTTAGCTTTTCCTGCATGCCTGTCCTTAGACAAGGCATTATTCACAAGATACCTCTTCAAAGGCAACACTGAATTAGGCAGCAACTGTTCTACAGCTGTAACACACCATACAGAAATACAGTGGAAGGACCTTTTCTGGACACGTACCCAGCAAGAGCTGTACCAAAGACACATGGTAAAACATATGTTGTGCCATAAAATACAATCCTATCTAGTCATTTGTGAATGGTTTGCTCTTGATACTGTGTTTGAAGTCATTCAGTTCTCACTACTTGTGCAGCCTGTAATGACTTCCTGGAAGAAATTTCTCCTGCCCTGCTCTCTCTGTATGCCTACATGAGCTCATACATGCATACATTAATGAGAGAGCCAACACTACATAAAAGGACAATATTTGCCTGTCTCTTGGTGTCTTCATTTCACCTACGTCCAGAGCTAAACTACAGCACTTGTTCTATCACCAGAGGACCTCTACCCATCAGAGATCAGGGATCAGGGAAAAGGAGAGAAGACTCTCAGGTTAAAATGAAAGAGGATTTAATGAAGCAGCAATGCAAATATAAAGGCTACAACAAATGTGCAGTAGCAATAATAAACTGGAAGGCAGTCCTCAGGAGAAGGGTCAGGAAAAAAACAAAGAGGAAGCTTCTCAGCCTCAGCAAACTTCTCCCTTTATACTGAACATAACATTGCAGACCTTACTGCTCTCTACAACTACCTGAAGGGAGGTTGTAGCCTGGTGGGGGTTGATCTCTTCTCCCAGGCAACCAGCACCAGAACAAGGGGACACAGCCTCAAGCAGTACCAGGAGAAGTTTAGGCTTGAGGTGAGGAGAAAGTTTTTCCCAGAAAGAGTAATTGGCCATTGGGATGTACTGCCCAGGGAGGTGGTGGAGTCACTGTCCCTGAAGGTATTTAATAAAGGACTGGATGTGGCACTTGAAGCCATGGTTTAGTAGTCATGAGGTGTAAGGTATTAGGTAATAGGTTGGCCTTGATGATCTCTGAAGTCTTTTCCAACCTGGATGATTCTATGATTTTTGTAGCTATCTCAGATTAGCTTTCCTGGCTGACTCTAAACTGCCGGTGTCCTGCAGCACATATGTGGTCTAGGATTCCATCCTAGAGAGAGCAAAAAGCTTGTTTAATTACAGCTAAGCAAAGCTCACCAAAAAGTAGCGTGATGCTGGCTGTACAGGCAGTGCATGCACGTGTGTGTTTTCACTTGTACACAAACACAGTCACCCAGAAAAAAATAAAGTTAAAACAATCTGCATGTTTCTTTGGTGTGACTTTATGAAAGTATTCCATTGTCATGCAGAATTAGGCAACAGCTGACAAAAGTAATCCTGGGTAAGCTGCTGCTAAACGAGTTCCCAGTTAAAAGCTTCCTATTCACCACTGCTCCAGTTTCCTTTCCACTTTCCCCTTGAGCTAACATATCTATAACTAAATTCGAAGACAAAGAGAATAATTATGATATCATACACCTTCATAAGATGTAAGATGAAGTGCTTTCTGCCAAGCTGACAACACTAACCTTTACAATTACCTTTTTAATTCACCACTTGTGGAGAAAATGGGCATAATAAAAGAATTAATCACTCCATTATCTAACATTATGCAGGGAATTGCATAAGATAAGCAGAATCTTCAGTGCTGTTATTATTTGTTAATCATTTTGGCTAAAGCCATTATCCACAAAAAGCCTAGCTGCCAAATAAACACAGTGGCCTGTGTGCTTGGTTATTTCCTGGTCTTGTTCAACTGAGAGGCTTACTTGAGGGTCTTACTTTGAAAATATGCACAATGTCACTGGGAGAAGTATATCACAAAGACATCTCAGCACTGGTTAGGCCACACCTTGAGTCCTGTGTCCAGTTCTGGGCCCCTCAGTTTAGGAAAGATGTTGACTTGCTGGAACATGTCCAGAGAAGAGCAACAAAGCTGGGGAGGGGTTTGGAGCACAAGCCCTATGAGGAGAGGCTGAGGGAGCTGGGGATGCTTAGCCTGGAGAAGAGGAGGCTCAGGGAGACCTTATTGCTCTCTACAACTACCTGGAGGGAGATTGTAGCCAGGTGGGGATTGGTCTCTTCTCCCAGGCAACCAGCACCAGAACAAGAGGACACAGTCTCAAGCTGTGCCAGAGAAGATTTAGGCTGGATGTTAGGAAGAAATTCTTCACAGAGTGACTGGCCATTGGAATGTGCTGCCCACGCTGGTGTTGGAGTCATCATCACTGGAGGTGTTTAAGAAGAGACTGGATGAGGCACTTGGTGCCATGGCTGGTTGATAAGATCATGTTGGGTGATGGTTGGACTTGATGATCTCTGAGGTCTTTTTCAACCTTGTTAATTCTGTGTTCTGTATCAATCTAGCGTGTAAGCCCAGCTCAGTACTGTTGATCAGAAAGCAAACAAGAATGAGGCAGCTGTAGTATACAGAAAAGAACATAAGGGCATATTATCCCACCAGGATCAAGAATCACAGAATCATTCAGGTTGGAAAAGACCCCTGGGATCATGAAGTCCTACCATTGACCCTACTCTACAAAGTTAAAACAAGCAAGCTATTAAAAACACGAACATATGTGAAAAGTAGCTATCCACAAAGAATACTCTAGAACCACAGAAGTGTCTGGATGCTTCGTCCCCCACCCCCCTTTCAGTTGAAAAGTAGTTACTTGGTTTAAAATGCTAGGCTTCTGTTTCAGAGCAGTGGAAGGTTTTGCTGAGCCTTTTCTAGCACACATCACACAGAGGCTATTTTTGAGTACAGGCTCAGAGAAATGTGATCTGCTGAAGTCAAACTGCAAGGCACAAACGAGAAAACTTGGTTTGTCTTCAGCTACTGTCTCTCCCTTTTTGTTCTTCTTTAGGCAGTCAGAGCTGCTTATTCAGTTGTTCAGGTTCAGTCACGCTGTTTGATTTTCCTTTTGAAGGAGAAAAAGGCTTTGGAGCTGGAACCACTGGTTATTCTTTCATGTTGATGTAAATGAGGTTAGAAGTCAGCTTAAATGTCCAGCCAGGGCACTTCCCTCAATAGGAGAAACTTGGGGTGACACAGAGCTGCCAAACTGTAGCAGTTCCCTGTCCCTCATGTCTGACATGAAGAATAGACATGGTGAAGAGGGCACGATCAAAGCATTCAGCCCTCATTGTTTGCCCATAGACATCTATGTTTAAAGCAAAAGGTTTGAGAGACACAAGCTCATTTCAAGCATCAAGCTAAGGGTGAAGCAGCAATATCTTTGGTGATATTGCTTACCTGACAAGCAGATTTTACTTTTTATTTAATAAAAAGGCTAATCTAGACTAGCTGTTTGTTAGAACCTCTAGTCTATAGGACAGCTGCTATGGCAGGTTTACAGGCGTCCTCAGTTTCTGTAGACTGCTTCCACTGCCATTCACTGGTACAAAGTGAATCATTTCAGAACTGGACAAGGAAAAGGTTTCTATCACCATAAAAGATGTCTATATTTTTATAAGAGTAACTATCAGAATACACCACTTACTGTTTTTCCTAGGAAGTAATAGTCCACTTAACTACTTTGTGCTATCTAGACAATTGTCTCCTGGTAAGGTTTTAATACAATAATACAATACACCAGGTTGGAAGAGACCTTCAAGATCATCGCGTCCAACCCATCAACCAATCCAACCCACCTAAATACAATACAATACAATACAAAACAATACAATACAATACAATACAATACAACCCACCTAAACAACTAAACCACTAAAACCGTGGCACCAAGCACCCCATCAAGCCTCTTCTTGAACACCTCCAATGAAGGTGACTCCACCACCTCCACAGGCAGCCCATTCCAATGGGCAATCACTCTCTCTGTATAGAACTACTTCCTAACATCCAGTCTAAACCTGCCCTGGCGCAGCCTGAGACTGTGTTCTCTTGTTCTGGTTAGTCTCACACAAGTTCCACATAGAATGAGTTGGGTTGGAAGGCACCTCTTAAAGGTCATCCAGTCCAATCACCTCTGAGGTGAGCAGGGACATTCTCAAGTAGGTCAGGTTGCCCAGAGCCTTCTCAAGCCTAACCTTGAATATCTCCAGGGTTGGAGCCTCAACCACCTCCCTGGGCAACCTGTTCCAGTGTTCCACCACCATTTAGGGTAAAGAACTTGTTCCTAACATCCAATCTAATTCTCCTCTTCTCTAGTTGGAAACCATTGCCCCTCATCCTATCACTACAAGCCTTTGTTAGGCTGGATGTTAGGAAGAAGTTCTTCATAGAAAGAATGATTGGCCATTGGAATGTGCTGCCCAGGGAGGTGGTGGAGTCACCATCACTGGAGGTGTTTAGGAACAGTCTGAATGAGGGGCTTGGTGCCATGGTTTAGTTGATTAGATGGTGTTGGATGATAGGTTGGACTCAATGATCTCAAAGGTCTTTTCCCACCTGGTTAATTCTATTCTATTCTAAATGGGTTTGCAAGAAAAAACAGTTATCCCTTGCAAGGATAAGTGAAAAAAACCAAGCCTGCACCAGACCGGTTGGCATTTTCAGAGTCCCTTATTTTATTTCCATAATGCTTGTTGATTATGATAATTCATCACTCCAACAATTTCAAAGATATAATTAATTGGTAAAAGTAATTCAGTTGCCTTTCATGTGAAATAGTCTTAATTAACAAAGAACATTTAAATAAATTACCATAATACTGAAGGTCACACAAATATTAGCTGCAGTTGTGCTCACTGTTGCATAGATACATAGTTTTACACAGAGTCAGAGGGGGGGGAAATTAATGTTAATAAAATGAAAATCATGTGTTTGAAATTTCACTACAAGCATCTTCTTCTGTTTGGCCTTTTAGCTAAATCATTTGTAATGTCAGTTAAATATTAGATATGGCAATGTAATTCAATCTGCCTTCTACTTCGGCCAAGCTGGAGCAACAAACTCGATTTGGCCTTTCATTTCTTCAAACATTGCAATTATTTCATGCTGTAAAGTCAAGCAATTGTGATGAGAAGGTGGCATAGAGAGTGAGGAGGAAGTTCTTCACAGAGAGAGTTGTTAGCCATCAGAATGTGCTGCCCAGGGTGGTGGTGGAGTCACTGTCCCTGGAGGTGTTCAAAAAGGGATTGGATGTGGCACTTGAATATACAATACAATACAATACAATACACCAGGTTGAAAGAGACCTTCAAGATCATTGCGTCCAAACTATCAACCAATCCAACCCACCTAAACAACTAAACCATGCAACCAAGCACCCCATCAAGTCTCCTCCTGAGCACCTCCAATGAAGGTGACTCCACCACCTCCACGGGTAGCCGATTCCAATGGGCAATCACTCTCTCTGCATAGAACTTCTTCCTAACATCCAGCCCTAAACCTGCCCTGGTGCAGCCTGAGACTGTGTCCTCTTGTTCTGGTACTGGCTGCCTGGGAGAAGAGACCATAGTTGTCATGAGGTATTAGGTATTAGATAATAGGTTGGACTTTATGATATTTGAGGTCTTTTCCAACCTTATTGATTCTATGATAGCAAAGGTCAGTTGACACCATGACTCCTGAATGGTGTTGTACACGATGGCGCTGCCACAGCTCTTTTTCATTGACACCATTTCTTTACCAAACTTTGTGGGCATTAGGGTGCTATCCTGGGCAACTGGTAATAAACTTCCTGTGGTAGTTTGAGACCTTTAAAAAAAACAAACAAAAAAAAAAACACCACAGAGTTAAGTCCTACAGGTGGACCAGAAAATTGCAATTTTGTTATTCAATCCCATCACTCTTCTGTGCCTTTAGAAGTTGGCAGATGAGATTAACTGGGTCTCTTTTCTCCCTCCTTTTGGCTCACCAGAGGGAGTGTCTTATCTGGTACCAATGGGGGAAGAGGTTTCCTTGTGCCCTGCAGAGGCCTGACTCATTTTCCCTGCACAATATTGACCTGTTCAGGCTTAGTGAGCAGTGAAGGGGAAAAGGACCTGGGGGCCCTAGTGGGCAGAAGGTTGACCATGAGCCGTCAGTGTGCTCTTGTGACCCAGAAGACCAAATGCCATTCTGGGATGGATTAGAAGGGCTGAGAGAGGTTCTCCTCCCTCTCTACTCTGCCCTGGTGAGGTCACATCTGGAATATTGTGTCCAGTTCTGGGCCCTTCAGCTCAAGAAGGACGTCAGGGAACTGCTTGAAAGAGTCTGGCACAGAGTCACAAAAATTATGAAGGGAGTGGAACATCTTCCTGACGAGGAGAGACTGAGGGAGCTGAGACTCTTGAAAAAGGGGTGACCTCATTCATGTTTATAAAGATGTGCAGGATGACTGCCAAGAGGATGGAGCCAGGCTCTGCTGGGTGATAGCAAATGACAGGACAAGGGGCAGCGGTAGAAGTTGAGGCATAGGAAATTCCATGGAAACAAGAGGAAGAATTATTTCACCGTGAGGGTGACAGAACCCTGGAACAGGCTGCCCAGGGGGGTTGTGGAGTCTCCCTCTCTGGAGATATTCAAGACATGCCTACATGCATCCCTGTTTGATCTGCTCTAGGTGATCCTGTTCTGGCAGGGGCATTGGACTGGATGATCTCTCGAGGTCCCTTCCAGCCCCTAACATTCTGTAATTCTCTGATTCTGTGATTCTGTAACAGAAGGGAGGCAACAGGAGGAGGCAGAAAATGAGCACTGGGATTTGTGGTTTAGTCTGGTTGAGGAAAGGTTTTTGGGAGGGTTTCATGTATCCTGTATATGTATTAGGTGTTAAGGATTCATGTATTCTGTATTTTCCTGTATATTTTTGAGCATAATTCTATATTTCTCTCCAATTCAATGAGAGCATCTCTGTTTTACCTCCTTTGGGAGTAAAATTATTTCTGCCTGCTCTTCAAACTAAGACACTTCTTCAGGCAGACTAAGGAGAGAACTTTGTGTTTTCCACTTTTCAAGTGATAGCTGAGTCATTACTGTTGACAGCCGAAGAGATGTAGGGGAAATCACCTTCTTCTTCACTGTATATTGAATTGAAGTCAGAGACCTCACAACAATTTGCATGGAGATGAACCAACTGCCATGTTAAACACCTTCTTAGACTTCCTTCAAGAAATTTAGGAGAATCATCAGTTTCAGGATTCCAAAGTTAAATGTCAAAATGATGCAAAGGAAAAGCAAAAGACTAAGGGCCTTTTTTTATCTAACATCTTTTCTATACACATTGAATATTAGACTTTCAAATCAAGGTTTGATTCAATTTTAACTGAAGCTGTGACCTTCTATAGCTGAAGAAAAAGAGTGGTAAATTGATGACAAGATTAATGATATTTACATGCCAAATGACAGAACTAAAGCTGGAGTACTGATTAAAGATAATTAGTCAGTGTAATGTCATTTTGAACCTCTGTAAAATAGTATAAAATCAACAAATAGTCAGTGTTTGGATATGTTGTGAATCTGTAAGCAGAGAGGACTTATTTGCAAGGGTGCCATCACTTTTATTTGTTTGCTTATAAAGCCCATTTTTTATTCTACTCTTTGAGTACTTCCTGGGTATCACTATGACTTCAGCTGTAGATGAGGAGGAAAAATACTTGTGACAATCATCCTTGATATAATATATATCCTCTTGTAAAAGCAAAGAAAATTGTTCCACCAGCTCTAGAACTAAACAGGGATTCAATGAATTAGAATCTTGACCATGACTAAATTTGATATTGAAAGAACTAGGTCTGGGTGAAGCTTTTTTCATCTGTGCTGCTTTTTCTAGAGTATCTGAGATGCTTTTTTCAGACAGGGAACTGACAGGGTCTACCTCATCTTCTTGTGGAGTCACCATCACTGGAGGTGTTTAGGAAGAGACTGGATGGGGTGCTTGATGCCAGGGCTTAGTGGATTAGATGGTGTTGGATGATAGGTTGGACTTGATGCATCTCAAAGGTCTTTTCCAACCTGATCTGATCTGATCAGTTCTATTCTATTCCATTCCGTTCCGTTCCATTCCATTCCATTCCATTCCATTCCATTCTATTCTATTCTATTCTATTCTCTATTCTATTCTATTCTATTCTATTCTATTCTATTCTATTCTATTCTATTCTATTCTATTCCATTCCATTCCATTCCATTCCATTCCATTCATACCATCTTATTCTTGGCCACACATTACCAAAAATTAAGAACACAATTACTTTCGACTCTGTGATCTGTTAAAAAGTGAAGGAAATCCTGCAACAAGGTTTAAAGGAAAGGAATCATCCCTGGAAAAAGTGCATTTGTCTAAGCCTAGTTCCCACAGGAAGTCACATTACAAATGGGGGATTTTCAAAAGTACTTTGTGCTCTAATATTTATCACAGAAATCAAAGAGAATTGCCACATACAGACAAAAAGACTTTGTAGCTGTGACAATATAAGTAGATTAAAGTAAAAAAACCAAAAACCCCAAAAAAATGTAGAGAGGAAGTATTTTAAGAGGCAAGACTGTAACTGTTGGAAACAGACACATTTTCATTCATGCTAGCCCTTCTGTTTAAAACCTCCCTGACTACTCTTGCCAACAGATAGACAAAAGCATAAACAGAAGGTGCCAGTAGAACATTCATATTTTCCGTTCTGCTTCTGTATCACTTAAGAGTGTGCAAAATCTGTCATTAATATGAAAGGGGTTAAGGCTGCTGGTCTTTCATTCAAAAAGCCTGATAAAGCTTTTGTGCAAACATATTTCAAAACCAGCAGTGGAAGCTTTGCAAGTTATCAAGTAGAAATGCTGAGCCCTAACAGTGAACACTGCTTTGATGCTAAGCTGAATTTTCACCTTTCTCATTGCCTACATTATCCTGATACCTCAAACTTCCTTATAGTGCCACAAACAACATGTTTAACTCTCTGTGATCTAATCAACCACCCAAAAATGGCCACGTGGACTCAAAAGGCCTACCTGTTGCCTTTTTGTTAATTCTTTTTTGTGTCTAATTGCTTTGGATAGAATAGAATCAAACAGGTTGGAAAAGACCTCAGAGATCATCAAGCCCAACCTAGCATCCAACACCATCTAATCAACTAAACCATGGCACCAAGTGCCTCATCCAGACTCTTCTTAAACACCTCCAGTGATGGTGACTCCAACATCAACCTGAGGAGCATATTCCAATGGTAAATCTCTCTCTCTGGGAAGAATTTCTTTCTAACATCCAGTCTAAACCTCCCCTGGCACAGCTTTAGACTGTGTCCTCTTGTTCTGGTGCTGGTTGCCTGGGAGAAGAGACCAATCCCCACCTGGCTACAACCTCCCTCCAGGTAGTTGTAGAGAGCAAGAAGGGTCTTCCCTGAGCCTTCTCTTCTCCAGGCTAAGCATCCCCAGCTCCCCCAGCCTCTCCTCATAGGGCTGTGCTCCAAACCCCTCCCCAGCTTTGTTGCTCTTCTCTGGACATATTCCAGCAACTCAACATCTTTCCTAAACTGAGGGGCCCAGAACTGGACACAGGACTCAAGCTGTGGCCTAACCAGTGCTGAGTACAGGGGCACAATGACTTCCCTGCTCCTTCTGGCCACACTATTCCTGATGCAGGCCAGGATGCCATTGGTCTTCTGGGCCACCTGGGCACACCGCTGGCTCGTGTTTAGGCAGCTGTCAATCAGCACCCCCAGGTCCCTCTCTGTCTGGCAGCTCTCCAGCCACTCTGACCCCAGCCTGTAGCACTGCATGGGGGTTGCTGGGGCCAATGTGCAGAACCTGGATGTGTTCAATCTCATGCCACTTCACTCTGCCCATCTGTTCAGCCTGTCAAGGTCCCTCTGCAGAGCTCTACTACCCTCTAAAATATCAACACCTGCCCCCATCTTAGTGTCATCTGCAAACTTACTGATCATGGACTCTATCCCCTTGTTCAGAGGGGTTTTGACCAAAAGCAGAAACATTACAGAACTACCAAAACAAAAGACAAAAAACCAAAAACCCCCAAAATAAAACAAATAAAATCAAACACACAGCAACAAAATTTTTCAAAATGGTTCCTATGGAATAGACAGAATGCACAGAAGGCACCTAGCAGAGGAATGTGAGCTTTTTATCCTACTTCCTCAGATCTGTATTGAACATTACTTTTAGTGAAATAACTACATGTAGGACAACACTGCTCCAGAAAACAATATGCAGCAACCCTTCTTTGAATAGATAATCCCAGGCTATGACAATGAAAACTGAGGGTAGAGTATAAAAACTCTGCTGTCACATTTCATTAATCTACAAATCATAAAGGGTTGACAGCAACAATGACAAAAAATGGCTCGTGAAAACCAAACCAAACCAAAGCAAAACAAAAACCAAACCAAAACAAAAAACAAACCAAAACAAAATGAAACCCTACATAATTTATACTTTGGAGTACGGCTGTTTTGGTACAGATGCTGAAGAGAATGCTGGGCAGTGACTGGCTGGAAAGCAGCCCTGAGAAGATGGACTTGGGGGTGCTGGTGGACAAGAAGCTCAACAGGAGCTCTCAGTGTGCACTTGCAGCCCGGAAAGCCAATCAGATCCTGGGCTGCATCAGGAGAAGTGTGGCCAGCAGGTCAAGGGAGGTGATTCTCCCCCTCTGCTCAGCTCTGCTGAGACCCCACCTGGAGTACTGCATCCAGTTCTGGAGCCCCTATTACAAGAGGGATATGGACATGCTGGAACATGTTCAGAGAAGGGCCACGAGGATGATCAGAGGGCTGGAGCACCTCTCCTATGAGGACAGACTGAAGGAGTTGGGGCTGTTCAGTCTGGAGAAGAGAAGGCTCCGAGGTGACCTCATTGTGGCCTTCTGGTATCTGAAGGGGGCCTACAAGAAGGCTGGGGAGGGACTTCTCAGGACATCAGGGAGTGATAGGAATAGGGGGAATGGAATGAAGCTGGAGATGGGGAGATTCAGGCTGGACATGAGGAAGCAGTTCTTCACCATGAGAGTGGTGAAGCCCTGGAATGGGTGAGGTGGTTGAGGCCCCATCCCTGGAAGTGTTTAAGAGCAGGCTGGATGAGGCTCTGGCCAGCCTGCTCTAGTGTGAGGTGTCCCTTCCCCCTGGCAGGGGGGTTGGACTTAGATAGTCCTTGTGGTCCCTTCCAACCCTGACTGATTCTATGATTCTATGATTCTAATTTACTCAGACAACAGAAACATTAATACAAATATTTAATGGGGAAAAAAACACTCAATGCCTTCTTAGCTCATTAGTCTCACAGGAAATTAATGGTACTGGTAACTAAATAATTAGAAATGGGAATTTGTGAATCTCTGTATTGACCTTATATTAATTTGCAAAATGAAGGGGGGGGGGGAAGTGAAGATAACATTTTGCCCCCCAAAATTACTGTGAATAATATACAAAACAAATTGCAGCTGTGATAGAAAAAAAGGGATCTGTTTCTGCCATCTATAAAAGGCAGGCATTATAAACCATTTTAAACCATTAGGCCCAAATTACTAAATAACCTGAATTATTACCTTCATATGAAACATTTCACTTTCAGTAATGAGAGGTTGAACCAATAAAATTATACCTCCATAGGCTGGGGAGAAAAATATGTACTTTATTTCAATTTCTCCAGTAGTGAGAGATTAGGTAGGAAAACATTCAGCTTCATATCAGGAAATGTGTCATTGCAGCTCTACCTTTCAGTCTCTTTAAGGCATGTTTTCCTGATCTCTATGAAGAATAAAGACCTGAGGAAAATGTTATAGCTATTGGGGCTTGATCTTGCAAGCTGTCTAAGCCTTGTTGTAAGAAGAGCAAAAAGTCAAATAAGAACCACTGAACACTTAGAACAGATTGTGAACCATTTATTCATACTAGCAAACAGCTAGATGTCATATTAGAGCCAATATTGACTCCTGTTTGAGAAAACATTTGGCTATGGGCTGTTTGAAGTCAGTGGGGCTTAAGTGTACCTAATGGGATTTCCCTGAACAGAGACACACAATAAAGATTAATGTTCAGAAATGAGAGATTAATAATCTGGTCTTCATTGCTTGCTAATATTGTGGAGTAAGAAGTTTCCATAAGCTGAAAGCAACTAGCATGATGTGAATTGTGCAAATAAACCTCTGTACCTCTGCTAAATGTACAAGACTAAGAAGAAAGAAAAGTTGTCATGGTAAAGGGGTAGAATGATGTAGAATATATGCACTTAAAAGACTTACAGTCAGCATAAATGTGTAGAAACCATTTTTAGGGGTTTTAGCCATTTACTGTCAACAGAGTAAGAGGTGCTCTGGATTATGCTGAGGGAAATGGGAGTAAGGCCAGCTGTGCAGAGCAGCCTCTGAAAGAAATGCTTTCAAAGTTTCCACTGAAAAGGCTGTTTCTCAAAGGCAGCTGGTCGATGCCTCATGATGTATTCAAGGCACAGCCTCCTTGCTTGGCCCATCACCCTGCTGCACCTGCTCCTCTCAGCTCGCTTCACCTGAGTAGAGCGTGACAAGAGTGACAAAGCGCCGTGCTCCGGCGTCCTAGGGAAAGCTCAGCAATGCTTTCTCTACCTCCTCAGCTACACCACTGCAGAGTGAAGCTCCAGCTTATACACTGTGTTTGCTCTGGTAGTAGCTATCAGTTTACCTTCCTTTTGTTCCTCCCTACTGCAATTTCTTTCAACAGCTAAGCAACTCCTAGCACTTAGAATCATAGAATCACAGAATTGTTAGGGTTGGAAGGGACCTCAAGGATCATCCAGCTCCAACCTCCCTGCCATGGGCTGGGACACCTCACACTAGAGCAGGTTGCTCACAGCCACATCCAGCCTGGCCTTAAAAAACTCCAGGGGTGAGGCTTCTACCATCTCCCTGGGCAACCTGTTCCAGTCTCACCACCCTCATGGGGAAGAACTTCTTCCTAACATCCAATCTGAATCTACCCATTTCTAGTTTTCCTCCATCCCCCTCGTCCTATAATTACCTAACACCCTAGAAAATCTCTCCCCAGCTTTCTTGGAGCCCCCTTCAGATACTGGAAGGCCACAATCAGGTCTCTCCTCTCCAGACTGACAGCCCCAACTCCCTCAGTCTGTCCTCACAGGAGAGGAGCTCCAGCCCTCTGATCATCCTCATGGCCATTCTCTGGACATGCTCCAGCACCTCCAGATCCTTCCTGTAATAGGAGCTCCAGAAGTGGATGCAGTACTCCAGGTGGGGTCTCACCAGAGTGGAGTAGAAGGGGAGAATCACTTCCTTTGACCTGCTGGCTATGTGTCTCTTGATGCAGCCCAGGATGTGATTTTATGAAATCATAGAATCATAGAATTGTTAGGGTTGGAAGGGACCTGAAGGATCATCTTGTTCCAACCCCACTGCCATGGGCAGGGACACCTCACACTAGATCAGGTTTCTCAGAGCCACATCCAGCCTGGCCTTAAAAACCTCCAGGAATGAGGCTTCCATCACCTCCCTGGACAACTTGTTGCACTTCATGAAGGAACAGTTCAATCCTCAAGCTTTTGTATGTGAGGGTTTGGTTGTTGTTGGGTTTTTATATTTCCCTATGCCAACTAGAGTCATGGAATTGTTAGGGTTGGAAGATAGGGTTGCCAATTTCAATCCTGTGCCTGAGATCTTTCTTCCACTACAAGTCTCAGCTGACAGTATGAGTAACTGACTCATTTCAGGTATCTTTACATTTGGCAAAGGTACTACCAGGCAAACTACAAGTGTATTTATTGGCACATGACAACATTTATTACCAAGACCTATTGAAAGATGTCCACTACAGCAATTTACTGCAGTCATATGACTTAAACCTGAGATTAGGTTGGTCTAGAATCCACTTTTAAAATCCTTGCTGTTTAGTCACAGGATCACAGGATGTCAGGGGTTGGAATGGACCCAGAGAGATCATCGAGTCCAGGCCAGACCTGGACCATACAGTCTAGCTCAGGTAACACAGGAACACATCCAGACAGGCCTTGAAAGTCTCCAGAGAAGGAGACTCCACAACCTCTCTGGGCAGCCTCTTCCAGTGCTCTGTGACCCTTACAGTAAAGACGTTCCCCCTTGTAAGTGTCACAGACAAACACACAGTGTTCTCCCTACTTAGTGAGCTTCAGAGGCTAGAATATATGGCCTGAGATTTCCATAATATCAGTAATCTTTGTCCTGGTCAAATCCTATTTCACTCTTCATGCAGAGGCACCTGAACCAACTGGACAGATGGGCAGAGTCCAGCATGATGGCATTCAACAAATGCAAGTGGCAGGTGCTGCACTGTGGCCACAGCAATGCTATGCAGAGCTACAGGCTGGGGTCAGAGTGGCTGGAGAGCTGCCAAACAGAGAGGGAGCTGGGGGTACTGATTGACAGCTGCCTAAACATGAGCCAGCAGTGTGCCCAGGTGGCCAAGAAGGTCAATGGCATCCTGGCCTGCATTAGGAATAGTGTGGCCAGCAGGAGCAGGGAAGTCATTGTGCCCCTGTACTCAGCACTGGTTAGGCCACAGCTTGAGTCCTGTGTCCAGTTCTGGGCCCCTCAGTTTAAGAAGGACATCGAGACACTTGAATGTGTCCACAGAAGGGCAACAAGGCTGGGGAGAGGCCTTGAGCATAAGCCCTATGAGGAGAGCCTGAGGGATTGTTTAGCCTGGAGAAGAGGAGGCTCAGGGGAGACCTCATTGCTCTCTACAACTACCTGAAAGGAGGTTGTAGCCAGGTGGGGATTGGTCTCTTCTCTCTAGCAACCAGCACCAGAACAAGAGGACACAGTCTCAAGCTGCACCAGGGAAGGTTTAGGCTTGAGGTGAGGAGAAACTTTTTCACTGAGAGAGTCATTCATCATTGGAATGTGCTGTCCAGGGAGGTGGTGGAGTCACCATCCCTGGAGGTGTTCAAGAGGGGATAGGATGTGGCACGTGGTGCCATGGTTTAGTCATGAGGTCTGGGGTGACAGGTTGGACTCGATGATCGTTGAGGTCTCTTCCAACCTTGGTGATACTGTGATACTGTGATTGGCTAGAATATATGCCCTGAGATTTCCAGTGTATCAGCAATCTTTGTCCTGACAAATCCTCTTTCACTCTTCATTGGTTCCAGAATGCTACTACATTATAACTCATTATAAAACAACAAAAAAGTTTGAAATATGGACTTCTGCTGCAAATGTTTTTTGTGACCTTCAAAGCTTCTCTAAATATTCTTTGAAGATTTGAGCTTGGGACATTACTTCTTTTTCATTTCTGTCAGTAGAGTGGAAGCCTTTAGTGCTGGTTTCCTTTGTTTGTTTGCTACACTAATGGAAGAGCTTCCTTGGTTCTGCTATTAGTGCATCTCAAGCAATTAGAATGAAAAGGTTGCAAAAGTTCAAGAAGATTACTTGCTTGGATTTAGCACATTTATGATTCTAACAGGGACTGAAAGGTTAGAAAGGAACTTTCCATTAGATATGCCATTCTGGGGTGGATTAGAAGGGGTGTTACCAGTAGGTCAAGAAAGGTTCTCCTCCCCCTCTACTCTGTACTGGTGTGGCTGCATCTGGAGTATTGTATCATAGTATAGTATCATAGTATCAGTCAGAGTTGGAAGGGACCACGAGGATCATCCAGTTCCAACCCCCCTGACATGGGCAGGGACACCCTGCACTAGATCAGGCTGGCCAGAGCCTCATCCAGCCTGGTCATAAACACTTCCAGGGATGGGGACTCAACCACCTCCCTGGATAACCCATTCCAGGGCTTCACCACTCTCATGGTGAAGAACTTCCTCCTCACGTCCAGCCTGAATCTCCCCACTTCCAGCTTCATTCCATTCCCCCTAGTCCTATCACTACCTGAGAAGTCCTGAGAAGTCCCTCCCCTGTAGGCCCCCTTCAGATACCAGAAGGCCACAATAAGGTCACCTCAGAGCCTTCTTTTCTCCAGACTGAACAGCCCCATTTCAGTCTGTCCTCATAGGAGAGGTGCTCCAGCCCTTTGATCATCCTCGTGGCCCTTCTCTGGACACCTTCCAGCATGTCCATATCCTTCTTGTAATAGGGGCTCCAGAACTGGATGCAGTACTCCAGGTGGGGTCTCACCAGAGCTGAGTAGAGGGGGAGAATCACCTCCCTTGACCTTCTGTTCAGTTCTGGGCCCCTCAGTTCAAGAGAGACAGTGAGCTGCTTGAAAGAGTCCAGCGCAGAGCCACAAGGATGATGAAGGGAGTGGAAGGTAGAATCATAGAATCAACAAGGTTGGAAAAGACCTCAAAGATCATCAAGTCCAACCTGTCACCAACATCTTCCATACAAGGAGAGACTGAGAGAGCTGAGGGCTCTTTAGCTTGGAGGAGACTGAGAGGTGACCTCATTCATGTTTATAAATATGTGAAGGGTGAGTGCCAAGAGGATGGTGCCCAGTGACAGCACAAGGGGCAATGGGTGGAAGTTGAGGCATGGGAGGTTTCATGTAAATATGAGGAAATCTTTTTTCCCTGTGAGGGTGGCAGAGCACTGGAACAGGCTGCCCAGGGAGGTTGTGGAGTCTCCCTCTCTGGAGGGAACTCATCCTGTGTAATCTGGTGTAGGTGATCCTGCTCTGGCAGGGGGGGGTTGGATTGGATGATCTTTTAAGGTCCCTTCCAGCCCCTGAAATTCTGTGATTCTGTGATATAGAATTTATCCTGCAAAGCCCTAGCAACACAGCATAGGATTCATTGTACTGAGCAGACACACCATACAGATATGTTATAGTTTGTATCATTTATTGCACATCTTTATGTATTAGATTTGCTATGGTTTGAACACACTTCACCAAGACTCACAGCAGCAAAATTTGACTTACAGTAAGATATCCATGCAGGTTGTGTCACAGGGCTCCATCAGACTTCTCTGGAGAAGGGCTGAGTGTCATTGAGAATAATTTGGGCAGAAAGCACACTGCAGACCACATATCCAGGCAGCAGAGCTTTAGATGTTAAACAAATCTTACGCTTAGCACTTTTGCACTCTGCCAAAGATGAATTATTCTCTGGGATGCAGTTCAGAACCTCTCTGATGAAAAAAAACCCAACATGTGACATTCAGAAAATTAGCACACCAGGCTTTTAGAATTTCCTGGGGGTTTTCTGGCTTGTATCAGGAGATTCAGGCAGCTCTGGGTTATTTTTCTCAACAAGGGACCAAGAAGGTTCTCCTAGATCCTTTCTGCATTGAGACACAACAGAAGAGTTTTTTGTTGTGACTTCAATTTACCTGATCAAGTGTCTAAACTTTCCAGATTCTGAAGCAAACTACCAACCTGCCTAGTTGTTTGTAATGCAGTACTTTACCATTTCTTTAGAATGGAATGGTAAATCTGCATGTATACTGTGGCATTTTATTTCATCTCTCAGAGGAAAATTGAGAGCTCGGGATTCAGGAAAGGACAAAACAATTAGCAGGGAGTATTCTATCAGGGACTACACAGGGGACACATATAAAGAATGAGGTTATATTCTCCCACAAACCAAAGATTTTAGAGGAATCTTGTATACACCTTGTCCTCTCTGTTATCCATGTTTATGATGCCAGCTAATAGACTAGACTAGACTAGACTAGAATAGAATAGAATAGAATTAACCAGATTGGAAGAGGTCTTCAAGATCATTGTGTCCAACCCATCATCCAACACCATCTAATCAAATAAACCATGGCACCAAGCACCCCATGAAGTCTCTTCCTAAACACCTCCAGTGATGGCAACTCCACCACCTCCCTGGGCAGCACATTCCAATGGCAAATCTTTCCATGAAAGAACTTCTTCCTAACATCCAGCCTAAACCTCCCCTGGTGCAGCTTGAAACTGTGTCCTCTTGTTCTGATGCTGGGTGCCTGGGAGAAGAGACCAACCCCCACCTGGCTACAACCTCCCTTCAGGTAGTTGTAGACAGCAATAAGGTCTCTCCTGAGCCTCCTCTTCTCCAGGATAAACAATCCCAGCTCCCTCAGCCTCTCCTCACAGGGCTGTGCTCCAGACCTCTCCCCAGCCTCATTGCCCTTCTCTGGACACGTTCAAGAGTCTCAATATCCTTCTTAAATTGAGGGGCCCAGAATCAAGAGCTCTTCAAAGTGCTTGGCAGAGCATGTGAGCACTATCCCAAATTACCAGATTACAAAAATAAGGCACAGAGGTCAACCACCCCACCCATGGTCACACAGAGAGTGAGCAGCAGAACTAACAGAGAAGAATTTAGGCTTTTCAGATGTCCAGCATAACCACCACACCTCACTGCCATTATTGGATTGCAGTGGCTTAAGCATTTCTGAGGAGCAAAACTCATACAGCAGGCAGGAAACAGAAGGGATGATCAGGGCCAGATTTAGCATGGTAGAGAGTTGAATTTTAACCAGCTTGCATTCTAAGGTAACACAACAACCCCATGCAGTGCTACAGGCTGGGCTCTTCTCCAGGCTAAGCAAGCCCAGCTCCTTCAGCCTCTCCTCATAGGGCTTTGTGCTCCAAACCCCTTCCCAGCTTTGTTGCCCTCCTGTGGCCAAGTCAACAAACTACAATCAACAAACGGTCTGCAGACATAAAGCTTTTATTTATGGAGTTTCTGCCGTGCCAAAAAACAACCCAAAAATAAAACCAACCCAAATCCAGAAAAATAATTCCATTCATGCCTCTAGGAAACAAACCAATCAGCCTGAAAAGGTAGTCTTTACAGATGTTGGGGCTGTTCAGTCAGGAGAAGAGAAGGCTCCGAGGTGACCTCATTGTGGCCTTCCAGGATCTGAAGGGGGCCTACAAGAAGGCTGGGGAGGGACTTTTCAGGCTATCAGGGAGTGGATAGGACTAGGGGGAATGGAATGAAGCTGGAGGTGGGGAGATTCAGGCTAGATGTGAGGAGGAAGTTCTTCACTGTAAGGGTGGTGAAACCCTGGAATGGGTTGTCGAGGGAGGTGGTTGAGGCCCCATCCCTTGAGGTGTTTAAGACCAGGCTGGATGAGGCTCTGGCCAGCCTGATCTAGTGTAGAGTGTCCCTGCCCACGGCAGAGGGGTTGGAACTGGATGATCCTTGTGGTCCCTTCCAACCCTAACTGAAACTATGAAACTATGTTTCAGGAACAGTCCCCCTCACATGTGAGGACCCCGTTTCTGCTGAGCATACGTGAAGCATAAGCCTTGATACTAAATTTTTTTCTTCTTTTTTTTCAGGAGAAGAGAATTTAAAACCACTGAAATAAAAAAATCAGATAGAAGCAGGACTCAGTTACCAAGACAATCCTCTCTCTCTACAGAGCCCTGGTAGTCAGAATGCCAATTGTAGTGTCACAAAGATAATCAGATTTTTCAGACTTCTAAAATCAGTGGTTTGGTTTTTTCTTAACAAGATTTTATTCGTAATTTGTCTTTAGCCTGAGTGTCTATTTCAAAGGTTCCACAGCTTTGTTGTTCAGCATCTATTCTGGCAAAACTACAATCAGCTGGCCATTGATTCCAGAACTAGTTTATTCTGTAGTTTGGGAGGACTCAGAGAATCATACCCAGCAGTCAGAGGCAGCTGGTTGGAACAGGTGTTGCAGAAATTAGTAATCCTACTTTGATTAAATCCTATTTTGTTGGGTTGGGGTTTTTGTGGTTTTTTTTACAACCACCCCCTAGTTATGCATGACAGGTATCCAAATAATCAAATGAATACAGTCAGTAGTAACAATCTGAGGTATTGCCAGGAGGAACATCAGGAATGATTGCAAGCATGTGAGCCAAAATAATTTGCTTTTCATGGAGAAAGATTTTCCTAAAGTCCTCCTCTACTCATGCATTTGCAGGGAAAGGCAGGGCTGTTACCTCATGTTGAGTTGTTCCAACATGTCCAGAGAAGGGCAACAAAGATGGTGAGGGCTGAGGGAGCTGGGGTTGCTTAGCCTGGAGAAGAGGAGGCTCAGGGGACACCTTATTGCTGTCTACAACTACCTGAAGAGAGGTTGTAGCCAGGTGGGAGTTGGTCTCTTCTCCCAGGCAACCTGTGACAGAACAAGAGGACACAGTCTCAAGCTGCACCAGGGGATGTTTAGTCTGGACGTTAGGAAGAAGTTCTTCACAGAAAGATTGGCCATTGGATTGGGCTCCCAGGGAGGTGGTGGAGTCACCATCCCTGGAGGTGTTCAAGAGGGGACAGGATGCGGCACTTGGTGCCATGGTCTAGTAGTCATGAGGTCTTGGCTGACAGGTTGGACTTGATGATCTTTGAGGTCTTTTCCAACCTTGTTGATTCTATGATTCTATTCTATGATTTATTTGATTAGATGGTGTTGGGTGATAGGTTGGATTTGATGATTTCAAAAGTCTTTTCAACCTGGTTAATTCTGTAGTCTGTACTACTGTAGTCTGCAGTCTGTACCTGCTCAGATTTCACTCCTCCTTTTCCAAACAGCTTTTGTAGAAGGAAAAAGAAGTACGTTGGAATACAAAACAAAAATTAGATCAATGAATAGTGAACACATTGTAACAGTTGAGTGAGGGAGACTAAAAGCTAGTTTAATGCAGTTTTAAGGTTTTATTCTTTTATCATTCATATGAGCAATAAAACCACAAGGATCAAATGAAGAGCTAAAGATTGAATATTCTAATCTTCAACTATTCCCAGAATCTTAAGGTGACTAGGTACACTGGCTAATTCACTCAGTGTCAGGTTGGACCAACTTAAGACTTCATAAAGGAACAGGACAGGCTGGAGTGGATGCAGAGAAGGGCCACAAAGATGATCAAAGAAGTGGGAAGCCTGCCATATGAGCAAAGGCTGAGAGAATCAGTTTTGTTCAGCCTTGAGAAAAGGCTTAAGGGACACCTTATCACCATGTTCCAGTACTTAAACAGTGGCTGCAATGAAGGGGGAGGCTCCCTTTTTTCAAGGAGTCATGGGGAAAAGATGAAGGGTAATGGGTACAAGTTACTCCTGGGGGGATTCCAGCTGGACATCAGATGGAAAATGTTCACAAGGAGAGTAATCATCTTCTGGAATAATCTCTCCAGAAAAGTGGTGGATCCCTCAGTGGTGCGCACCTTTGAGATTCAGCTGGACAGGGTACTGGGCCATCCTGTCTAGACAGGAAAGGCTGAACCAGAAGATCCTTGAGTTCCCTTCCAGCCTGTAATTCTATGATTCTACACTTATCAGGTAATGAAAGTAAAACAGAGATCAGTTGTTTCATACTGATAGAATATATATTTTTTAAGTTATTTCTAACAAATCAGAGAGTAATTAGGTTTCTTTAGTGGAAAACTCCATTTTTCATGCTAAAAGCTGCAAGAAAAATTGTATTTGAAGAGGAAAGCAAAGGCTACTTCTGTTCCAGCAAAGACTGAACAGGATAAACTATATTCTACAAATAAAATTACTAAAGCACTTCGATGCATTTTACAATTTTACAACACTTCACCCTAGGTGTCCTGGAGCTTTATAAAGCTACAGCTTGCTCCTACCCCATTTATTTTACCTTGCAGTCTTTCTTCAGAGGAGCCAACAAGGCTCAGAGCTATTAAAAGATTGCTTTTCAATGTTTCCAGGATGTTTCAGGCTCCACCTGAAATCATTTGAAACTGTCTTGATGAGCAGAGTGAGAAAAGAAGCTGAATTACTGTTTAAAACATCTGTGTAGAATGGAATGGAATGGAATGGAATGGAATAGAATAGAATAGAATAGAATAGAATAGAATAGAATAGAATAGAATAGAATAGATTGGAATAGAATAGAATAGAATAGAATAGAATAGAATAGAATAGAATAGAATAGAATAGAATAGAATAGAATAGAATAGACCAGGTTGGAAGAGACCTTCAAGATCACCGAGTCCAACCTATCATCCAACACCACCTAATCAACTAAACCATGCAACCAAGCACCCCATCAAGTCTCCTCCTAAACACCTCCAATGATGGTGACTCCACCACCTCAGTAACATCAACAGGAAGATCACATGCCCCGCTCCTCAGTCAGGCAAAAGTTAGGTAAAACTCAGCACAAATTGGTTATGAGCTTGAGGAGCATCAAGAGGTGGAGGTGTTCTTTCCTAGCTCCAGACACTTATGCAAGATAAGCTTCTTGACAATCAATATCTGACCTGTATCTGCAGATTTGACTCTGGGACCTGTGATTACACACTCTTGGCAGCTTTTCATTTTAATTACATTTATTTATTTATTTCCGTGGTTAACGGCTTTCTTGGCACCGGGCACCGCAGTTATCCAGATGGTCATCTGTTGTAAGGTCAAGGAAAAGAAACAAAAGGACTTTTATGCATCCCTTCCCTGAAAGCTAAATGGTGCCAGTGCTATTGTCTCTGTCTTGTTCTGGTTTTTATATATATATATATATATATCTTTAGAATTGGAATTGCAAAATAAGACCAGAAGACTAAGCTGCTCCCGGGGAAGATCCTTTTATCCTGAAGCAGATAATTCTGTCCCTTTTTGCTGCTTGGAAATCTCTGATCTTATTACACGTTACATTTGGGTACTGCACGATACTATGCAACAGCAAAACAAAGGCTTACCTTATTCTGCTGGATTAATTTGTTCCTATTATTAACATTACAAAACAAATAGATGCTGTACTGGTAAAGTACTAGTCATTCACTCTAACAGAAAGAAGAAATGTTAATGTTGTATTACCTACTTAAACTGTCCAAAAGAAATGAATATTATTAGAATTATCTTCTGTCAATGCGGAGGGCATTTCTTTAATCATGAAGAAGCAGAGAGTACAGAGGAACTTTGCTAATTACTCATTATCAAGCTATATTAAGATCTTACCATTATTATCTTCTATACTTGGCCCCATCTCCAACAAACTATTGAAGTCATTCTTTTTGAAGAAATCATTATATAATTATTTTGCATCAGAGAAGTGATTTGTGAGATGAGAAGTATTCAATTTGCCAGAGCTCTCAGCGTTTCACCGAAGCTCAGTCTTTTCCATTCAAAAACATGCACTCTCATGATAGCTAAAAGGAAAGCAACAAATATTTCCTCTCCCCATTTTTCTCAGCTAACAGCTTCTGCTGTTATGTTTATCATTCCAACATGAGGGGAACGACATGTATAGCAGAACAGCTAATAGAAAAGTCATTTTCATGTGCAGTCTACACTTCACGAATGGCAGGCTGCTTCCATATGCTGGCATTGCCTTGGAATCAGAGGTGAGTTCTTCCAAGCACAAGAAAATAAGCATGCAATTCCATCTCAGCTTAACCTCTGCTACATCCAACCCGCTCTCCTTCACTAGAATAGAATAGAATAGCATAGCATAGCATAGCATAGCATAGCATAGAATAGAATAGAATAGAATTGAATTAACCAGGTTGGAAGAGACATTTGAAGTCATCAAGCCCAACCTATCACCCAACACCATCTAATCAACTAAACCATGGCAAAAAGCACCCCATCCAGTCTATTCCTAAACACCTCC
Source organism: Colaptes auratus (assembly GCA_015227895.2). Taxonomy (NCBI): domain Eukaryota; kingdom Metazoa; phylum Chordata; class Aves; order Piciformes; family Picidae; genus Colaptes; species Colaptes auratus. The sequence goes on along the minus strand of CM037646.1, from coordinate 46,984,220 downwards.
AGTGATGGTGGCTCCACTACCTCCCTGGGCAGCACATCCCAATGGCCAATCTCTCTGTCTGTGAAGAATTTCTTCCTAACATGCAGCCTAAACCTCCCCTGCTGCAGCTTGAGACTTGTTCTGTTGGTGGTTGCCTGGGAGAAGAGACCAACCCCCACCAGGCTACAACCTCCCTCAGCCTCTTTGGTTTCTCCTTACCACCTCCCTATCCAGCTCCTTAACTGTGGTACTTTTAGGCTATGCCTTTAAAACTTTTTCACAGATCTTGAACAGAAATTAGTTAAATGTAAATAAATCATTATTGGGTATAAGAAAGAAAAATAAAGATAATTCCAAACAATCCCATTGGAAGAGATAAGGGATAAAAACTAGTTGTACCAAAATAATCTCTCTTCTCTTCTTGCTTCTTCACTCTGGGAGAGATACTAACTTGCTTCTGGTTGACCTCAGCTGCATTGGTTTGGCTAAGTCTCTGCTTCTGTCACTTCTCCCTTTTGTACAGGGAGGTAAGGGGGGGAGGCAGAGTGGGAGAAGCTAGTAGATTCACCTGTTTTTTTTACTAGGGGGATCCTTGTGCTGTTTATTAATTGTAAATATCTGTAAATATTGTACTTATTCATTGCACTTCACTGTAGATTGTAGTTTTGCTAGTAAATACAGCTTTCATTTGCTTCCAACTGAGCTGGTCTGGCAAATCTAATGTTGGGGGGCAATCTTCAACCCACCACATTAACACCTCCAAGATTCAAAATAGGGAGCACAAGGAGGTGAGCTCCTTTTGGAAAGTGGTCCAACTCAAATTTCACTGCCAAAAATAAATTAAGAGTACCAAAGGAAAGGAATCTTATTAGGTTTTAATGGTGCATTAACACAGCATTACCATAATGAAGCAAATACTTAAACTGGGCAGGCTTATGCCTTAAGCATTTTAAATGATAAACCTAGGATGCACAAGTCCTATGAGGAGAGGCTGAGGGAGCTGGGGTTGCTTAGCCTGGAGAAGAGGAGACTCAGGGGTGACCTTCTTGCTCTCTACAACTACCTGAAGGGAGGTTGTAGACAGGCAGAGGTTGGTCTCTTCTCCCAGGCAGGCAGCACCAGAACAACAGGACACAGTCTCAAGCTGCACCAGGGGAGGTTTAGACTGGATGTTAGGAGGAAGTTCTATACAGAGAGGGTGATTGTCCATTGGAATGGGCTGCCCAGGGAGGTGGTGGAGTCACCATCATTGGAGGTATTCAGGAGGAGACTTGATGGGGTGTTTGGTGGGATGGATTGGTTGATAGGTTGGCCATGATAATCTTGAAGGTCTCTTTCAACCTGGATTTATTGTATTGTATTGTATTGTATTGTATTGTATTGTATTGTATTGTATTGTATTGTATTGTGAGTCCTTCATGTGACTAGGAGCAGATTGGCCCCTGGCAAGTTCAATATTTGTGCAAACACACAAATATACTTTGACTATATTTAAAGCTGCTGCAGATTAAGCATAGCCATTCTGTTGAACAGTTATTCAGATGATATAAAGACTGCTGACAACATTACAGTTAAGTGTGAAGTTCCTATGCAGGTATTAAATGTGTCTTCTCCACAATGTTTCTTAAAACTCAGACTAAAATCCACTGATGCATCGTGCATTTTAATGAGCAGCAATTAAATTTACTGGGACTTTCTTCATGGAACTTTCTGGTCTCAAAGTCCTGTTGTAAAATGATTTTCAATATGCAGTAAAACTCTTCCACAACCACCTTTATCTTGAAGATAAATACTTTATCAGATTTCAGGGCTGTGTTTACTTTAGACTATGATCTAATCTATTTTTCCCTGAATACACCTTCTAACTGTATCCCGAGGATCGAGGAGCATTGCTTCCCGTACTGCTCTTTGGTTTTCAGTATTACACCTTTCAGTCTAGATTTCCTATTTTCCAGGGGTAAGAATATGAACTGAGATGGAAAACATCTGTTGCATCTCCCCCTGTATGCTGCACTGGTTAGGCCACACCTCGAGTACTGTGTCCAGTTCTGGGCCCCTCAGTTTAGGAAGGATGTTGACTTGCTGGAGAGTGTCCAGATAAGGGCAACAAAGTTGATGAGGGGCTTGGAACACAAGCCCTATGAGGAGAGGCTGAGGTTGCTGGGGTTGATTAGCCTGGAGAAGAGGAGACTCAGGGGTGACCTTATTGCTGTCAACAACTACCTGAAGGGAGGTTGTAGCCAGGTGGGGATTGGTCTCTTCTCCCAGGCAGCCAGTACCAGAACAAGAGGACACAGTCTCAGGCTGCACCAGGGGAGGTTTAGGCTGGATGTTAGGAAGAAGTTCTACACAGAGAGAGTGATTGCCCATTGGAATGGGCTGCCTGTGGAGGTGGTGGAGTCACTGTCATTGGAGGTGTTCAGGAGGAGACTTGATGGGGTGCTTGGTGCCGTGGTTTAGTTGATTAGGTGGGTTGGATTAGTTGATGGGTTGGATGCGATGATCTTGAAGGTCTCTTCCAACCTGGTCTGGTCTAGTTTAGTCTAGTCTAGTCCATTCCATTCCATTCCATTCCATTCTATTCTATTCTATTCTATTCTATTCTATTCTATTCTATTCTATTCTACTCTATTCTATTCTATTCTACTCTATTCTATTCTAATGTAAACTTGTAAACTTCTTTAAAGTCTCTATCTATGACGCTAAGCATTTAACCCACATTTTTGTGGCTTAAAAAAGCCTTTCCTGCTTTGAGACAAGTTGTAAATTGTTTTGAAGCCTTATCAGCACAAAAAAAAAAAGCAGCATAGTTTGTTTGCTTTTAATCTATGTTTGAAAAATACAATAAAATGAATTTCATATTGGCATTTGCCTCCCCTGAAACAATATGTGCTTTTGGATTTATTTAATAACTTCTATTATGGATTTTCTTTTTTTTTTTCCCCATCAATTTAGTGACTCATATTTCTTCGGGACCAAGATAAGGAGTCCTCAAGGAGCTTTAGTCAAATATTTATGCATGCTAAATTTTTAAACATCATTTAATGACAGCTTCAATAAAAAAATGTGCCAGCCACTTTTTCAAGAAAAATAAAAGTCATGTAAAAATGGACTTAGGTCTATTTTCTGCTCCCAGTTCTGGTGCACCCCGGAGCTGTTACATGCATACAGTTTTAATACATTTCTCTGCTCTTCATATATGGTATCCTATGTGATTAAAATGATGTTAGTCTTCTAATTGAAGAATGGTAAAACCCCATGTACCAAAATGTTCTCTGTGGATATTTATGACTATTACAGATATGCAATTGGACAAACATGACTAAAGTAAACAATTCCATGCTAGTAACTCTTATAGGTCCTCAAAACCATTCTCCCTAGAACTGAGTCTGTTTCATCAGTTAAAGATGTTATGCTACTACTAGCCATGTACAAGCACAACGGTGAGCAAATCATTTAAATGTATCTGAAGGCAAGGGCTGCATCCTTATTTCAAGGCAAATTAAAAAGCTGGGTGGCAAGCACAGCAGATACCTCTAGAAAACATTATTCTCTGCTCCTTCCTGTGATGTCATCTGAACTAACCCCTACCGTCAAAAAAACTGAAGGAATCTGTGACAGAACAAGAGGACACAGTCTCAAGCTGCACCAAGGAAGGTTTAGGCTGGATGTTAGGAAGAAGTTCTTCATAGAAAGAGTGATTGGCCATTGGAATGTGCTGCCCAGGGAGGTGGTGGAGTCACCATCACTGGAGGTGTTTAGGAAGAGCCTAGATGGGGCTCTTGGTACCATGGTTTAGGTGATTAGATGGTTTTGGGTGATAGGTTGGACTTGATGATCTCAAAGGTCTCTTCCAGCCCAGTTTATTCTTTTCTTTTCTTTTCTTTTCTTTTCTTTTCTTTTCTTTTCTTTTCTTTTCTTTTCTTTTCTTTTCTTTTCTTGTCTAGTCTATGCTATGTTATGCTATGCTATTCTATGCTATTGTATTCTATCCTATGCTATATTTTCATGTGATACAGGGTGGCAGTGACACACAATGCCTAGTAAATGCAAACCTCCAACTTGAAAGTAACCCCAAAAAGTAATTAGAGTTAAACAATGGGGGGGTTGGAGGGGGTGTGGAGGTGGTAAAAATGTCACTCAAACTGATGAACGTACACACACAAATCCAATGCACCATAGTTCCAAACTTAATTGGGCAAGCTGTTGAAACACTTGCAAAATATTGGTAAACTAAATCCCATTTTACTTTTTATAGCCTCTGCTTTGGTGTGCACATGCTTGTTAGTTCATTTACATAGTAATGAGTCTCAGAGATGTGAAGCTTTTCATTTTTACTGAATATAACTTACAAGCATTGGGCATGCTAAATTGGAAGAGAAAGAATCCGGGGCGGGGGGAATAAAAAGGAAAATAAAATGAAAATGTGGGGCTGGAAGTTAAACTTTTTATAGCTGTGATTTATTGAAACAGAATTTCAATTAAATTTGAAATTTCTGAGTAGTGGCAGAAAGGGGATTGTGTGTTTCTGCTAAACAAACCCTTTGTGGAAATGACACTGTTTCCATAGTGTGATTTGCTGAGTACGGGTGGGGGTTGATCTCTTCTGCCAGGCAACCAGCAACAGAGCAAGAGGACACAGTCTCAAGCTGCAGCAGGGGAAGTTTAGGCTCAAGGTGAGGAGGAAGTTCTTCACAGAAAGAGTAACTGGCCATTGGAATGTGCTGCCCAGGGAGGTGGTGGGGACACTGTTTCTAAAACATTTCATTTGGGAGTATCTCTATGTAATTATCATAAATAGATTATGAGCTGAAAAGGAAGGTTTGGCTGAAGAAAGCAAATTCTGTGGCTGAAAAAGGAAATGTTCAATCCTGTATGTATTAGTTAGGCCATGTTTACAATTGCATTTATGAAACATGACTATAGATATTTTAAAATATTATTTATATTTCTATATTGTTAGCTCTAACAATAAGTGACACAAATTAAGAAGTTTACCAGGTATGTGCTTTTATGAACAAGGATGGATAAAGTTAAGTAGATGTTAAGAAGAATCTACTTCAAGAGGGACAGGGATTTACTAGAGAGAGTCCAATGGAGGCTATGAGGATGATGAAGGAACTGGAACAGCTCTGCTGTAATGAAAGACTAAGAGCCCTGGGGCTGTTCAGTTGGGAGAAAAGAAGGCTGAGAGGGCTCTGATTAATCTTTGTAAATATCTGAGGGGAAGGTGCCATCCAGTGGTGCCAGGCTCTGTTGGGTGGTGCCCAGTGATAGGAGGACAAGGACCTACAGATACAGGCTGGAGCCCAGGAGTTTCACCTCAAGATGAGGAGAAAATTCTTTGGTGTGGGGGTGTTGGGGACCTGGAGCAGGATGCCTAGAGGGGTTGTGGAGTCTCCTTCTCTGGAGACTTTCCAAACCCACCTGGATGTGTTCCTTGGTGACCCTGCTCAGGCAGGGGTTGGACTCCAGAGGTCCCTTTCAACCCCTAGCATTCTATACTATGGCTTAGTGGTGGACTTTGGAGAGTAGGGTTAATGGTTGGGCTTGATGGTCTGGAAGGTCTTTTCCAACCTAAATGATTCTATGATTTTTTTATTTATTTTTTTTCCCAAGCCTTCCTACATGACGACTTTCCCTGAGTTTGAATCAGTCTGTGTCCACGGTGTGGAAGGACAAGATGTGACATTGCACCGCAGTCGCAATTATAAAACTCTCCCTAAATCCACATTTGATAAAAGCTCACTCTCATAAAAGTCACAGGGAGTGCTGCAGATGATAACGTGATGGCTTTCTGAGTGACTAGAATAACAAAGGCATACAAAATACTCTGAACATTCATCATAATTAATTGTTTGTTCTATGCATGGCCACGTCTGTCTTCCTTACCACTTTTGACATTTTCATCTCACCCGACATGCAATTTTTCATGGGAGTGTTTAATATAAAATTATGCTGCCTGGTAAACTGGAATCATAGCTTTCAAGGCTCTGCTGGCTTATGTTATGGTAATAAGACATATTTTAAAATGAGCAGGCATCTTTGTATGTATCAGACATATTTGTCTCTGCATTATTAGCACTGAGGTAAGGATACTACCCACTCACAGGATCACAGGACATTAGGGGTTGGAAGAGACTGCAGGAGATCATAGAGTCTAACTCCCCTCCCAGAGCAGGACCACAGAATCTAGCACAGGTCACACAGGAATGCATCCAGACAGGTCTTGAAAGCCTCCAGAGAAGGAGACTCCACAAGCCCTCTGGAAGCCTGTTCCAGTGCTCTGTGACCTTGACAGTAAAGAAGTTCTTCTTCATGTCGGGGTGGAACTTCCTGTGCTGTAGTTTACATCCATTGCCCTTTGGCCTATTACAGAGCACAAGTAGAAGAGGTTGTCCCTTCCTTCTTGACACCCATCCCTCAGATATTTATAAACATTTATTAAATGCCCTCTCAGTTGTCTCTTCTCCTGACTCAAAAGCCCCAGGTCTCTCAGCCTTCCTTCATAAGACATTGCAATACTCAGAGCAGCCATGGTAAACTTTTACAAAACACTTGTGCCAGAGTGGCTGGAAAGTTGTCTGGCAGAAAAGGACCTGGGGGATCTAATGGACAAGCAGCTGAATATGAGCCAGCAGTGTGCCCAGGTGGTCAAGAAAGCCAATAGCATTCAGGCTTGGATCAGCAATGGTGTGACCAGCAAGAGTAAGACAGTGATTGTTGCAATGGCAATGGTGAGGCCACACCTCGAGTGCTGTGTTCAGTTTTGAGCACCTCAATACAAGAAAGACTCTGAGGGACTGGGGCAGGTGCAAAGAGCAACTAAGCTGGTGAAGGCCCTAGAGAATGAGACTGGTGAAGAGCAAATGAGGGAACTGGGACTGCACCAGGTAGCTTTAGGCTCGAGGTGAGGAGAAAGTTCTTCACTGAGAGCGTCATTCGCCATTGGAATGTGCTGCCCAGGGAGGTGGTGGAGTCACCGTCCCTGGAAGTGTTCAAGAGGGGATTGGACATGGCACTTGCTGCCGTGGTCTAGTCATGAGGTCTGTGGTGACAGGTTGGATTCGATCTTTGAGGCCTCTTCCAACCTTGGTGATACTGTGATACTGTTTAGTTTGAGGAAGAGGCTGAGGGGAGACCTTATGACCCTCTACAACTACCTGAAAGGACAATATAGAGAGGCAGGAGCTGGTCTCTTCTCACGGGTGACAGAACAAGAGGGAATGGCCTCAAGCTGCACCAGGGTTGAGGCGCAGATTGGACATTAGGAAACAAATTTTTACTCAAAAAGTAGTCAAGCATTGGAACAGACTGCCCAGGGAGGTAGTTGAGTGACCATCCCTGGATGTGTTTAAAGGTCATTCAGATGTGGAGCTTAGCGATAAGGCTTAGTCATGAGCTTGGCAGAGTAGTGTTAATGGTTGGATCTGATGATCTCAAGGGTCTTTTCCAACAGGAATGATTCTAAGATTCTAGGATCTCATAAAGACTTTTATTTTCAGGCTTCACTGTTGAGCCCAGCAGTAATTTCTGCCACCAAACATCTTTGAAGAAATCTGTACTTTGTAAGATTTAGGACAAGTGTGGTCAAGTGGACACCAGCATTAATGTTAGTTTGACTCACCTCAGTAGCAGCTGTTTTTTCCAATTTGATGTTTTCCCTAGAGGGAAAAAAAATCCACACTGTTATACAGAAAACAGTTCAGTCAAACATTTGCTCCTGTTGCCATTGTTTGTATCAATACTATATTGAAATAGACATTACTTTTTAGCCCAAATTATAAATACATTACAAATTTAATATCAGGCCTAAATTTAAGCAAAGTTTTCTACAGCAGAAGCTTGTATGAAACAAATTCTAACCAAATAAAGTGTTAAAAAGTACTTTAGTTGTGGATAGAAATGGAACAATTATCTTCACCACGGAAGGTAATGCTGGATCAATAGTAGTAAAAAAACCTCCATGTGAGACTATAAAAAACATTTGAGACAGCTCAGCCCAGAAACCATTTTACTTTTTAATTCTAACTATCACAAACAACAAGGATGTGGATTGTGGTATTGGAGTGAGAGAGGATACATGTACTTAAACACCTGGGGTTTCTGTGCCCAAATGAGTCATAAATTAGTATAGCCAAAGAAATGTATAGAGATTTCTATTAACAGTCTAAGATCACTAGTAGCTTAGGTCAAGATGTTAGCCCTCATATGAGTATTTATACAGTATTGTATTAAAACTAAAAGAATTCCTCCTTTGGGGGATTGCTTCTTGCAGCCTTCACAAGTTTAGTGAGACAGTGCTTTGGTTTGCAGATTACAAAATACACTGAGCATCTTCCTTCCTTCCAAGTTCCTTCCTTCCTTCAAAATTCATTCCATCCTTCTTTCCTCCCAGATTCCTGCCAATTTTATTCCTTCCTTCCAAATTCCTGCCAAATTTCTTCCTTCCTCCCTTCCAAATTCCTGCCAAATTTCTTCCTTCCTCCCTTCCAAATTCCTGCCAAATTTCTTCCTTCCTCCCTTCCAAATTCCTGCTAAATTTCTTCCTTCCTCCCTTCCAAATTTCTGACAAATTTCTTCCTTCCTCCCTTCCCAATTCCTCCCTTCCCTTCCATCTTCTTTGACAATTGAATTATACTCTCTACATCTATTTCTGTAAAGGAGCAGAAATCCAGGGAGGTTGAAAGATCGTGATGTCACCTTTGATCTGCTGATCTGCTTGTCCATCACAGCTCCCAAAGGACTGAGACGTATGTTTGAATCTCTTTGTGTTGAAGAGGTCACATAATCCTGGACTCTCCCTTTTAAGTGCTTGAGGCAGCCCTTGAAAACCCATGGAGATTTCTAGCAAAACATTCTTACTTCCTACATTAGGTAATAGTCAAGGGTAATATCTGGCTAGAAGAGTGCCAAGCTCTTAAACTACCTGCATATAACACTTTAGATATCTAGTGGATCTGACTCACCTGAATCAAGAGCTGTTATTCTTGTCAGCTAAAAAAGAAATGTGAAAATGTATTTGATTGCTATTTTCTCTCCTCTAGCTAGTATTTTGGTTTGTAAACAAAACCCTCTGCTGTGCTTTGATTTCTGTCTCTGGTCCAATGGTGGTTATTAGTCATCCTAAAGCCAGATGTTTATTTGGTGTAAATCAGTAGATGGTTTTTAAAATAAAAAAAAGTGGTGATTACACAATCTGAGGATTTTACCTTCCTTGGGATCACAGGATCACAGGATGTCAGGGGTTGGAAGGGACACAAAGAGATCATCAAGTCCAACCCCCCTGCCAGAGCCAGACCATACAATCTAGCTCCGGACACAGAGGAACACACCCAGACAGGGCCTTGGAAGACTCCAGAGAAGGAGACTCCACAACCTCTCTGGGCAGCCTGTTCCAGTAGTCTGCAACCATTAGAGTAAAGAAGTCCCCCCTTGTGTTGAGGTGGAACCTCCTGTGCTGCAGCTTGCATCCATTGTTCCTTGTCCTATCCCAGGGAACAAGTGAGCAGAGGCTGTCCCCTCCCTCCTGACCCCCAGCCCTCAGATATTTATAAACATTTATTAAAGCCCCTCTCAGTCTTCTCTTTTCCAGACTAAAAAGCCCCAGGTATCTCTCAAGGTTATACTAGAAATAAAGAATAGGAAACAGCAGAGAAACAAAAAGCTCAGTGCAGGAGAGCAAGAGTGAGCAGGATCTGCCCAAGATGAGTCACCAATAGTACATCAATTCAATCTTCATGAATTCTGAAGATACAATCAGCGACTATAAAGGGCCTGTTTTCTTTTAGTTTGCACAGTGTATTTCTTTTCCTTAAGCCACTCAGACAAAGGTGCATTGCAGGCTTGTGCAGGGACTAAGAAGGGAAGCTACCAATGTCATTCTCACAATGCTTTTGCTTTTTTTAATTAAGGTTTCCCATAAGCGGCACGTGAACCATTTTCAGCACACGAGACACGATCGGGGTCCTGAACCTGCTGTAGCACTTGGAAAGCATTTGAGGGAAGCAGAAAATTTTAATTATTAAAAGGTTACACGAGTGGTTCTGCTCTGTTTGTCCATAACTCTCTCAATATGGCATGATTGTCTGCATTCTAACACCCTGCAACGGCAACAGCAGCAGCAGCAAACCGTGCCACTCAGAGAGGGTGTTTTCCACTAGTCAGTTAACTGGAAAATTGTAATAAAGTGTAAAGCATGTGTTGTGGTCCCATATGATTCCAGCTTGTGCCAGTACCTCCCTTGCTGCTCCCTGGTTTGTGATATTTCTGTTTCCACAGCCACTGGTATTCATAAACCAATCTCAGGTATTTTAGTCAGTTTCAGTGTCCTTTTACGTGACATGAACACAGATGACTGATCAGCTTTCTTTTGAAATTTTTACCCTTAATGTATGTTCCAGTGATTCTAGAATGCCCAATCATAATGTAAAGGGTTGAACCACATCACCTTGAGTTGGAATAGAATGAATGGAATGAATGGAATGGAATGGAATGGAATGGAATGGAATGGAATGGAATGGAATGGAATGGAATGGAATGGAATAGAATAGAATAGAATAGAATAGAATAGAATAGAATAGAATAGAATAGAATAGAATAGAATAGAATAGAATTAACCAGGTTGGAAAAGACCTTCAAGATCATCGAGTCCAACCTACCATCCAGCACTATCTAATCAATTAAACCATGGCACTAAGTGCCCCATCCAGGCTCTTCCTAAACACCTCCAGTGATGGTGGCTCCACCACCTCCCTGGGCAGCCCATACCACTGGCCAATCTCTCTTTCTGGGAAGAACTTCTTCCTAACATCCAGCCTAAACCTCCCCTGGTGCAGCTTGAGTTTATAGAAGCTACATTACCACGTGAAAAAGAAACCATTCAGTGCTGTATTATCTTTTACCATGACTGCACTCAGGATAGCTGCTTGGTTGTGATTTTTTACCTCTGGAAGCTTAAAGTTAAGCAGTATCATTCCAGCATTCCCTGATGAAGTAAACAACTATCCAAATAAAGAATTCTCAGGTCATAGCTAAAGAAGTAGTTATCCTTTCAGGATAAAATGCATTAGCAATTTTATAGCGCTCAGCAGGAATTTAAGTAGGTAAAATGCAGCAGAAAGGAGCAAAATAATGAACCAGAGATGGAATTTATCCAGAACTGAATTTAACACCTTCCCCTGACAGAGCAAGATGAGGCTATACCTTGCCACAAATTACATACTTTTTTATCATATGAGTTTTAACTGACTCAAGAGAAGCTGCTACTTACTATGCTACCAAATCTACTTCCAGCTGCAACTAGTTGTTACTCAGAGTTCCAACGATAAAGTGAAACACTGACTCAGGCATGGCCCTCAAATCTTAAGAAAGCTGAAGACACTACAGACTAGAATACAGAATTAAGCAAGCTGGAAAAGACCTCAGAGATCATCAAGTCTAACCTCTCACCCAACACCATCTAATCAACTAAACCATGGCACTAAGTGCCACATCCAGTCTCTTTTGAAACATCTCCAGGGACGGTGACTCCACCACCTCCCCGGGCAGCACATTCCAGTGGCTAACAACTCTCCCTGTGAAGAACTTTCTCCTCACCTCCAGCCTAAATTTCCCCTGGCATACCTTGAGACTGTGTCCTCTTGTTCTGGTACTGGTTGCCTGGGAGAAGAGACTGACCCCCACTTGGCTACAATCTCCTTTCAAGTAGTTATAGAGGGCAATAAGGTCTCCCCTGAGTTTCTACTACTCCAGGCTAAACAACCCCAGCTCCCCCAGACTCTCCTCACAGGGCTGTGCTCCAGACCTCTCCCCAGTTTTGTTGCCCTTCTCTGGACCCGTTTCAGCATCTCAACATCTTCCTTAGAATCATAGAATCAATAAGGTTGGAAGAGACCTGAAAGATCATCAAGTATGTGGCTGTCTCAAGATGAGAAGAAAGTTCTTCCCAGAAAGAGTAATTTGCCATTGGAATGAGCTGCCCAGGGAGGTGGTGGAGTCACCATCACTGGAGGTGTTCAAAAAAGGATTGGATATGGCACTTGAAGCTGTGATTTAGTTGTCATGAGGTGTTAGGTATTAGGTAATAGGTAGGACTTGATGATCTCTGAGGTCTTTTCCAATCTGGTTGATTCTATGATTCTATACTGCAGCAGTATCTTGCTGAGTTTACCATTCAACACCAGAGCCAGGGTTTGGGTTTTTTTCATATCTCTCCATTTGGTTTGAACTTACCTATCTTATTTAGATCCAGTAAATTACCAGGTTTACATCCAACCTTTTCCACGCTGGCCCAGAGCTGTGTGCTTTTAAACATGAGGTGAAGCATTTCCAAACTGCCACATGTTATCTTCAAGAACAGCTTCTTCACCTTTGTTCACATCCTTATCTAATTGAACTGACCTTGAGAGTCTGGGCTTGTCGATCTGCTTAATCAAGAATTGGCAAATATTATAAATGAGACAGACCCCAAATGTATTAAATCTATCCCATTGACATCTTATTCACCTTCCTATACAGAAGAGCACTGGAGCTTGAAAATAACCCTGAAGGAATAGCACAAGTGATAGGGAGCTGATGTTACTACTATTCATTTTGGCACATTGCATAGAACAATAATATTGATTTGTGTACTGCCATTATGGGGGTGGGGGGGAAGAAAAAGGCTGCCTTTTACTCAGAGTATACCTGGAATTTGTGAGAACAGAAGAAAAGAGTTTTCTTCTCTCCCGCTGGAGCTATGGCAAAGCAACTTCACAGCAAACTTAATCTTGATATATTTTGCATTGCCAAATCATGGGGAGATTTCACAGCACTTGACTCAGGCAAGCACTGCCATCATTGCTGAAGGATTTTGCACAAAAACAAGTGAAGCAGATGGAAACTGGATAAAAGCAAGTCTCATTCAAGTGGCCTTACAGTCCTGGAGTACTCTGGCTTCACTGAAACCAAATTTGATGTTTGATGCAGTGTACTTTATCACCTTACTGAGGTGTACAGAGCACAGTACTGGCACACAGTAATAAAGAAATAAATAGTATAACGAAACTCCTTTGCAATATGGAAGTGTGAGTACCATATAACTCATGGTTTAGGCTTTTCCATGCACATGCCTTTGTTGGATGGCAGTGTGAAGAGCCACAGTTCTTTCACTTTACTGCTAACTTCAGTGGAAGCTGAATATGTTTATGCCACTTTTGAATTAAGTCCTCCATCTCCATTTTAAAGCACTTAGTGTGCTTTTTGTGCTAATCTATTAGGTGCATAATCAATCACATAAGCTTTTCATTCTTTCCCCTTTTCTTAAGCTGGGCATTCTCCACAAGGAAAACAAAGAGAGGTTCAGTCTCTTTTGTTTTACTGCTTTTCTATCAGGGGCTGCTCATTGTCCCCTCTACATTCCTTTTGTTATATTTTTTTCCTGTGGAAAATGGACATCATTTTGCTCTAAGGAAGCTGAACTGAATTCTATTTCCTTGGTGAAAGGCAGTCAATAATTGCTTTCTACAAAAGGAAAAGTAACACATCCATCACTCTTTACAGACAAAATTAAAAATAATAGATACTTTTTCCCTCAGTTGTTTTGATTATGGTGATTTATCACATCTAGCCAGAAAAATCTCACTAAATATGTAGAAAGAATGGTTCAACATAGACATTTTGCAGTAAGCTTTAATCTGGTGAATGTCAAAACCAGCACCTGAGTGGCTGTGTTGGACTAAAGTAGAAGCAAGCATCTCAAAACACAAGCTTAGATTCTGGCTGTTGCTCCACCAGTACCTCAGATTTGATCTTACCACTCTCCATATTCCTAATAGTACATGGACAAAACCAGGTCAGTTTTGGTCAACAGTAATTTTTACTTAAGTAGACTCTGGAGTTTCCTCTGCTTATGATCCTGTATGGCTCTCTCTGAGAAAACCTGCTCAGTGAAGTCCTACACAGTATGAAGCTGGTTTTGCTACGTTCTTTGGAAGCTTGACAATTGACATATACAATAATTTAGTGATTAAGTGACACACTATAATGAAATTAAACCCCCCTCCCACTTTCCATTGTCAAAAGGTATCCAAATATTTCTCCAAGCTTATAGGGACTCCTGCATTGCAGGAAGTGAATCGTGGCTGTTATTTCAGGTTAACAGACTAAAGAGTTCGTGAAACAAATGCCACAAGTCAGACTTCTCCTGGACTTCTCCTGGACTTCTCATAATCAGAATATTACAAAACCCCATGCATCTTGCCCATTGTTTCAAGAAAAGGTCTTGCACAGATGTCAGGATAATTAACCACTCCAAATCGCAGAATCACAGCATCACAGAATGTTACGGGTTGGAATAAACCTCCAGAGGTCATCAAGTCCAACTCCCCTGCCAGAGCAGGATCACCTAGGTCAGGTCACATAGGAATGCATCCAGGTGGGTTTTAAATGTCTCCAGAGAAGCAGAGTCCACAACTTCTCTGGGAAGCTTGTTTGAGTGCTCTGTCACCCTCACCATAAAATGTCTCCTCATGTTGGGGTGGAACCTCCTGTGTAGCTTGTACCCATTGTTCCTTGTCTTATCACTGGGCACCACTGAAAAAGAGCCTGGCACTTTCATCTGACATACCCCCCCTCAGATGTTTATAGACATTGATAAGATTCCCTCTCAGTCTTCTCTTCTCCAGAGTAACCAGCCCCAGGGCTCGCTCTTCATAGAAGAGATGTTCAAATCCTGCAATCATCTTCACAGCTCTGCATTGGACTCTGTCCAGCAGCTTCCTCTCTCTCTTGAACTGGGGAGCCCAAAACTGAACACAATATTCCAGGTATGGCCTCACCAGGGCAGAGCAGAACCTCCCTAGACCTTGTGAGGAAGAGCAGAAAGGATCATTTGTGATCACAAACCTAACCTTTTCTGAAGAAACCCTTTCCCCAGCTCCCTGAGCCTCTCCTCACAGGTTGTGCTCCAAACCCCTCACCCTGGACCTTCTCTGGACATGTTCCAGCAGCTCAACATATTTCTTGAATTGAGGAACCCAGAACTGGACACAGGACTCAAGGTGTGGCCTAACCAGTGCTAAGAACAGGGCAAAATGACTTCCCTGCTCCTGCTGGCCACACTATTCCTGATACTGGCCAGGATGCCATTGGCCTTCTTGGCCGCCTGGGCACACTGATGGCTCCTATTCAGCTGCTGTCAACCACTACCCCCAGGTCCCTTTCTGCCAGGCTGCTCTCCAGCCACTCGGACCCCAGCCTGCAGCTCTCTGTGGGGTTGATGTGGCGCAGGAGGTATTCTCGAGGTACTATGAAGGACTACAGGCATTCTTCAGCACCATCTAGTGGTGTTCTCACAGTTTATAGACACAGATTTAGCACTTCACTGCAACACATCTTCGTAATATTGACAAGGATTTAAAACAAGATCATCCCATGCCTTGGCTGAACTGTTGATGCCAGGGAGTTGTGAGCTTTGCATATTCCTGTTTGTGCAAGGAAGTAAAGAACCCTGAGATATTTTGCTGATCTTTTTCCAGGTTATCCATTTAGGTAAGAGAGTTCTTGCTTGGGTTTTTGTTTGGGTTTTGTGTCCTTTCGGGTTATTTTTGATTCAGTTTGGTTTTGTTGTTTTGTTTTGGGTTTTGTGTGTGTGCTGGGTTTTCAGTTATTTGTTAGTTTGTTGGTTGGGTTGTTGGTTGTTTGGGGTTTTTTGGGGGGGGGGGGAGAGGGAGTGGTTTTTTGCCTTTTTAAGGAAAAAAAGTAAATGGTTTAAAGTTTTCTCCAGGCATAAAAAGAAAAATGAAAAATAAGAGACAGTATAAATAGGAAACTTTGTACCTGGAAGTGAAAAGTAAGAGAGGGAAAACCTTGCCCTGAGAAATCAGCTGAAATCCATTAAGTCTACAACTGGGATGCAAAACAAAATTCTGAACCCAAGACTAAACTTAGCAATTTATAGCAAATGTTATATATCTGTGATATATATATCAATATGTATTGATATATATCAATACATAATGATTGTATTTTATATATGTATTTTATATATATCTCTCTATATGAATTGATATATACTATATATCAAGAGAGAAAAAAATATATAGAGCTTCATGCATACACACTTCCAGCTGTGCTCCCATTTCCAGGTATTTTTTCCAGAGTGAAATGAAATATTTTGAACAAGCAACACCTTGATTCGTGCCTTATTTACAGAATCAGTGAAGTAAGATGCAGAGATGTTTGGCTGCACAGTTCTCTGTGTTGCGTCTCGGGCATGGCTCTTTCACAGAACAGAACTCACTGAGCCATCTTGATCGGAAAAGACCTCTAAGATCATCGAGTCCGACCACTGACCTAACACCATAGCCGTTAAACCATGCTCCCAAATGCCATGTTTTTGAGCACCTCCAGGGATGGGCACTCCACCACCTCCTTGGGCAGCCTGTTCCAATGCATGACCACTTTCCCAGTAAGAAATTGTTCCTAATATCCAATCTAATCTGCCTCTGGTGTGATCTCAAGCCACTTCCTCTCATTCTATCACCTGATACTAGAGGGAAGAGACCAAACCCCACCTCACTCCAACCTCCCTTCAGGGAGTTGTAGAGAGCAATGAGGTGTCCCCTCAGCCTTCCTTTCTCCAAACTAAACAACCCCAGTTCCCTCAGCCATTTATCATAAGACTTATTCTCTAGATCATCAGCTTTGTTGCTCTAATTTCATTACACCTGAGAAGTAAGCCTGAAGAAGGTGAGCAAAATGGCAACAATAAAGACCAGGATCCTTTTGTTAGCAGACGTTATACTTACACTTGCCTTCTGACCCTTATGAAGTGTTTATAGAATCAATTCCTTGCAATAGGCAGATCACTCTTACCCTTATTAAAAATTGGTTGCATTCAACAGATTTCAGCTTTTTGTGAGCTGATTCAATACCTGTGTTCTGCTTGTTGTTAAAGCTTTGCTGTGTGGTGGATAATGGGTTCACATTATGTAACGTGACCTTTCATTTTGGCATATCCCAATTTCAAGAGATCAGATCCTCTCTTAAGATGCCTAAGTAGTCAGCAGCTTCTTCAGAGCTCAGTAGCTTGAGTACTTAGTTTTAGCTAGTGGTCTCACTCTACTACTCCAGGTTTAGCAACACCGATCTTGTTAGGTTCTCCACTACTCGATGAAAACAGGAAGCAAGGAAGAAAATATAGTCCATTGCTTACCATGAAATTGTTTAAGAGGGGACTGGATGAGGCCCTTGGTGCCATGGTTTAGTTGATTAGATGGTGATGGGTGGTAGAATGGAATGGAATGGAATGGAATGGAATGGAATGGAATGGAATGGAATGGAATGGAATGGAATGGAATGGAATGGAATGGAATTAACCAGGTTGGAAAAGACCTTTGAGATCATCGAGTCCACCTATCATCCAACACTATCCGATCAAATAAATCATGGCAACAAGCACCCCATCCAGTCTCTTCCTAAACACCTTCAGTGATGGTGACTCCACCACCTCCCTGGGCAGCCCATCCCAATGGCCAATCTCTCTTTCGATGAAGAACTTCTTCCTAACACCCAGCATAAACCTCCCCTGGTGCAGCTTGAGACTGTGTCCTCTTGTTCTGGTGCTGGTTGCCTGGGAGAAGAGACCAACCCCCACCTGGCTACAGCCTCCCTTCAGGTAGTTGGACTTGATGATCTTGAAGGCCTTTTCCAACATGGTTAATTCTAATTCTAAATAGGAAGAAAATATAATTTATTGTATTGTATTGTATTGTATTGTATTGTATTGTATTGTATTGCATTGCATTGTATTGTATTGTATTGTATTTAGTGGGTTGGATTGGTTGATAGGTTGGACGCGATGATCTTGAAGGTCTCTTCCAACCTGGTGTATTGTATTGTATTGTATTGTATTGTCCATTGCTTACCATGAAATAAAAATTAAGGGGTGCCCTGTTCAATGCTTAGGCAACACATATAGATACATATGACATGGAACAAACCAAACAAAAAAATCATGTTATTTGAGGTAATGAAATCCAGAGGTAGAGGAGACTAGGGACATCAAAAGCCAAAAAGTGATTTGAAAAAATTCAGGAGCTTGCCAAGGCCTGGTAGTTACTCAGCCTGATAAGGGGAAGAGACTGCATACTGGTTCATAATTTTATTGAAAGGATCACATATTTTAGGGAAAGGGAAAAAAAGAGTCTTATCATTTGCCTGATACTCATTCCAACATGAGTTATCAATGGACAAATGATCTAGCCATTTGTCTGGTACACAATCCATATGGAAGCATTGTTCTTGCCTGTTAATGGTTTAGATGTTTGAGTACATCAGAGCAACAATTATCTGAGTAATTTCTATTGTGTACCAACGGCATCTGTCATTAGTCACAACCACTTTGGAAGGGAGATTATTTCAGCTAGCCATATTTTAATCCACATAATAAATGTTAAAAGCAAGCATTAAAAAGGATTATTTAGTTACAGATTGATCCTTTATTAATAGTTCCACTACTAGATCCATCCCCATTGCTAAAGGCATTAATCACTCCTTCCTGTTTTTCATGCTTTCATCTGCTTCAAGAGTTCCTGACAATACATGTTTGGGTACTTAGCTCTACTCAGATTCGTTGCATTTCAACTTCAGCAAAGCATGAGGATGGAAATTCTACATATTCCACTTCCTTGAAGTGTTGTTACAGACTATTTTTTTTTATACCACTTGGTGTGCCTAAATATCATGTTTCTTAGAAGGCTGAGGTGACTAATTAACTAATGGGAAAAATGGCAATAAAGACCTGTAAACATTCTCTTTGTGGAAGGGTGATTGATTTCTGATTATCCCCTGCAGAAAACAGAGTATATTAAACCCATTATGTTTGGCATAAGAGAACCTGGGGATTTTTAAGACTGTATCCTTACAGTTAAATCTGGAAGTTTCCTGTTATCATAGAATCAATAAGGTTGGAAGACCTAAAAGATCATGAAGTCCAACCTGTCACCCAAGATCTCATGATGACTAAACCATGGCACCAAGTGCCACATCCAATCCCCTCTTGAACACCTCCAGGGATGGTGACTCCACCACCTCCCTAGGCAGCAAATTCCAATGGCTAACAACTCTCTCTGGGAAGAACTTTCTCCTCACCTCCAGCCTAAACCTCCCCTGGTGCAGCTTGAGACTGTGTTCTCTTGTTCTGGTGCTGGTTGCCTGGGAGAAGAGACCAACCCCCACCTGTCTTCAACCTCCCTTCAGGTAGTTGTAGACAGCAATAAGGTCTCCCCTGAGCCTCCTCTTCTCCAGGCTAAACAATCCCAGCTCCCTCAGCCTCTCCTCATAGGGCTTGTGCTCCAAACCCCTCCCAAGCTTTGTTGCCCTTCTCTGGACATGTTCAAGTGTCTCGATGCCCTTCTTAAATTGAGGGGCCCAGAACTGGACAGAGTATTCAAGGTGTGGTCTAGCCAGTGCTGAGTACAGGGGAACAATGACTTCCCTGCTCCTGCTGGCCACACTGTTCCTGATGCAGGCCAGGATGTCATTGGCCTTTTTGGCCACCTGGGCACACTGCTGGCTCATGTTCACCTGGGTTTCAATTAGTACCCCCAGGTCCCTTTCTGTTTGGCTGCTGTACAGCCACTCCGACCCCAGCCTGTAGCACTGCCTGGGGTTGTTGTGTTTCCTTAGAATGCAAGCTGGTTAAAATTCAACTCTCTACCATGCTAAATAACTGGTTTCAGCAACATCAGATGAGCCCTACAAGTGCTTCAATGTCCCTGACATAAAGACAAGACCCTAAACTCCATCCTCTGCATCCTGAACCAAAGAACCCAGCAGTTCCAAAAGAGCATGCCTGGGAGATAGAACATCCTCTGTCCTTAGAAAAACAGTAGCAAGCAAACACAGCCTGAGGAAGCATCATTTCATCTCAAAACCACTTGGTTCAATGATAACTAAGCAATGTTTGTTAGCCTGTGTTGCTTGTGAGATGTTTTTGTCACTTGGTTTTGATTTAGAATGAATGCAGATTTTGACCTGTCAATGTGCTTGAGAATCAGAATTGAAGTTCAGGCCAACTCCATTCGTAGCTTTAAAATTACTCACCAGCATGTTCAGAAAGTGGAAATGTAAAAAGAAAAAGTCACTTCAAGAACATGTAGAAAAAGCTGATATACATTGCAGGGGAGGGGGGAAAAAACATCTTTTTGTTTCAGTATTGATTTCCAGGAAAAGAAAATCTCAGAAAGGTAATATTGTAACATATACTTCTCAGCAAATACAAACTGGTAGGGGGCAATTCTGTATTGTCTAAATTTGGGGCTAATCCAAGTTGGAATCATAGAATTGTTAGGGTTAGAAGGGAATTCAAGGATCATCCAGTTCCACCCCCACTGCCATGGGCAGGGACAGCTCACACTAGAGCAGGTTGCTCACAGCCACATCCAGCCCGGACTTAAGAAACCTCCAGGGATGAGGCTTCTATCACCTCCCTGGACAACCTGTGCCAGTGCCTCACCACCCTCATGGGGAAGAACTTCTTCCTAACATCCAATCTACCCGTTTCTAGTTTTGTTCCATTCCCCCTAGTCCTATCACTACCTGACAGCCTAGAAAGTCCCTCACCAGCTTTCTCATAGCCCCCCTTAAGATACTGGAAGGCCACAATTAGGTCTCCTCAGAGCCTTCTCTTCTCCAGTCTGAACAGCCCCAACTCCCTCAGTCTGTCCTCATAGGAGAGGAGTTCTAGCCCTCTAATCATCCTTGTGGCCCTTCTCTGGACACATTCCAGCACCTCCAGATCCTTCCTGTAATAGGGGCTCCAGAACTGGATACAGCACTCCAGGTGGGGTCCCACCAGAGTGGAGTGGAGGGAGGATAATCACCTCCCTCAACCTGCTGACCCTAAAAAGCCCCTCATTAGCTTTCTTGTAGGACTCCTAAGATACTGGAAGCTCTGTATTAAATGGACTTCTCCTATATGTTGCAGCATCAGGTTTCTTCCAACCTGGTTTATTCCTATTCTATTCTATTCTATTCTATGCTATTCTATGCTATGCTATACTATGCTATGCTATGCTATTCTATTCTAGTCTATTCTATTCTATTCTATTCTATGCTATGCTATGCTATGCTATGCTATGCTATGCTATGCTATTCTATTCTATGCTATTCTGTTCTGTTCTGTTCTGCTCTATCAGTATTCTTCATTGAGTATGTCATAATCTTAACTATGAATACAGAATATTTCAGTCTGATATTTCACTGATTGTCTTCTGAAGATGAAAGACCTCACAGCACGTGGCACTAGGAAGATGAATTTCTATTCCTGCAATGTGAATATAGATATGTGTCTCCATGATGACATGAGTGACCCTTTCTTACTGCAAGTAGCTCCATTAGCTCTATTAAGACTCACGTGAGTAGCCTAACTCAATGCATTAGAGCTTAGAAATCCAAAATTGCTATAGCCATGAAAATTCAGCCAATAAAATGCTCTGTCTGGTGCTTCTTTTATAACATTTACAAATTCTGAGCTTATTAAACTTAAATGAACCTAAAGGGTTTAGCTGCACTGTTCATTGTTTTTTTCTCAAGTGTGCCTTTGTGCCACAGCAGGAGAGTTGCAGACCTTTGCAATATTAATATTTCTAAACATCTGGCATCTCTTATATGAGTTCACAGAGTATTTGCAGTGAAAGCCTAAGGAAAAAGAAAAGTGAAACTAGTTTAAAGCAAGTTTCCACAAATAAATCTTAACTAGCAGCATACTCTGTAATGTAACTGTTTCAATCGAGTACCTGTCTCTGTTAGAGGTGTTTTAAAAAGGTAAATTAATTGAATAGATAAACTCCAACAGCATAGAAAGGTCCAGCAGAGAGCATATGTCCCTGTATAATATTTACTCTCACTCTCACAACAAGACTACCACATTTACAAATTTTAAACCACAGACTCTAAGCAGAGATTTGGAAATTACACACAGAGCACACACACACACACCCCTACATACACACCCTTTTTGTGTCCAGTTCTGGGCCCCTCAGTTTAGGAAAGATGTGGAGTTGCTGGAACATGTCCAGGAAAGGGCAACAAAGTTGGGGAGGGGTCTGGAGCACAAGCCATATGAGGAGAGGCTGAGGGAGCTGGGGTTGCTTAGCCTGGAGAAGAGGAGGCTCAGGGGAGACCTTATTGCTGTCTACAACTACCTGAAGGGAAGTTGTAGCAAGGGGGTTGGTCTCTTCTCCCAGGCAACCAGCACCAGAACAAGGGGACACAGTCTCAAGCTGCAGCAGGGGAGGTTTAGACTGGATGTTAGGAAGAAATTCTTCACAGACAGAGTGATTGGCCATTGGAATGTGCTGCCCAGGGAACTGGTGGAGTCACCATCATTGGAGGTGTTTAAGAAGAGGCTGGATGAGGCACTTGGTGCCATGGTTTAGTTGATTAGATGGTGTTGGATGATAGGTTGGAGGCGATGATCTCAAAGGTCTCTTCCAACATGGTTAATTCTATTCTATTCTATTCTATTCTATTCTATCTATTCTATTCTATTCTATTCTATTCTATTCTATTCTATTCTATTCCGTTCCGTTCCATTCCATTCCATTCTTTTCTTTTTCCTTTTACATCCAATGGTAATTTATTTACATTCTACCACTTTCTATTCAATCTGTGGAAAAGTTTTCCTAGGCACAGCCTACAGCTGCCACAGCTTCTCCCTCTTGGATTATGCCTCTTGAACTCATTTCATTTCCCAAAAAAATGTGTCTTTTAAATCATATTATGGAAATTAATGACCTTGGGTGTTAACACATAGAAGTATTTTAATGCTCACCTTAACTGAGGGAAAACTTGTAAGATATAATCACATCTTGAATGTGTGGCTTTTGCAAACCCAGCAATAATTCTCCTCGGTGCTAGATGTTTACTGGATTGATTTTCAGTCATTTCTTGTGGCTTTTTTTCCCTGTGTAGTTTTTTTTCCTGTTTATCTGCCTGTGGTATAATTTTTTACGTAAAGCTTTAGGCTTCTCTGTGCAAGGTGAAATCCTAACTTGCAAACAGCTACAGCTGTGCAATTCAGCAGAAGTAAAATCTTGTCATAGATCTCTACATTTCTATCTTCAACCCAAATTAAGGTGAAGCCCACTTCTTTACCAAGGCAGTTGGGTGGTTAACGTTTCTTGCACGGAGTGAAAGGTTGTAGAAAATAAAGCCCCAAATTCAGTGTTGTTAAGGAGCTCATGTTCACCTAATTAATCAAGAAACAACATTAATTTCACCTTCTAAAACAAGAATTCTGGGTTGTAAAGTTAAATGGGCTCTGCATCTGTCATAGAGCTGTTTCAAAGACACAATACAACCTGCAGTTGCATTATCTCCCTCACTCTCTCACATCCACAATCCCTTTGATGAGTCATGCTCAGTTCACTTATCACCAGAACGCACTTTTAAAACACAGCACATTTTAGGCTCCACTTACTTCGTTGTGGAGCAAAGGAGAAGACCAGAGAGAAAATAAGTCTGGGCCCCTCAGTTTAGGAAAGATGTTGAGTTACTGGAACGTGTCCAGAGAAGGGCAACAAAGCTGGGGAAGGGTTTGGAGCACAGCCCTGTGAGGAGAGGCTGAGGGAGCTGGGGTTGCTTAGCCTGGACAAGAGGAGGCTCAGGGGAGACCTTCTTGCTCTCTACAAATACCTGAAGGGAGGTTGTAGACAGGTGGGGGCTGGTCTTTCTCCCAGGCAACCAGAACAGAACAAGAAGACACAGTCTCAAGCTGCACCAGGGGAGGTTTAGGCTGGATGTTAGGAAGAAGTTCTTCACAGAAAGAGAGATTGGCCATTGGAATATGCTGCCCAGGGAGGTGGTGGAGTCACCATCACTGGAAGTGTTTAAGAAGAGACTGGATGGGGCACTTGTTGCCATGGTTTAGTTGATTAGATGGTGTTGGCTGATAGGTTGAACTTGATGATCTCTGAGGTCTCTTCCAACCTGGTTAATTCTATTCTATTCTACTCTACTCCTATTCTATTCTACTCTACTCCTATTCTACTCTACTTCTATTCTATTCTATTCTATTCTGAGGAAAGTGGTAGTTCATAGTTCCCAAACTTCAGTTTTATGGAACCAATAGCTGACATCAGAAGAGTCATGTTATTCCTCTCCACAGAACATTTCTTTACTGCAGAAATGATGCAGTGCTTTACAGATGAAAATACAGCAGTTGTTTTCCAAGGCCTTAGAAATGCAGACCTTGTCAACCACAGAGGCCAAACAACACATTACAACAAACTTTTCAGATCTCTAGCAAGAGATTGCATCTCTGGCAAGCAATTGCATTCTTCCTTCCATACACATTCCACTTGCAAATCAACAGCTATCATTATTTCTTTTCTTTTTCAATGCTCTGATTATCAGGGGCAAAAAATGACTAATTTGTCATTTGAATAATCATAAGGCTTTAAAGTTATTACCCTAACTGAACTGAGCAGGGGAAACTTCCCTTTTCCAAGCTGTTGTTGCAAGCAGTCTTTGCATTTGGTCTCCTATGCATCAGTTAAAATAGGTACACCTGAGCTGCGTCTTTGCTGCCTCCACTCCTCACCTCTCTATGGAACTGCAACTAGTTGAGAAAGTCATCTTTCTTTCCCAGGCCATTTCCAAAGCATACATGAGCTGGAAGAGGATTGGTCTTAAATGAAGGGCCTGATGTGGAGCCATGCTCCAGAAGTGAATATGACCAGGTAGACTGACCACAGCTGAGACATCTTAAAGACATCTCACTGTGTCAAGTTTTTCCCTCTATAGCCAGTCTGGGAAGTGTTTTTTAAAAACACAACTAGTAAAATCTGCTTTTTCAGGGTGGGTGTCAAGTGGAAGGGGCCAAGCTCTTTCTGTTGGTGTAGTGGTGTGATGGTTTACCCAATCTCGCCAATATGCCTAAAGTGTCACAGTTGGTGTGCATTAATAAGACAAGAAACAACAGGTTCAAGCTTGAACATAGAAGGTTCCACCTCAACATGAGGAGAAACTTGTTTACAGTGAGGGTGATGGAGCAGTGGAACAGGCTGCCCAGAGAGGTTGTGGAGTCTCCTTCTCTGGAGACTTTCCAAACCCACCTGGATGGATTCCTGTGTGGACTACCCTAAGTGATCCTGCTTTGGCAGGGGAGTTGGACTTGATGATCTCTGGAGGTCCCTTCCAACCTCTAATGTACTATGATACTGTATCCAGCTGAGCTGCATTGTATCTCTGCTTCATATGTGCACAGTGAAAGTGAGGTGTAGGGGAGATGCATTGGTTGAATCACTTTAATTCTGCATTTCTCATTCATATATTGAGGTTTACATTATATAGCTAAAGCAGAGACATTATGAATTTACAGCTTTTATCAGCCAAGTGCAATTATGGACATATGCCCAAAACACAGCATTTGTTTTTCATAGATGAAATAGAATTTTATGGAGTTTTACAAATAAATTGGTAGCTAATTTGATATCACAGTAATAGCAAAATTGCTTTCCCTCCAGAAATTCCATGGGGTTGGGGGTTTTTTTGGTTTCTTGGGGGGGGGGGGGGGTTGTGTTTGGTTGGTTTGGGATTTTTTGAGCCAGACAATGTTAGTATAGTTGTTTGGATCAAAAAATACATACATATTGTATTGTATTGTATTGTATTGTATTGTATTGTATTGTATATTTGTCCCTAATACCAATAAAGGAGAAGATGACCAGGATTTCACTGTTTCTTAGTACATGAAGATAGGAGCTTCAGTTCCAAGTCAGCAGAATTAAAACAGGAAGTGATAATCTTTTTTTGTCATATAGACTGCAACTAGAACATGGAGCTCATTGCCTCAGGACATTTCAACTGCCTGAAGCAGTAAAAGTCCTTGTAAAGGATGCAAACAAATTCTTGGAAGAAATTTCTGTCAAATAGACACCAAAGATCAAGTAGGTCTATCAAGGCCAATGAATATGTATCTCAATCAGCCTTGGATTGCCAGAAGGTGAAAGGGAAGTTTCAGTCTGCTCTCATCCTATATCCACAACCCCTAGAGTGATTTTTTTGCTAGAGATGGGAAGCTGGAGTGAGATGAACAATTTGGTGTGACCCAGGTTAGCCATTATTCTTAACTTAGATTTAATTCTTTATATGTAGCTGAAATGTCCAGCATCTTTTGAAGAGGTGATAGGGATAAAACAACAGATTAAACAACCAGATGAAAGACTTGTGTCACATTTGCTTCCAAAGTTTTCTGGGAGTAAAATTTTCCTTTTAAATGAGGCTCAAGAGCAACATTTTGCTCAGGCAGCTCCATACTGAATGGTCTGTAACATTTGATTTCCATATTCCCTTATTTTAATGAGGTTGAAATATATCTGTTTGAAGTTCCTTTTTCCTCAGACTAATTTTCTCTTTCCATTACAGTCAACAGGAGTAAAACTTTCTCTAGTGTGATCATTGTCAGCTCCTCTCAATTGTCTTCAACTGTTGAAAAGATAGAAAAGAATTTTAAAAAAATCCTATCTTGTCCCTTTTACCTCTGCTGAGAAAATGAAGCTAACTACCTTTCAAAAGAGAAGGCTCTTTGCTAATGGTTTAACTCCTAAACCCTTTCTAATGGGGATTACTTCGGGGGGGGGACAAAAAGAAAAAAAAGAGAACAAAGAGAAAAAAAATAGAGAAAAGGAAAGAGGAA